>JAUESP010000117.1:0-199778 GCA_030914335.1 Drosophila borborema
TAGAGAGCTGAAATTTCACATGAACACTCGTATGTTAGCTACGCAATACAAGTTTATTTTGTTTTTTCGATAACTCATCCCATTTCCAAATTATCGATAAAAAATCGAAAATTCGTTTACATTTTTTAGGTTTTTAGGGTATAACTTCTACACCATTTCAGCCAGAGACTTCAACTTTATATATTTAGATAGATATTATAAATACGCAGATTTTGTAGTTTTTAGATTTTTGATGCTTATTTACTTTACTTATTTTTATTTTTCTTTACTTTGTTTCTTTATTTTTATTTTTATTTTATTTTATTTATTTGTTTTTTTTTTTTTTTAATTTTAAGAATTATTAAATCGTAATTATATTAATTATATTTAATCTCCTATAATCTATATTTAAAATTTTCATTTAACACTTTCTTTGCATAGTTTCAATAGTTATCACTGACCATATTTGGCTGTGAATTGGGGCATAGCTGGCCGCACTAGCAAATAAAACACCCCCATCGGGTTGGTGATTCTATTGTAATAATTGTGTTTTTTTTTAGGCTAATTTGACTCTCGTTATGTCAATATTTTTTTAAATAAATAAATAAAAACTAAATAAAGCTATTTACGGGTTAAAACAATCTGGTCGAGAATGGAACATCAAACTGTATAATGCATTAAAGAAATTTGGATTCATTTCATGCAGTAGCGAGCCTTGCTTATACACGAAACTGATGGACAACAATATAAACATCATTGCAGTTTACGTCGATGATATATTTATTGGAAGTAAAAACAAAACGAACTTGGAAGCAATTAAACAATATATTGGAAATCAATCCAAATCTGTGGACAAAGGCGATGTCAGCAATTTTCTAGGTTTTTGGATAGAGCGACCTGAAGAAACTGGAGATGTGTTTGTGTGTCAAACAAATTATATTGATAAATTACTTAATCAGTACAATATGCAAAGCTGGATGCGGGATATCAAATTAATCCGTCCGACGACTCCAAGAAAGTTGATGCTACAAAATACCTGACTTTAATTGGATGTTTGATGTATTTGGCAATATCTACTCGCCCGGACATATTGCATTCAGTATGCAAATTGTCACAGATAAAGAAAAGTTAAGTAGCACTCATAAGGCAGGAGCTAAACATATATTGCGATACCTATCCAGCACAAAGAATATGAAACTACATTACTACAAAACTGGCAAATTAATAGAAGGCTACACATATGCAGATTGGGGTGGTAACATAATGAATCGCAAGTCTTTTACAGGTTTCATCTTCTTCTTAGCTGGAGCAGCGTTTTCTTGGGAATCACATAAGCAAACAACTGTGGCATTAAGCAGCACTGAAGCCGAGTATATGGCGTTGGCAGCAGCAGCAAAAGAGGCGGTATATCTAAGACGACTTGTTAAGGACCTTGGATGTTTTTCTACAGATCTTCCAATATGTGTCTATGGTGATAATATAAGTGCACAACATCTAACCAAAAATCATATATGTATATCATGCAAGAAGCAAGCATATCGACATAACATACCATTTTATAAGAGTATTAGTAGAAACTACAGAAAATGTTTTAAAATACATTGATAAATCTAATATAATAGCAGATATTTGTACTAAGAATTTAAGTAAACAAAAACATGTAAAGTTGTTAGGCATGACAGGTTTAACAAGTAAGAAAGCTGTAGTCGAGACTGCTCGACTACGAAATCAACTGAGCCCTTCTTCGAACGCATAAGATTCCAAGAATGCTTCGTTTCGATTCTCCAAGCGTAAGAAACTATACATGCAAAAACACGAGCACACACACGCTTGTAAGCATGTATGTATGTGTGTGAGCAATGCAAGCGGCTTGCTGTCTCGCTGCCTTTGTTGCTGCGTCGCATGGGTTTTGATGAGTAAACTTTGATGATTATTGATATCTGCAGATTATGTTTATGATATTCATATCTATGTGCTAAACCAAACTGCATGTCTCTACTATTTGAAATGCATTTTTTGCACATTTGTAGGTGGTGGGGCGAAGTGGGAACCGGAATCCAAAATCTGACAAAAGCCGAAATTGTATTAGATTAGTATATATATATATATGCAGACACTAACTCTTAAGATGAATTAACTAGAATTTTATAGCTGGTTCCCGATAAATTCGTTTATCGATAACATTGCAAATATACAAGTTATCGAATTTCTGAAACAAACTCGTACTGCGCGTGCAATACACGAACTTAACACCAAAAGAATGAACTCTCTAGCTTTTGTATCTTCGGAAATCGACGCGTTCATACATACGGATGGACGGACTTTTCTCGTCACCCTGATCAAGAATATATATACTTTATGGGGTCTGCCACGCCTCCTTCTGCCTGTTACATATTGTAACGAACCTTCGGTTATACCCGAGTCTAAGCCGGGCCAGTTTCAGCCGACTGTGAGTTCGTTTCAACAAATTTATTTGTTGAAGCCCTTGCGATATTGGAATAATAACACTTAAATGAGTTTCTGTTTGAACTTCGTATATTCTCGTTATAATGATTACTAACAATTCGTGATACAATACACTTGTATAATCGTCGAGTGTTTTATGATTGTTCACGCACTCCGGCCGGGCGAGAAATTGTGGCTCAGTAGCACCAAGATTCGCCCAAGCGCTCCAGCTCACGCCAGGATTGGCACTGTCTACTCCTGCGGTTCGCTCGGATGTACAGGCTACTCCTACTGATGGACTCGCTCTTGGCACACCTAGGTTCTTATGCTCACACTTTTCACCTCTTCGCACGGCTGCGTGAACTTACACAAATTCGGTGACGAGACTTCTGACCAGAATACAATTTGCAGCTGCCTTGTATCAACTGGCTAGTTGATGGCCACTACTGCTTCTGTATGTCTGGGGTCCTTATAGGCGTCTGAAGTATCCTCCCAGGATACTTTTGATGCCTCACGATGTCCTGGCTGCTTCGAGTCCTGGATATCTGTGTCCTGCGTCGATATCGTAGTCCTTCGATGTCTTGTGTCCTCACTCGCGTAGACTTGTACGTGCACCTTCACTCTCACTCTCGATCTTCACTCTTGATTCTTGATTGCTTCTTATGACGCCGCCGGCGCCCTTTTATAGGTCAGCCGCAGGCCCTGTTCGACTCTGGAGCGGGGCCTGCCTGCCGCTCGTGCCCATCTAACGGCACAATCGCGGCAGCTTCGCGTTGGCTGTTGCTATGCAGCGTCCGCCACTTGGAGCGGTACCTCGGCTAACGGTGCCCCATGACCCGCGGTCGAGCGACGCGAGCCAATTGCTGACACTATAGGAGTGAGAGAGACGGACTATAGCTCGCCCTCTGGCCCCTTCCAGTCGCGAGGGTTGTTTCTATAGTATTCGCGTCGCTGTGTGGAGCAATATATGCATGCACGTATGTGCATATAAACACATAGCAAATACATGTGTTTTATATACACTGCATACGTGCATACCTATATTGCTCCTCACACTCCCCTCTTCCATCGGAAAACACGACCTTCGTGTTTTTAAATGGCGCGCCTCTTTTCCGTTGCCGCTCCAACTTTCGTTGATCGATGACACGCTGCTCCACAGCGCGTCGATCATCGCTGTTAACGCTCTGTTAACAGCTCCGTGCTGCTCATCAGCTGTTTTCTGTTCGCTGATCCGCCAGAGCCATTTTCTCCACTCGTCACGCCAGTCGCTGCGACCGGCCGCGTGGCAGGCTCCCACACTTTCCGTCGTCCAACAGGCAGCCACTCACCAGTTTGTGCGTGTTGATTTGCTGTTGCCACTCTCCAGTTTGTACGTGTTTTGTTTGTGTTGATTTGCCTTTAGAAATTTCGAAGTGGACGTCGTTCGCGACTGGGGCCGGTGCTCGAAGATTTGGCGTCGGTTGTGCGTATCGGAGCACTCCACATACGCGCATAGCTCCAGCGGAGTCACTGGCCAATGCGCGAGGATCGGCCGATAGCTCTTCCAACGCCTCAGAACGAACCACCGGTGTGCACCCAGCCGCGTGGCACTCGTCCACCGTTTCAACTTCTAAAAGCCAAACAAGCCTTCTGCCTGCATGCTCTTATATAGCCCACGCCGCCTCTCTGCCGACGACGCGGGCATCAGCATCTAACGGGATGCATTTCGGCCTACTCTAGCATACCCTTCCTGGTTGCTGAATTCCAGGCTACGGTATCGCCCAGATACCGCTGCAATACATCCCCTTGCCCCGCATCCTTATCTGCCCTCTTAAGACAGGCCCAACATATGCCCTTGCAAGCTCTCTCCTGCCTTGCACTGTTGTTGCCTGTGTCATATGCAGTGTAGTTGTTGTTGGTGGCCGTTTTGTATGCTGCTATATTTTGTTGTTGGCTGTTTGGCATGTCGTATGCATTTTGTTGTTGGTTGTTTTGCATGCTGTATGCATTTTGTTGTTGGTTGTTTTTTGACTCTCCTCTAGCGACGCCCTTGACCTTTTCCTCATGCGTTGCTCACGCTTGTTCGTAGTCAGCTGTGTATGTTTTTGTTGTCGCGTGCGCTTGCTCGGAGCTTACATTGTTGTTGTTTATGTTTATGCTTTAGCGTGCGCGTCCAACTTTTGTCAGCTGAGCGTGTTGTCGTTTCATACGCTTGTTTGGAGCAAACATTGTTGTTGTTGCGTACGTAACAGTGCGCGCGAGTTTTGTTATCATTGTGATGTTAACATTTAATTATTTATAAATAATGTTCTTTGTGTTTTTAACTTGAATAAAAGTATTTATTTCACTTCATGTTCTTTACTTCTCGACGTGCACATGTCAAATAGAGTATGTAGATCATATGCTCAAACTCTCATTACATTCCATTATATATTTAAAAAATTTTAAAATAATTAAAATAACAATGGAAATGCAAGCAACATTGAGCAATGCAAATCAATTTTCGTTTGCGTGTGCACATACAGTGAGTCAAAAAAGTATTGGCACACTTGAAAAATCAAACTTCTATGTGCTGTAACTTTTTTTTGAACACACTTATAAATAAATGATAAACGGTATTTATTAAAATGATTTATTATAAGAGTATTCAACAAAAAAAAAAATTAAATTTATGCTTTGGTTCCTTTGCATTATACTAAAATATAAATAAAGGCACAAATTTACATCAAAAAAGTATTGGCACACTTTATGTTCTAGCTTACGCTTTCGTTGCTACAATCGTAAACTACCGTTTTTTTTTCATTCCTTTTTTGTGATTTGCTTCGTTTCGGTTCTTGCATGTGTTTGCAATCACTTCTTGCATGTGTTTGCAATTACTTCTAATCGGAATTTAAGAGATCATGAGCAAAATGGCTAGAGGTTCAGAAATTTCTTTGGAAATACGGAAATTAATAATTAAATTCTATTTAGAGAATAAATCATATCGTGAAATTGGCAAACTTGTAGACAGATCATGGTCTAGTGTGAAAAATATTATAATGCATTACACACAAACGGGAAAAATAGCTCCAGAACGCAGATCAGGCCGGCCTAAAATTTTAACAGAACGCCAGGAACGGATTGTGGTGTCCACAGTTGTCCAAAATCCACATACTTCGGCTGTGAAATTATGCGAGAACCTACAGGAATCTTTTGACAGTGATTTAACCCCACAAACTTTTCGAAATACCCTGTGTAAGTACGGGTATCATGGTCGTGCTCCTATGCGCAAGCCTTTTATTTCTAAGGTGAACAAGAAAAATAGGCTAGAATTCGCCAAACAACACGTAAATAAGCCGGATTCATTTTGGAACACAATCATTTTTAGTGACGAGTCTAAATTTAATCTATTTGGGTCTGATGGAGCGCAAAAACCTAACAAAGAGCTTCAGGAAAATAACTTGCTCAAAACGGTTAAGCACGGTGGCGGTAATGTGATGGTTTGGGGGTGTTTTGCTGCCTCTGGAGTTGAAAATCTCGTTTTTATTGATGACACTATGGACAAAAATGTGTACAGAGACATTCTCAAAGAGAATTTAAGTCCAAGTGTTCAAAAACTGGGTTTCAGTGGCACCGGTTGGCAGTTTCAGCAAGACAATGACCCAAAACATTCGTCTTATCTTGTGCAGGAGTGGCTCATATACCATTGCAAGCAGTTCAAAACACCGCCCCAATCTCCGGATTTGAATCCTATCGAGCATGTGTGGCACCTACTGGAGCGAAAGATCCGATCTCACCACATAAGCTCAAAGGATTCTCTAAAGGAGGCCCTACGCGCTGAATGGGCCAAAATCAGCACTCACGAAAAGTCGAAACTTATAAGTGGCATGAAGAGACGTTTGCAGGCTGTTATTCAGTCAAACGGAGGGCCAACAAAATATTAGGGTGATTCAGTGACGACGGAGAACACTGATTATGCCTGATGTGCCAATACTTTTTTGACGTAAATTTGTGCCTTTATTTATATTTTAGTATAAAACAAAGGAACCAAAGCAGAAATTTAATTTTTTTTTTGTTGAATACTCTTATAATAAATCATTTTAATAAATACCGTTTATCATTTATTTATAGGTGTGTTCAAAAAAAAAGTTACAGCACATAGAAGTTTGATTTTTCAAGTGTGCCAATACTTTTTTGACTCACTGTATATACACAAAAAATCTTGGGCCGTTTTCTATGTTGCTATGCGTGCAAATTCTAAGAATCACAATTGTTTTTGCATTGCGTTCGAACTGTCTTTGAATTGTATTTGTATTTTCAGCCACTGCTTTAGTGTTTCTTTCGTATATGGCGAATTTCATTCGTTTTCGCTACTCTGCCGTTCAAGTGAGCCGTGGTGTAGATGGCTAGGCAGATGCAACGAATGTTGGGGTGTCGCAGGTTCTAGTCTCGCCTAAGCCTTTTATAATTTCTTATTTTTAATTTTTTTTTTTTTTTTTTTTACTATTTCTTTCTTTTTTTTATTCATTATTTATTCTTTTGTATTTGATACCTTTGAAAGTCAGTTGGTAGTTTAAATAATTGTGAATAAGTACGTTTCTTTCTTGAAAATGGGAATTCAGGGTATAATGGTTTTGTGAAATGTATGTAACAGGCAGAAGGAGACGTCGCAGACCCTATAAGGTATATATATTCTTGATCAGCATAAAAAAATAAGTTGATTGAGCCCTGTCCGTCTGTCCGTCCGTCCGTCCGTCCGTCCGTATGAACGTCGAGATTTCGGAAACTACAAAAGCTAGAGAGCTGAAATTTCACATGAACACTCGTATGTTAGCTACGCAATACGAGTTTATTTTTCGATAACTCGTCCCATTTCCAAATTATCGATAAAAAATCGAAAATTCTTTTCAATTTTTTAGGTTTTTTGGGTATACCTACTACAACGTTTTAGCTAGAGACTTTAACTTTATATATTTAGATAGATATTATGGATACGCAGATTTTGTAGTTTTCAGATTTTGAATGCCACGCCCCCTTCGCCCACAATTTGGAAAAAACGCATTTCAAATACTAGAAACTGGCAGATAGATAGATTTATATCTCCTTAATCTACTCTGAAATTTTCATGAAGATCGTCCATCTAGAAATGGAGTTATAAGCGTCCAAATTTCAGCCCAACCCACCCCCAAGCCACGGCAGCAACTGCGCAGTTAGCAGAGCGCGCGCTTATAAGTGCGTAAAGAAGAAGAGTATCACTTTTTTTGCAGGGTTCAGGGTATCTCGTAGTCGAGCCGTCTCGACTAGAGCCTTCTTACTTGTTTTCAATCCACTTACTCTTCTGTTGATCTATATAGTGATTCGTATCCATATTCACTTCCTGATTATGGTTCTATTTATGCTCCTAATGTTACTGCAGACTCTCTAGCTACAGCCATTAAGACGCTGAAGTCATCTTTCTCCCCTGGTGCTGACAACTTCCCAAGTTGTATCATTAAACAGTGCAGTGTTTCTCTTCAATCACCATTGCTAAAACTGTTTAATTTGTCTTTGGAAACTTCTGTGTTCCCTTTAATATGGAAAGAGTCTTTCATCATTCCTCTATTTAAAAATGGTGGAAGATCTGATATTTCCAATTACAGAGGTATTGCGAAATTATCTGCTCTTCCGAAGCTATTTGAAAAACTTATAACATCAACCTTGGAACATTTCTGTAAATCGATTATTCAACCGTCCCAACATGGTTTTTTTCACTTGTCAATGATAGTTTATCTAAAAAAATTCAAACTGATGTTATTTATACTGATTTCAGTAAAGCTTTTAACACAGTTAATCACCAGATACTAATTCTGAAGCCTGAACGTTTGGGATTTTCCCCTAACCTTGTGTCCTGGATTTTATCCTATTTGAACGGTAGAACCCAAAGAGTCTTGCTGAGAACAACTACTTCTAAACTTATCTTTGTTTCGTCTGGTGTTCCTCAAGGTAGCCATTTAGGACCATTACTCTTTTCGGCTTTTATAAATGACCTTCCTAGTTGCATCTCTTATACTACCATATTTATGTATGCGGATGATGTAAAACTTTGCCTTCCATACTCCAGTGCAAATGGACATCTACAACTTCAAGATGACCTTAATGCATTTCAATCTTGGTGTGTGGTGAACCAGTTGCACCTAAATTGCTCAAAGTGTATGACTATGACTTTCAGTCGTTCCGTTCCTCATATTGACTATAAAATTAGTAACATTTCCTTACAATGCATCTTTACAGTCAAGATCTTGGTGTTTTCTTTGACTGTAAACTTAATTTCAATCTTCATATTTCTACCATCATAAATGAAGCCAAAAGCGTGCTTGGCTTTAGTAAACGTTGGTCTAAGGAATTTAAAGATCCTTTTATTACCAAACAATTATTTATTTCGCTTGTACGTCCTATCTTAGAGTATTGCTCAGTTGTTTGGTCTCCGCAACTTAAACGAAGCAGTCCAAAAACAGTTTCTTCTTTTTGCCCTAAGGGATCTTAACTGGGACAGTAATTTACGATTACCGTCTTACCATAGTAGGCTTCAGGTCATTGATCTTCCAGCGTTAGTGAATCGCAGAAGAATTTTAGGAATTGATTTTCTGCACAAAGTAATTAACGGTAATATTGATTCGTCCTTTTTGTTGATGCGTCTTAATTTCTCTGTTCCGTCCCGAACAACTGGACATTATCGTCCGCTTCATTTACCTGTATGCACTACGGATTATTCTTTGCATAGTGCGTTTCATGTTCTTTGTGTTAATTTTAATAAATATTATCTCTCTCTTCCTAAAATTAAATCGTTGCTTTTAGCACACCTTAGGGAAATCACTCGCAATGCACAGGCATAAGCTACATTATGTTGCTATTGTTGCTTGCAGTGATTTCTCAATCCTATTAAATATTCTATATTATAGCTCTTCTTATAATCTATCTTTCAATATTGATAATATCTTTCTTGTTTCTTTACTTATTTTTATTTTTCTTTACTTTGTTTCTTTATTTTTATTTTTATTTTATTTTATTTATTTGTTTTTTTTTTTTTTTAATTTTAAGAATTATTAAATCGTAATTATATTAATTATATTTAATCTCCTATAATCTATATTTAAAATTTTCATTTAACACTTTCTTTACATAGTTTCAATAGTTATCACTGACCATATTTGGCTGTGAATTGGGGCATAGCTGGCCGCACTAGCAAATAAAACACCCCCATCGGGTTGGTGATTCTATTGTAATAATTGTGTTTTTTTTTTAGGCTAATTTGACTCTCGTTATGTCAATATTTTTTTAAATAAATAAATAAAAACTAAATAAAGCTATTTACGGGTTAAAACAATCTGGTCGAGAATGGAACATCAAACTGTATAATGCATTAAAGAAATTTGGATTCATTTCATGCAGTAGCGAGCCTTGCTTATACACGAAACTGATGGACAACAATATAAACATCATTGCAGTTTACGTCGATGATATATTTATTGGAAGTAAAAACAAAACGAACTGGGAAGCAATTAAACAATATATTGGAAATCAATCCAAATCTGTGGACAAAGGCGATGTCAGCAATTTTCTAGGTTTTTGGATAGAGCGACCTGAAGAAACTGGAGATGTGTTTGTGTGTCAAACAAATTATATTGATAAATTACTTAATCAGTACAATATGCAAAGCTGGATGCGGGATATCAAATTAATCCGTCCGACGACTCCAAGAAAGTTGATGCTACAAAATACCTGACTTTAATTGGATGTTTGATGTATTTGGCAATATCTACTCGCCCGGACATATTGCATTCAGTATGCAAATTGTCACAGATAAAGAAAAGTTAAGTAGCACTCATAAGGCAGGAGCTAAACATATATTGCGATACCTATCCAGCACAAAGAATATGAAACTACATTACTACAAAACTGGCAAATTAATAGAAGGCTACACATATGCAGATTGGGGTGGTAACATAATGAATCGCAAGTCTTTTACAGGTTTCATCTTCTTCTTAGCTGGAGCAGCGTTTTCTTGGGGATCACATAAGAAAACAACTGTGGCATTAAGCAGCACTGAAGCCGAGTATATGGCGTTGGCAGCAGCAGCAAAAGAGGCGGTATATCTAAGACGACTTGTTAAGGACCTTGGATGTTTTTCTACAGATCTTCCAATATGTGTCTATGGTGATAATATAAGTGCACAACATCTAACCAAAAATCATATATGTATATCATGCAAGAAGCAAGCATATCGACATAACATACCATTTTATAAGAGTATTAGTAGAAACTACAGAAAATGTTTTAAAATACATTGATAAATCTAATATAATAGCAGATATTTGTACTAAGAATTTAAGTAAACAAAAACATGTAAAGTTGTTAGGCATGACAGGTTTAACAAGTAAGAAAGCTGTAGTCGAGACTGCTCGACTACGAAATCAACTTAGCCCTTCTTCGAACGCATAAGATTCCAAGAATGCTTCGTTTCGATTCTCCAAGCGTAAGAAACTATACATGCAAAAACACGAGCACACACACGCTTGTAAGCATGTATGTATGTGTGTGAGCAATGCAAGCGGCTTGCTGTCTCGCTGCCTTTGTTGCTGCGTCGCATGGGTTTTGATGAGT
Organism: Drosophila borborema; assembly: GCA_030914335.1. Taxonomy (NCBI): domain Eukaryota; kingdom Metazoa; phylum Arthropoda; class Insecta; order Diptera; family Drosophilidae; genus Drosophila; species Drosophila borborema. Next base: position 11,023 of record JAUESP010000117.1, read on the forward strand.
AAACTTTGATGATTATTGATATCTGCAGATTATGTTTATGATATTCATATCTATGTGCTAAACCAAACTGCATGTCTCTACTATTTGAAATGCATTTTTTGCACATTTGTAGGTGGTGGGGCGAAGTGGGAACCGGAATCCAAAATCTGACAAAAGCCGAAATTGTATTAGATTAGTATATATATATATATGCAGACACTAACTCTTAAGATGAATTAACTAGAATTTTATAGCTGGCTCCCGATAAATTCGTTTATCGATAACATTGCAAATATACAAGTTATCGAATTTCTGAAACAAACTCGTACTGCGCGTGCAATACACGAACTTAACACCAAAAGAATGAACTCTCTAGCTTTTGTATCTTCGGAAATCGACGCGTTCATACATACGGATGGACGGACTTTTCTCGTCACCCTGATCAAGAATATATATATTCTTTATGGAGTCTGCCACGCCTCCTTCTGCCTGTTACATATTGTAACGAACCTTCGGTTATACCCGAGTCTAAGCCGGGCCAGTTTCAGCCGACTGTGAGTTCGTTTCAACAAATTTATTTGTTGAAGCCCTTGCGATATTGGAATAATAACACTTAAATGAGTTTCTGTTTGAACTTCGTATATTCTCGTTATAATGATTACTACCAATTCGTGATACAATACACTTGTATAATCGTCGAGTGTTTTATGATTGTTCACGCACTCCGGCCGGGCGAGAAATTGTGGCTCAGTAGCACCAAGATTCGCCCAAGCGCTCCAGCTCACGCCAGGATTGGCACTGTCTACTCCTGCGGTTCGCTCGGATGTACAGGCTACTCCTACTGATGGACTCGCTCTTGGCACACCTAGGTTCTTATGCTCACACTTTTCACCTCTTCGCACGGCTGCGTGAACTTACACAAATTCGGTGACGAGACTTCTGACCAGAATACAATTTGCAGCTGCCTTGTATCAACTAGCTAGTTGATGGCCACTACTGCTTCTGTATGTCTGGGGTCCTTATAGGCGTCTGAAGTATCCTCCCAGGATACTTTTGATGCCTCACGATGTCCTGGCTGCTTCGAGTCCTGGATATCTGTGTCCTGCGTCGATATCGTAGTCCTTCGATGTCTTGTGTCCTCACTCGCGTAGACTTGTACGTGCACCTTCACTCTCACTCTCGATCTTCACTCTTGATTCTTGATTGCTTCTTATGACGCCGCCGGCGCCCTTTTATAGGTCAGCCGCAGGCCCTGTTCGACTCTGGAGCGGGGCCTGCCTGCCGCTCGTGCCCATCTAACGGCACAATCGCGGCAGCTTCGCGTTGGCTGTTGCTATGCAGCGTCCGCCACTTGGAGCGGTACCTCGGCTAACGGTGCCCCATGACCCGCGGTCGAGCGACGCGAGCCAATTGCTGACACTATAGGAGTGAGAGAGACGGACTATAGCTCGCCCTCTGGCCCCTTCCAGTCGCGAGGGTTGTTTCTATAGTATTCGCGTCGCTGTGTGGAGCAATATATGCATGCACGTATGTGCATATAAACACATAGCAAATACATGTGTTTTATATACACTGCATACGTGCATACCTATATTGCTCCTCACACTCCCCTCTTCCATCGGAAAACACGACCTTCGTGTTTTTAAATGGCGCGCCTCTTTTCCGTTGCCGCTCCAACTTTCGTTGATCGATGACACGCTGCTCCACAGCGCGTCGATCATCGCTGTTAACGCTCTGTTAACAGCTCCGTGCTGCTCATCAGCTGTTTTCTGTTCGCTGATCCGCCAGAGCCATTTTCTCCACTCGTCACGCCAGTCGCTGCGACCGGCCGCGTGGCAGGCTCCCACACTTTCCGTCGTCCAACAGGCAGCCACTCACCAGTTTGTGCGTGTTGATTTGCTGTTGCCACTCTCCAGTTTGTACGTGTTTTGTTTGTGTTGATTTGCCTTTAGAAATTTCGAAGTGGACGTCGTTCGCGACTGGGGCCGGTGCTCGAAGATTTGGCGTCGGTTGTGCGTATCGGAGCACTCCACATACGCGCATAGCTCCAGCGGAGTCACTGGCCAATGCGCGAGGATCGGCCGATAGCTCTTCCAACGCCTCAGAACGAACCACCGGTGTGCACCCAGCCGCGTGGCACTCGTCCACCGTTTCAACTTCTAAAAGCCAAACAAGCCTTCTGCCTGCATGCTCTTATATAGCCCACGCCGCCTCTCTGCCGACGACGCGGGCATCAGCATCTAACGGGATGCATTTCGGCCTACTCTAGCATACCCTTCCTGGTTGCTGAATTCCAGGCTACGGTATCGCCCAGATACCGCTGCAATACATCCCCTTGCCCCGCATCCTTATCTGCCCTCTTAAGACAGGCCCAACATATGCCCTTGCAAGCTCTCTCCTGCCTTGCACTGCTGTTGCCTGTGTCATATGCAGTGTAGTTGTTGTTGGTGGCCGTTTTGTATGCTGCTATATTTTGTTGTTGGCTGTTTGGCATGTCGTATGCATTTTGTTGTTGGTTGTTTTGCATGCTGTATGCATTTTGTTGTTGGTTGTTTTTTGACTCTCCTCTAGCGACGCCCTTGACCTTTTCCTCATGCGTTGCTCACGCTTGTTCGTAGTCAGCTGTGTATGTTTTTGTTGTCGCGTGCGCTTGCTCGGAGCTTACATTGTTGTTGTTTATGTTTATGCTTTAGCGTGCGCGTCCAACTTTTGTCAGCTGAGCGTGTTGTCGTTTCATACGCTTGTTTGGAGCAAACATTGTTGTTGTTGCGTACGTAACAGTGCGCGCGAGTTTTGTTATCATTGTTATGTTAACATTTAATTATTTATAAATAATGTTCTTTGTGTTTTTAACTTGAATAAAAGTATTTATTTCACTTCATGTTCTTTACTTCTCGACGTGCACATTAAAAGTGTGATCAAAAGCTTTCGACTGCTCGAGAGAGCTTTTGAGTTTTTACATTCAGATCGAGCTTTTTCTCTCTCAAAGTTAAAGTAGGCAGAGACTGAGAAGCAGCACTTAGACTACATAACTTCCTCATCGCTTAAATTAAGACTCTCCTGAGTTTTACAATTCATTTATATATATAAGGGTTAGGAATACAATTATGGTAGATTATGTTACATTTGAAGTCTGATATTTCTTCTTTCTTTTTATGTTGGAACTATGGACATTACTTAAATCAAATTTTCTATATTTCGGTTCATTTTTGTGTCTTAGAAACTTATAGTTTTTTATATATCCTTCGTTTCTAGTTTCTTCAAAATTTTCTCTTGTTTGATTTACGGATGTAATGTAATGCTTCTTATATTTTAGAATGTTATTATGTATAACTTTTTTGTCACAATTTCCATATTCAATATTCATTGGCGTATCTTGTATTGTTGAGTGATAGCTGTTATTATAATGTTCTATAGCTTAACTAACTTTATCTTTGATTGATAGATCTTTGTTTTCAAGGTATATAATTCTTATTTTTTCTGTTGGAGTGTTATGGAATCTTTCGACGTCTGCATTGCCAGTGTGGCAGTTCGGTTTCACAAAATGAACTTCTATATTCTCATTTCTTAAATATTCTTTTATATTTACTCTATTAAATTCAGATATAAATGTATCAAATTTTTGTACAAGCGAATTTTTTCGATTATAATTTGATTATTGCGATCCTCAAGGTAGAAGGCAGTAGCAAATCTTGAAAATCGGTCAATAAAAGTTAGGAAATTACATTTTGAATTTGTGTAGATGTCCATATGAACAATTTTTTCTTATATCAGTTGGTGTTTCCGTATATTTAAATTTTTCTTTTACCGGGTTCCTATCATATTTACACCGATTTCAAATGTCACAATTGTTGATATACTTTTGGATGTAATGCTGAAGTTTTGGAAAGTAAATAATCTTTTTTAAACTTTGGTAATTTTCATTTATACCTCAATGACCAGTATAATATTAATGGAATCGTTCAATTTCTTTATACACATCTTCTTCGTTTTCAATGTCTTTTGCGTGAAATGAGCATTTTACAAATTTAACATTTTTATTGCCTTCGAAAATTTGGATGATTTTGTTTTGAAATTTATTGTATTGGTGGTCGTTGTATTCACTGAATATTCCTACTTTGCCTTTTATGATATGATTCTTCAAAATTTCTTCCATTCCATTTTCAAGATCATTTAAATTTAAATAAATTTTCTTATTTCTATTCTTATATTCAAAGTCATAGTTTTTTTTTATCTGTTAGAATGATTTGTATTTTAAATCTATTAACAACTGTTTCTAAGTTGCCTAAAATAGGTGTGTCCACAAAGTTTCGGCTTGTGTATGTTGGGTACTAACATCATCAACATTGTTTTCTAAAGAGCTACAAGACTTAGTTATGTTTACGGCACAAATTTCGTCGTTGCTTATTCGGCTTAAAAAATCAGCTACCTGGTTATTCTTTCCTTTAATGTATGATACGTTTATATTAAATTCGCTAAGCTTCACAAGCCATCTATAAAGTGTTTCATTAAGTTCTTTTCCGTTATATTTAATTAGCAGCCACTTAAGTGGTTGGTGGTCGGACAAAATGTCGAATTTGACTCCATAGAGATATGGGCGGAAATAAACTGTTGCCCACACTATAGCTAGTAATTCCTTTTGTATAGAAGAATAGTTTTTCTCATGGTCATTTAATGTATGACTTGCATAACAAATAGGATGACCATCTTGTTGCAAAACAGCACCTAAAGCTATGTTACTAGCATCAGTAATAAGCTGAAATTTCTTTTTGAAATCCGGATACTTAAGTACCGGGGCCTCAGTTATGATTCTTTTTAATTTGTCAAATGCAATCATGAAGTTGGGTTCATTAACATCGATCTTAGCATCCCTTTTGAGGCATTTAATCAATGGATAAGCTACTTTAGAAAAATCTTTTATGAACTTTCTATAATACCCAGTGATTCCTAGAAAAGCTCTAATTTGCTTAACATTTCTCGGAATTTTAGTCTGAAGAATGCTGTTAACATTTGTTGGGTTAGGCCTAACTCCTTCGGGGGTTAAAACATGACCCAAAAACTGAGTTTCTTTTGAGAAGAAATTGCATTTGTTGATTTGAATCTTAAAGTTTGCTTCAGAAGTTTTTTAAAGATTGTGTGAATATGGCCAACATGTTCTGAAAAACTAGTGGAAAAAATAAGAACGTCATCAAGATAGACGACACAAATTCTATTTATTTCATCTTTTAAAACATTGTTTATAAGACGTTGGAAAGTTGCAGGAGCATTTTTGAGCCCAAATGGCATTCGATTAAACTTGTAATGCCCGTGGGGGGTGGAAAACGCTGTCTTTTCCCTATCTTGTTCTTGAACACGAATTTCGTAAAAGCCCTTCGCTAAATCTTTAGTAGAACAAGTAAGAACGTTGCAGTTAGGCGCAACTAACAGCGATACAGTTTGTTCCCATAGGTGCATCTTATTTATTTAATAAACATTTAATTAACGAAATATTTCGGCAATTAAAAAACGTACATGGCAAGCAACAAACGTTTTTCCTACACATACATACAGATTTACACATGTACACACTATACGAGTATACATACAATTTTCTATGTATGCATACAAAAGTTTGCATGCCAGAATATTCTAAGAGTTGTGCCTGAATTGGGAATTTTTCGATCGTCACTTTAGTTTTGTCAAAAGGCGCTCTAGCGATGCCCTATTTGGTTTTAGTTAACAAAGCCCAGGTCGGGGCAGTGGCGCTTGTGGTAAGCGCTATGCAAGCTATACTTAGGTGCATGGGTTCGAATCCCGCAAAAAACTTTTTTTTTTTTTTTTAAATTATTATTTTTTAAATTTTTTTATATTTGTATATTTATTATAAAATGCTTGCTGCCAATTGATAATAATTTATAAGCATACGCATATGAATTGTGCATTTAAGCTAAAACTAAAACAACTTTTCCGATTTGTCACGCTGCTTGCTTGGCAAGCAGTTTTTTCTATGCATGCATATATGTATGTATGTATGTACACAGATGTTTGTATTTGTGTATACACATCCGAGTGTGTATACATATTGCAAGAAGTGCGATTGTATTGTTTTGTTTTATCACAAGCTGCTGATCAGCTGGTTAGCTGATCAGCTGTGAATTTATTTAGGTTTAGCTAACGATTTCATGTTGTTTTCAAAAGACCTAGGTTCGAATCCCGCTCGAAACTTTTTATTTATTAATCGAAAACTTATAAATTTTATTTTTTAAATTCATTAATATTATTATATTTATGTTAAAATGGTTTCTGCCATCATAGCAATTGCTACTAAGCTATTATATGCATGAATTATGCAGTTGGCCACAACAAACTTCTTTGCCGATTTGCCACGCCCCCAGTGGGCGTAGACGCATAAAGGGCCGAGGCTAACATGACTGCAAAGTTTGGTTGCTTACATTCCAAAAATGCGAAAATTACAGGGTATTTTTCGATATGCCACGCCCCAAAGAGGCTGAAAATTATTTTTGGGGCATCGATAGAGGAGAACATTAGTAACTCAACCATCCAATTTTCAAGATGCTTGCTCTAAAACTGTAGGAGATATAAACTTTTGCGGTTTGCCACGCCCCCTGTGGGCGTAGATATACCTACCGTAGCTTATTAGTCTTGGGTTGTCAACCCGAGTATACATGCAAAATTTCAAGTCTCTAGTGTCAATAGTGTTCAAAATATAGCACAATTTGAAAAATCTCTATATATTCAGGTCCAATTTGCCACGCCCCCAATGGGCGTAGATATATCCGCCATAGCTTTTTGAACTTGGGTTGTCACCCCGAGTATACATTTCAAATTGCAACTCTCTAGCTCATCATCTAGTATGATAACTTGACTATGGGCGGAAGAGTTTTCCGATTTGCCACGCCCCTAGTGGGCGGATCGGAAAAATTTTAACACTTTATAATACGGGAGCATATATGAGTATATGTTTAAAATTTCAGGTCTCTAGCTCTAATAGCGCCGAAAAATATTGCGTTCATACGGACAGACGGACAGACGGACGGACAGCAAGACGGACATTGCACAAACCCAATATACTTTTTCCCCTTCGGGAACAAAGTATAAAAATATTGCGCTCTTCCTAACTTATCCAGTATACTTTCTATATTGGGGATAGGAAACTTATCGTCTACTGTGTTTTCATTTAATTTGCGGTAATCAATAACTATGCGCCTTTTTTTCTTTCCACTGTTATCAGCTTTTTTGGGTACGAGCCATAAAGGGACATTATATGAGGAATTACTTTTACGTATTATTCCCTGTTGTAGCATTTCTTCAATTTGCTTTTATTTATTTATTAAGAAGTTACAGTTAGTGTAAAATTAACTCTAACTTAAGACTAAGCACTGGCAGCAGGGGCCTTCGGCTGGATGGTGTAGTGTATTGTGTTTATATATTATTTTTTGATTAGTATGTACAGATTTTGTTTTACTTATAATAGCATTATTTCTATATTTACATTTTATTTTGTTTTTATTGAATCTTTTCTGTTGGATATATAGTTAAACGCAGCGGTTCCAAGAGCTTATTTTATTGTCGACCGTATACATCAAAGATGTGCTTAAGACTAGTGTAAGAAATTATAAGTGTGACCAGATATTCGGTTTACAAGAGTTGCCACAAAGTTATACATAATTCAACACTCCTTCTCAACAATTATAAACTGGAATATCAACTAATAACAATTCATTTCCTTAATACATTTCACATGCTTAATCTTTTGCAAATTTTTAGTTAATACATCGGAAATCATATCGTTAGTGCATATATATTGGATATCGATTTCCTTATTGGCATATAATTCTCTTACATGATGAAACTTAATATCAATATGTTTACTACGATTATGCAAAACAGGGTTTTTTTGCAAGACATTGGGCGCTTTGGTTATCGCAGTATAATGTAATTGTCTCAATATTGCCAAAGCCCATTTCATTCAATACTTTCTTCAAATACATAGATTCTCTAGCAGCAGTAGATAAAGCGATATATTCAGCTTCGGTGCTGCTCAATGCTACTAAACTTTGTTTCTTAGACTCCCAGGAAATAGCTCCGCCTGCTTCTACAAACACGAAGCCAGTGTACGATTTGCGGTCAGTAGAATCGTTTGCCCAATCTGCATCGACGTAACCATGCAGCGACTTTCCTCCATGCTGATAATGTAGCTTCATATCAGCCGATCCCTTCAGGTATCTTAGAACACGCTTGGCAGCTACTTCGTGTTCCTTGTGTGGGTTAGCATTCCGTTGTGCTAGCTTTCCCACCGAGTGTAGTATATCCGGTCTCGTTGTGATCGCCAGATACATCAGACAGCCTATCAACGATTGATAGTCCTTTACGTTGACAGCTTCGCAGTTACGGTCATCGCACCTGACTTGATGACCAGCTTCCAGAGGTGTAGCTACAGGCTTGCATGCCGCCATACCCCAAGTATGCAGCATCTGCTCGACGTATTGCTTGTGACCAATACTTATGTTGCCCGTCTCGCCCTCACGCTCGACTTCGATGCCCAAGAAATGGCTAACTTGGCCTCCGTCAATTACATCAAAAACTTTAGCAATTGACGCCTTTACGCTTAGGAGGTCTTCTTTTGTGGAGCTGGCAATTAAAAGATCGTCCACATAAATAGCGATAATGTTATAGTTACCATTCCAGTTGTTTGTGTACACGCAGGGCTCGCTGACACATGGACTATATCCGAGTTCTCTTAGAACTGAATCGAGCTTCGCATTCCACTCTCTTCCGCTTTGCTTTAGGCCATAGAGCGATTTCTTAAGCTTCAAAACGTTTTGTGGATACTCGTTACTGATGAATCCCTCTGGCTGCTTCATGTAGACATCTTCCGAAAGTTTGCTGTTCAGGTAGGCGGTTGACACATCCATTTGATGAAGAAACAATTTATGTTTCACAGCCAATGCCATGATCAGCCTTACTGACGAGTATCTCACTACTGGAGAGAACGTCTCAAAGTAATCCACGCCATACATTTGTGCGCATCCTTTTGCCACCAGCCTTGATTTGAAGCGCTCCACAAATCCATCCTTGTTTACTTTGACGCCAAACACCCATTTACTACCAATAGCCTTTTTGCCCTTTGGTAGATCAACCAGCTCCCAGGTTTGGTTTGCTTCAAGGGCATCGATCTCCTTCTGAATCGATGCAGACCATTCTTCTTTCATTTCTGATTTGTCAACGTCAGCCATGGATCCCGGTATGCATACGTCCTCAGCTTTTAACATATTTAGGGTGTTATACGCCTTCCGTGGTCTACCTGGCTTGCCGCTTCTCACAAGTTTTGGACGTCCTTTGCCACGGGCGGTGTTCGCAGGCACTTCTGCATCTTCACTGACAGCACTTTCGTAGTTTTCAGAATCTGAGTTTTCCTGGGTTGGACTTTGATCCATGATGTCAACTTCTGGTTCCAGCTGAACATCCTCTCCATCACCTTTTTCTGCGGCCGACTCTTCCTCCGCCTGTTGATGAGATGGATCATTTTCTTCGTACAAAAACATACCCTTTTCATTGTAAGCATGACCACCAAGGTCATTTTCCAAGAAAACTACGTCTCTGCTCTCGATGACTCTGTTTGTTTTAGGACAGTATAGTCTGTATGCCTTCGCTGTCATCGAGTAGCCAATCATGGTGTATTCAGTACCCTTGGCCCTGAACTTCATTTTGTGCTTCTTGTCCAGTGCGATTGCCTTTGAGCCAAAGATCCGTAAGTGAGATACACACGGTTTCTTGCCAGTCCATGCCTCATACGGAGTTTTGCTACTTAAAGCTTTCGTTTCCGACCTGTTCCGTAAATATGTTGCTGTTCGTACTGCTTTACCCCATAGTGATTCATTGGTACCCGAATGCACTAACATACTCCTGGCCATCTCTACTAGTGTGCGGTTGGCACGTTCAGCAACTCCGTTTTGCTGTGGTGTGTATGGCACTGTTAGTTGCCTCATTATGCCTTTCTCCGATAAGAAGTCGTTGAATTCTCTACTCAAATATTCACGACCGTTATCGCTTCGAACAGCTTTTATTTTCTTACCGCATTGTCTTTCGGCGTACGCGACGAACTCTTTAAAAACGTCCAGTACTTGATCTCGCGATTTTAGGAAATACACAAAAGTATATCGCGAATAGTCATCGATAAATGTAACAAAGTAACGCGATCCACCGGCAGATTGTTTATTCATTGGTCCACAAATGTCCGTATGTATTAGACCCAACACCTCTTTTTCACGGCTCTCCGCGGCTTTTGGAAACGGCTTAACACACAGTTTACTCTTTGCGCAAGTTTCGCAAATATCGCCTTTCAGATCAATGCTCTTATTAATCGTTTTTAATCCGTACACAATGTCTTCATTTGCCATTTTTCTCAAACTTCCCATGTTTAAGTGTCCTAAACGATAATGCCATTTCCAAATTTCTGCACTTTTTGGGCTTGCAAACATACACTTGTTTAATTTTGTCTCTACAATAAACAAGTCATTGCGTTTAAACGCTTGTGTTATGATACCACTATCGTCTTTAATTACAGCGCGTTTATTATCGAATATCACTCTAAACCCTTTCTCTACAGCTTTTGATATCGAGATAAAATTAGCTTGCAGCTCTCTCACGTAGAGCACATTCAGCAGATTAAACGAATATTTTCCAGCATTCACGCGCACTGTGCCAATTCCTTCCGCGAAAATATAATTATCACCAGCAAGTAAAATTTTCTCTTTGTGCTCTCGGAAATCCACGAACCATGACCTAACACAACATATGTGAGCGGTGGCACCACTATCAAGGCACCAATCAAAAATCGTCATGCTTTCGACTTTATTTGCGTTTGCGAGAATAGAGTACGATTGTTTTTTGTCTTTACCATTTTCACTTTGTGCTTCTTTTTTCTGCACATTCGCCTCGCACTGCGCAATAAAATGACCTTCGCGACCGCATCTAAAACACTTTTTTCCCTTCTTTGCGCCTCGGTATTCTTTCGTCGTCCCGTTACTTTTGTTCTTTGCACGCGTTACAAAGACTTGCTGTACATCTGATTCGGCTTCGTTGGTCACTTTTTGTCTTTCGCCTTCTTCTATTATTTTGATCTTCAAGTCAGACAGAGACGGCAACTGTTCACGCGTCTCGATCGCTACCACGAAGTTCTCGAAATTTCTGCCCAAGCCCGACAACAGTAAAATTGAAAGAATATCATCCGAAATATTCATATCGATTTCTTTTAATTTATCCACTATATCTGTAAATTCGTTAATATATTCGTGGACTCCCGTTTTATCACTTAGATTTAAACGTAGCAACTTTTTGAACAATGATATTTTTCTTGCGGGTCCACGAGGTTGATAAACCGACGCTAGCTTCTCCCAAGCTTCTTTTGCAGTGACACTATTCTTTATAAAATTGATTTGAGACGCCTTTACACCCAGCAAGATGCTTGCTAATGCCTTTTCGTCTTTCTTTTCAAAATCAGCTTTCTGCTTTTCCGTGCCACTTTCATCTTTTACGATCCTCCCGCACACAACCGACCACAACTCAGCCTGCACCAAAATGCTTTTCATTTGCACCGACCAAACGGCGTAATTTTCGCCATCCAATTTATCGATGGCACAAAGCCCTTGCCCGTTCATGTTTGTTAATTTTACACGTAATTACACGAAAGTAATTATAATTAATCAAACTTTTTTATGATATCCTGGGCCCATAACCTGTTGGATATATAGTTAAACGCAGCGGTTTCAAGAGCTTATTTTATTGTCGACCGTATACATCAAAGATGTGCTTAAGACTAGTGTAAGAAATTATAAGTGTGACCAGATATTCGGTTTACAAGAGTTGCCACAAAGTTATACATAATTCAACATTTTCAAATGAGGGGGAATGTTTTAGATTTTTTAAGAAATTCAATTATCTTAGGTATATTAATTTCGGTTGGGTTTGCGAGGATTGATAATAGTAGTCGGAGCAGATTATATAATTTCCAGGTCTGTTTTTGATCAGGTTTGTTGCTTCGAGAATGGCTATGGTTTCAGCTGATAGGATGGATGAATAATGGGGGAGGATGCATCTTTTCAGGATTTCATTTTCGGTCGTTATCGCAAAAGTGGCTGTGTTGTTTTGTAGGGACCCGTCTGTGTATATGAATTTATGGTTGTTGAATTTCTCTTTGAGTTCAAGAAATTGTTGTCTAAATGTGCTTGGTGGTGTGTTGGACTTGCTCCGTCTATGTAGGGTGGTATTGATGACGATGTGGTGGTTTTGCTTGGGGGGGGGGGGGGGGGGGGGGGGGGAAGGTAGGGGACGTTGTGTTCTTTACTTAATGCAATGGTTTTTTCTATTGTTGACGTCAATTTGTTTCTTTTTTTCTTGTCCTTCTGTTTAGCGTATCTGTGGAGCGGTGAGTTTGAGCTATGTAGTAGTGTTTTGTAGGCTTTGGCTGTGATCAGGTCTCTTTTTTGCACTATTGTAGGTATGTTTGCTTCGAAAAGTAGGTTAGCGATAGGTGTTGACCGTAGTGCCCCAAGTGATATGCGGATTGCGGCATTAAATAAGGTTTTGAGTTTATTGAGGGTTGATTTGGGAGCATACCCGTAGATGAGAAGTGCGTAGTCAATTTTCTTTATGTTGGTGACTGAGGGGATAGGGGTGTTGTTACATGATATGCTGCAGATGCAGTTTTGCTTGCGGCAAACATGAAGGTGTTGACACTTTTCTATTGATAGTGATGCTCCTGAATAAGAACACCACTCACGTATGTTGGAAAAAAGATGGTCGAGGTTGTAGGATTGATTTTTTTGTTTGCTGAGAGGGATGATAAGGTAAAAGTCGTCGGCGTAAGCGGCGAAGTGGATTTCTTTTTGTACGCTGATTATGTGGGATAGTCTGTTGTAAGCGATTAGGAAGAGGATGATGGATATTGGCGATCCCTGGGGGATGCCGTTTTGGAGAGGGTAGGGATTACTTTTGACATTTTTTATTTTAACTATAATTTTCCGGTTTGCCATGAAATTCCGTATAAACTGTATTATTTTAGGACCGACTCTCCAGGTGTTTAATTGGTCTATTATTGGGTGGACGCCGACTCTGTCGAAGGCCCTTGAGAAGTCAAGGGCGATGATAGAGGCGTGCTTCTTGCTTCTTAACGACTTCGTTATCAGGTGGTCTTCAAAGAGCAGACCGTCTGTAACGGATTTGCCGTATTTAAAGCCAGTTTGGTTGGGATGGATGTAGTTGTTTTTCGATACCAACCACCAGAGGCGCTTGGCTATTATTTTATCTAAGGTTTTGGAAATGCAGCAGTTAAGGGAGATGGGTCTATAGCTGGTTATGAGTGTTTTGTTGGATTTGGGTTTTATTATAGGAATGACAAGGCTGGTTTTGTAGGATTGTGGGATGGTGTTGTTGAATATAGTATTGAAGAGGTTTGTAATTCTGGCTTTTAGGGCGTGGGAGGTGTTTTTTATCATAGGATAGGAGATTCTGCTTAGGCCGGGAGTTGTACCTTTGAGGGTGTGTAACGCTGCTAGTAGTTCAATTAGTGAGATGTCAGATTCTATTGTTTGTGCTCTAGGACTGGGTGTGTAATTGATAGAGTTGTCTGCATATTTGCTGGTAATGAAGCTATTGCTAACATTTTGGTCATTGGAGCAGTCGGACCAGTGTTGGGCAAACAAGAGGGCTATGTGGTTTGTGTCTGTTGATAGGGAGTTGTTGGTTGTATCTGTAATGCAATGTATGGCTTTGGTTGGGTTAAGCCCGCAGAGCCGTCGGATGTTGGTCCAGATTTTGTCGGAGGGGGTGTTGGGTTCTATTTTGGATGTGAAGTCTGTGGCAGCTTTAGCTTTGGATATTTTAAGCTCTCTCCGGAAGAGAGCGTTAGCTCTTTTGTAGTTGAGAAGATTGTCGGTGGTGCTATTGCGTTGGAAATTTCGCCAAGTTATGAATTTGTTGGCCCTAAGTTTTGTCAATGTTTTATTCCACCAGGGGGTGTTTTTGTTGTGGTTTTGAGGGGTTGTTTGGGGTATACTATGGTGAGCGGATTGTAGGATTATTTTATTAATTGTTGCAGCTTCTTTATTGATGTTAGAGGTTATAGGTATACGTTCATTTAGATAATTAGTTAGTTTGGTGAATAATGTCCAGTTGGCTTCTTTTATTTTGAAGAGGGGACGGGAGAAGTTGTCTGATTGGGGCTGTGGGAACAAGGATAATAAAATTGGAAAATGATCGCTGCCATGAAGGTCGTTGATTATTTTCCAATTAGTGAAGGGAGTTAATTGAGGGGAACATACTGAGATGTCAATATGTGTGAAGGTGTTGTGAGTAGAGAAGTGTGTTGGTAATCCGTCATTCAATATAGTGAGATTGGAGTTTTGGAGGAACTTTGATAAGATACGTCCTCTCCGGTTATCTTGGGCTGATCCCCAGCTGTGGTGCTTGCTGTTGAAATCCCCTAGGATAATTTGGTTGGTGTTGTTAGTGCGTGGTATAAAGTGGTCGGTTAAGTCATTGGGTGAAAATGTTTTGGTGGGAGGGATATATACAGAAATAATGTTAATTTTCCTATTAGACATAATTTCGATTTCCAACGTTTCTATGTGTGTAGGTTGTGTTAGTGTTTTATGTTCTATAGACTTGTGAACCAATATGGCTACACCGCCAAATCGGTTGGAGGCTGTATTGATGTAAATTTTAAAGTTTGCTGGGACAGGAGTGGGTATAAATGTGTTGTAAAAGTGGGTTTCTTGGAGACATACTATGTGTGGTGAGTATTTTTTTATTATAATTAGCAGTTCGTTGTAGTTGTTTCTGTATCCTTTCATATTCCATTGTATTATTTTAAGCATTTCTATATTTTTGTGATTTCGGGTTTGAGTATTTGGGTTTCTTTTAAGCTAAAGGTTAGAGTATAGAGTCTGAGTTAGGTATAAAGTTTGTTTCTATTTACTTGTTTTTGTTTTAGATGGATTCGCTGTCACTATTGTTTTTATGTGGGTTTTTGTTTGTGGGCTTTGATTTTGTTTTTGGTTTAGAGGGCTTAAAGTTAGTTGCTAGTGGGTTAGATTTATCTTTGGTAAATATTCTTAGTTTTAGATCTTCAGTTGGCTGTGATAGGTATGAGTTGTTTCCCGTGTGGGGAAGGTTACCGTCTGTTTCCATATCTTCAGTTGCAGTGGGGTTCGGTTGCCGCCTTTTTTTTAGATCTCCGGGTACTTTCTCCATGGGGGACATCGTAGATGGAGTGCTGGCTGCTTGCTGCATAGTGGTGGCTTGAGTATATACGCATTGTGTTTTGGTTGGATTTTGTGTTGGTGTTGATGTGCTTGACGTTGATTGTGCAAGAGTTTTAGCATAGCTGTTTCTCAACTGTTGATTGTGTCTGTTGTGATATATATCTAGAGCTGTTTTGTGATCAACTTTCTCGGTGGTTCTTATTGCAGTTAGTTCTTGTTGTTTGAGGAAGGTGGGGCATTTACGGTCGAGTGGGCTATGTTGGTGGTCAATTTGAGGGTTATTTTTGCAGTTTAGGCAGTTTTGGGTATTTTTGCAGAGTTCCCCTTCATTTGTGTGTTTTGCTTCTGAGCAGTTTTTGCATGTTTCGGAGCTCTTGCAGATAGCGGTAGGGTGTCCAAAGCGGAGACAATTTTTGCACCGCAGCGGGGAGTGGGATATAGGGTCGTACACGGACGGTTTCGTAGCCAATTTTTATTAATTCGGGTAGTTTGTGAGTTGAAAATGTAATTGTTATGAGACCAGTTTCGACAAGTGAGGTTTGTTCGTGGTTTGTGTTGTTTGTCTGTTTTTTTTAGAATTTTGCGCACTTCGATTATGTTCTGCGATTTTAATTCATCCAGTATTTCGCTTTCGGGTATGTTTCGTAGTTCATTGCAATAAATTACGCCTTTGGTTGTGTTTAAAGTCTTGTGTTCTGTTGCAGTGATATCGAGATTATTCATTTTTTTTAGCGCAATTAGTTTCAGTGCTTGCATTTTGTTTTTAGTTTTAATGAGCAGGGATCCGTCTCTTGTTTTTTTTACATGTTTCTACTTCTCCTCCGCATGTATAGTCTATGGTTTTTTTTATGATAAACGGTGACACTTTTTCGAATGATTCGTTGTCGTTTCGTTTTAATACGATGTATTTTGGGTCATTTAGTTGTGTTTTGTAGGTTTTGCTTCTATCAGGTGGTTCGTTCATGGTTGTTGTTTTTGGGCTGTTGCCCGGTGTAACTGTTTATGCTATGTGTTTGTTTTTGTTTCTGTTTGCTTTTGCGGTTGATTTTTTTTTTTTTTGTCGCGCGTTTGCTGATAAGCTTTGCGTTTGCGTAGCGGGGTTTTGATTTGATGCAGCACGTCTTATCTCTTGAGAGGTTGAAGTGATACTGGCTTATATATTTCTTGCTCATGTATTTGAGGATATCTATAAATCTTACAATATAAGGGTTTATCCACTACTGTTTTTATCTGATGTTCAATAATGTTCGTATTGCTAAGACACTGACCTTCAAGAAATATTAATGTTTTAAATCTACTTAAAATTTTTGTTAGAGCATTGCTTTGTTCTTGATTTAAATCATTAAAAAGAATTCTCTGTGTTCTATCATCTATTTTAATTGGTTCAATTTGATTTGCCTCATCAGAGTATGGTGAACTATTTTGAAATTGAATAGTATTATTATTATTAATCGTAATTGTTTTGTGGTAAAAATCAATAAGATCATTTAATGGTTTAAGAATGTTTTGCCCTATAATAGCATCGAATGATTTGTTATTAAATGTTGTCAATTTCCAACTCATTGTGGCATCTTCTTTAAATTCAAGAGACAAATCAGTTATAATTTCTTGCGTTATTAACGATTTTGAATTAAGAGATGCAAATGATAGTGGTGACACAAAGTTCTTCGAGGATATTGTAACAATTTATTCTCATCTAATATGGAAGTTGTTGAACCAGTATCAATCAAGGCAGTGATTATTTCATTGTTTAAAGTTAACTTAATCAAAGGAAGTGATTTTTCGAGGCAATTGTATGAAAATTTGCATGGCAAGAACAGTTCTTTTGCTCAGACTCAGATTCATGAGTGATGTTTTGATTTTGATTATCATTTTTAAATTGGCTACAATTAGCTCTATCTGCTTCGACATGATCAATTTCCATTTTTGACACATGACTTTGTTGATTTGTATAGTTCTGATTTGAATTTAAATTTTGTGTTCCTGATCGAAAGTTTCCTGAATTTGCTTTTACATTTTGGAAATTGTTGTTGTGTTTTGCATTGTGATCTTGATTATTATAATTTGGTATGTAGAATCGGTCTTTTTGATTATATGTATTATTACTTTGATATTGATAGTTTCGATTTTCCGTTTTGTTTGATTTTTCATTACTTTGTGAAAGTTTTGGTTTAAGATTTTGAGTTCTAATAAGACCTTCGGTTTCTAATAAATCGAAAGCTTCTCTTAAATTCTTAACATTTCTACTGATTACGACTGAAGCTAAATTTACATCGATATTTTTCAAGAATGTTGTTAGAGAGTCGAAATGAAACACTCCACATTTACCGAATTCAAAGATTGAACTCTTCTCTTTGTGAGAACAAAAATTTAACTGTTTATTCCTTAAAATCCTAGTGCTTATATACCTTAAAAATACTTCCAGGCACTGGAAGGCTATAATTAATTCCATGCACACAAGTGCACAGATGTTTGTCAAGTATCCCTTTTCGATCGCTAAGCCGTTCTCACGTCTCGCGTTACATTTTTATTACTCGCTGCGTTTGTCGCTGCAGCTAAGGGATGACATGTTTATTGTTTGGCTTCAGATAACGCGCAGGTTATCGACTATTGCCTATTTTTAATATGTTTGTATATAAGTGTTCATGCTTGAACATACTGCCCGGGGTCTAAAATTTGTGGCTGGGAAATTTTAATTTTTTAGTATTTTAATTTTTGTCGCATGTTCATGTTTGAACATACTGCCAGGGGGCCCAAAATTTGTGTGTGCTCAGAACTGCCCTCCTGATGATTGTCCACTTGTCTCTGAAGCGGCTTCTGTGTGGTTGATGAGAGTCCTGTCATCTTCCCGAAGGTTCGTATCTTCTTTGTCTTCCTTCATGCGGACCCTCCATTGCTACAAATTCTCATTTCTGAATTTGAGCAATTTATTTTTTTTTTTAAGTTGTCCTCTTTGGACTTAAAGTTGTCCGTTCCCTTTTAATTTTTGGGAATACGGATTTACCGGCACAATAGCACAAATCTGCTTTTGATTTGTGCCACATGTTCACGCTTGAACATACTGCCAGGGGTCCAGAATTTGTGCGCGCTCTTCTGATGATAGTCCAGTCATCTCTGAAGCGGCTTCTGCGTAGTTGATGAGAGTCGTCGTCTTCCCGAAGGCTCCTGTCATCTTTGCCATCCTTCAACCTATTGGTTTGGGGATGAAGGCCCTCTATTGCTACAAATTCTCTTTTGTGAATTTGAGCAATTTTTGTTCGTTCCCCTTATTTGGGGATACGTTTCCACTGGCGATACAATTCTCTTCAGGAATTGATCGTCCGCTCCCCTTCTTTGGAGATGCGGATCTACCAGCTTTTACAAATTCTCTTATGGAATTTGTTTTTCCGTTCCTCTTTTTTGGGAATACGGATTTATCAGCACTATAACTTTTCTTTTTTAAAGTTGAGCACTTTTTTTTTTTTTTTTGTCCTATGCTGAGATTTTGTAATACCTCACAGCACAAAGACGCTGCTTCTCTGTGTCTCTTACCACTGGTGGGGAAAACAACAGAGAAGGCTCGAAGGACCAAAATGTTATTTGGCTGAGTCTTCTTGAGCCCGAAAATGGAACCCTGAACTCTTTGAGTTCAGATTGAACTCTGGTCCCTTTGGATTCCAAAATTGAACTGTTTATTCTTTAAAATCCTAGTGCTTATATACCTTAAAAATACTTCCAGGCACTGGAAGGCTATAATTAATTCCATGCACACAAGTGCACAGATGTTTGTCAAGTATCCCTTTTCGATCGCTAAGCCGTTCTCACGTCTCGCGTTACATTTTTATTACTCGCTGCGTTTGTCGCTGCAGCTAAGGGATGACATGTTTATTGTTTGGCTTCAGATAACGCGCAGGTTATCGACTATTGCCTATTTTTAATATGTTTGTATATAAGTGTTCATGCTTGAACATACTGCCCGGGGTCTAAAATTTGTGGCTGGGAAATTTTAATTTTTTAGTATTTTAATTTTTGTCGCATGTTCATGTTTGAACAAATGTTCTTAACATAGTTTCCTCGACATTTTTGGGACTAAACTCAGGATGCTTTACATTATCATATTCCTATTTTTCATTAATTTTACACATTATACTTCTTAAAGACTTAAAATATTCTGTAATATTGTTTTTGTAAATTAGCATAAACGCCTCTTGGTAAAGTTGATTATAAGATTCCTTTATGCCAAAATTCCGAATAAGAATCGTCTTGATGTCATTCCATGACGGCGCGGAATCCTCGATGGTTCTTACAACATGTAGAGCTTCGCCTTGAATTTTGTTGAGGATGACACGGCGAAAGACGTAGACTCCTGCGGGAGATGTTGGGGGTAATAATGAAAATATCATATCCACTTCACGAATAAATGATGACAGAGCCCTTGAGTTGTCTCCTCTGTACTCGTGAATGTGGTGGGCATCCTTAAGAATATCCCCAAACGATAAAGTAAAGTCGTTTGCCATCGCTATCAAAGAATAAATAGCCGTTGAGTTCTTTAGATCTTATAATATGCTAACAGAATTAGTTCTGTTAGTTCTCGTCGTTAAAGTAGGCAGAGACTGAGAAGCAGCACTTAGACTACATAACTCGCGCGATTTAAAATTTTGTTGTTGCGCGGCACTTAGCTAACAGTTTTAACTGTTCGCTTCCACAGCAGTGGGCGCGTTATTTAAAATTTTGTTGTTGCGCGGCACTTAGTTAACAGTTTTAACTGTTTGCTTCTCATGCATTGGTGTTTGTAAAATTTCAAATTTTAATTTCAGGTGTTTTAAGAGCAATACACATCGCAATGTGTTTTCACTCCTTTTTTTTTTTTTTTGAAGTATTTGTTTTAGGCAGCTTGCTCTGCCACGCTATGCGACTCACCCGTCTCGCCTCTCCACGGCTTTAGGTCAGCCACATGCGCGGTTCTGGTCCGCTTTTCGGCATCCGAGCTGATGCGGCAGATGACAGGCGATACAAACTTGACCACCGTATATGGCCCTCCGTATCGCGGTGCCAGCTTCGCTGCGAATCCGTTCGCGGCATTGGATAGGTGGCGTTCTTTCGCCCACACCTTGTCCCCACTAGCCGGCTTCCATTGCCGCCGCCGCAAGTTGAAATGCTGCGCCTGCTCTTGAATTGGTCTTTCCAACTTTTCTAAGAGCTTCTCGGGCATAATTATTATTATAATTATTGTTATTGTAATTATTGTTGTTATAATTATTGTGGTTGCGACCGCGAAAATTACCTTTATTATTTCCGCGTCCGCGGTTTCCGCCGCGCTGTGAATTATTATTGTAATATAGGACAGTGTTTTGCTGCCCGGTTGCCTCTGTGCAACAATTTACAAATTTAGAAACGGCCTCATTCATATTGTTAAAGGTACCAGCTTGCATGATAAGTTTTACCTTATCTATTGTGCAATTTGTAGTCATTGCTTTGACCGCATGCTGAGTAGAATAACTTCTGGCTAGCTCTAGAGATAAGCCATCTTTTATATATGCACCTTCTAACATTTTTGTCATCTGCTCCACCTCTTGGGTGTATTGGTTAGCAGTTTTATTGCGTTGCTGTATGTTCATCAGCTTTGCTGACAATACCTGTACAGTTTCGCCTTTGACATTGATTTTTAATTTAGAAATGATTTCATGTATCGTTGTTTCATTTCCTATTAAATTTCTAGCGACACCTTTTAGCCTTGATTTTATTATTGAAACTGCTAATTCTTCGTGTTCGCCTTTTATTAAATTCAATATTTGCAGTGCATCTACAAAACTTTGCAAATTTTCAGCTTTACCGTCAAAAGCTGGTATAAGCTTACTTGCTGTGTTAATGAATTCAATATTTGTCTGTGCCATTGTGGTATTGTTATCTGGTCTATGCTCTATTATACTTGAAGAAGTATCAGAATCTGTAGAACTATCCAGATTTGGCATCAAAACAGCTGGAACAGTAAGATTATTTAAATCCTGTTCTTCTATTTTAAGATTTTCGGTTAGCTTTTCCGACTCTATTTGGTCAGTGTTAGCTTGTTCCGTCGATTGTGGTTCATCACCAGTTTCAATCGATAAAGAAGTGTTCAGTATGGTTGGTACCAATATATCTAAATTGTACTTTAGTTTAATGGATACCAAATTAGATCGGAAGTCTGATCAAAAATTTTTGATACTTGTGACCAATGACTTGGATTTAATCTTTCTCTCTGGCCATGTATTAGTATACGTGCTTCATTAAAGCAGTTTACTAATATTTCTACGTATTTTTTTAACTGTATTCCCTTGAATCGGCCTGTTTTGAGTAAGTGACTTATATGATTTATCAAAGTCAACTTTTAGGTTATTTAATTCTTTATATAAATCATTCCATTCCATTATTTGTGGACATGGAGTGTTTCTCTACTCTATCTATTTCCCTAATTGTTCTGAGTCTAGCCATACTTTTAGTTAATGGAAAAATTTATATTTGGATTTTCATATTTATTTGTAATTTATGTTTTTCTTTTTTTATTTTTATTATTATTACAATCATTAAATATATTGCGCTTTCTCTTTTTTTTTTTTTAAATATGTTTATATTTTGTCCAAGTCATTTGCTTGGCTCATAAATTTTTTCTTTAGACATTTATTATGTAATTTGTATAATTTGTAAATAGTATTTGCGCTCATTATTACGACAATTATTATTAATAAAATTTTGATTAATTCTAGGTCGGCGCTATTTGTCTCTACTTTATTAATAACATTTGCAGTAGAGTCTACTGTCTTTACATCTACTAACCCCATTTTTGTAGGTTCTTTATATGTGGTTTCAAATCTATTACGTTACATATATTTTCAACAGACTTACATATTCTGTTGTCGTTCATAAAAAGTTTTACATTTACCTGCCTATTGGTTCGTATAGCGTTACAGGCTATACTTCTAGTCGGGCAGAAATGTTTCCGCTCAACTTTGACAATTTAGTTATTAAAATTAGGTTTTATGCAGCGCAGTGCATTTTTTTAAAATAATAAAAAAAAAAAATTTTGGTGGGCGTCCTCGGAAACGCTGTCGGTCCTCAGTTTGTTGCTGCTGCTGTTGTTATTTGTTGCTGGCTGCTGCTGATGTCCGGGGCCTATGGGCTCAGGCGTTGCCGGTGCTGGTCATCGCACAGGCTGTTTATTTCCTTAATAGCCCCTATGTAGCGTTGTCGGTCCTCCGGGTTTCTTCAGTTGACATCGTTATATCTTGATTGTTATTCGCTGCTGCCGCGCCCAATACTCAGGTATGTGAGTAGGCGTGGTCCATCGTTTGGACACACCTTTAACGCGTTGGTGCGTCCCTTTGCTCAGTAGGAGCAGAACAGCCTTCTTCAATAAAATTGAGCTGTTGTCGCTGTTGTTGTTGTTGTAGTTGCTGTTGTGGCTGCTCTCGATGCTATAATTTGCGGGGCAGTTTATCCATACCCTCTGTCAGATTAGCATTTTCTGAGGTGCTGTTATGGAACTCAGCAGTCGAAGTCTCACGTGTGCATTACATACCAGCGCACAACACTTGCGCACTGTACCTGCGGCAGCTTATCGAACGTATTTGATATTGCCGATTATATTTATTCACACACTTTTCATGCCTGCGGCAGCTCATCGTAATAATTGTGCTGTTGGCGCTGTTGTTGTTTTAGGAGTTTCCTGATTTTTTTTTCTTTGTGTTTATTTATTTTAAAACTTTTTTACACTTTTTCATTGTCGTGACACTGTCACGGTCGCCATGTAATAACTTTAAACTTTATATTCAGTGATAACTTTATATTCCTTTATTTCCAGGAGGCAGCAGTGTTGCCGCTTCCAACGTTTCGTTGTTTCTGACTTAAACATTCTACATTAATTCTAAATAAGCCTAAGTCTCTGCTGCGATACATAATGTTTGTACAGCCGAGAGAGAGACGGTTATGTATTATATATGTATATGCATTATATATGTATATGTTATATACATATATATGCTCTCTTAAGCTAGAGCTATAATGTAACATGCATACACTTGAGTTCTGCCAAGTGGTCGGCGTCTCTCCGAAGAATGCTGACACTTGCATATTCTGGGAGAGCGCTGACCGACTCATATTTCGGGTTAAAGACCCGGGCATAAACACTGCGACAAAGTGTTACAGTGTGTATTCTTTAAGTACTCTTGGTACAGTGGATATTTAATATGTATGCATACTACAGTGCAACAAAACGTAGTCTTAACAAAGTGTTAAAAAAAAACATTAAAATAATTAATTCATTCCAAAATCAAGTTCAATAACAACATAAAGAAGATTAAGTGAGTATTTGAAAAAAAAAAAAAACCGCATGAAAATATTATTTAGTTTGCTTGTAATAATTTTACAAATGTCGTGTTGCGTATATACAACATTGGTCTCTTGTGGTAATTTTGGTGTATCTGGGATTATATATGATTTTGCTCTGTACATTGGAGAAGGGACGTGCAAGACTTATGGCTTGGGCATTTCATCAGACATCGTGCTATTTTTTATCATCTAATTTACCAGTAAACCAAAATTTCAAACTGTTTTTTAACGATTGTTTTTCGTCAATAAGCTTGATAAGCTTGATGATTGCTCTGAAAGAAAAAGGCATATTGGTCGTTGGTACAATTCGAAGCAACCGGTTGAAAGATTGTGCTCTATGCAGTGACGAAGACCTTCAAAAACGAGGACGAGGATCAAGCGATTTCAAATATGATCTTGCGCACATGCTGCTTGAATTGTATAACATCAACCACCGCTCAAATAAATGGTACATGCGCATAGTATACTGGTGCATAAACTCAAGTTTAGTAATCAGTTGGTTGTTGTACCGTAGAGACATAACACATACAGACGGCGAATGGAAGCATATGCCGCTCAAAAATTTTCAATTGGATGTTGCTTCCGAGCTTTTGAACGCAAGTCAAAATACATTTGTCGCCAAAAAGAGAGGTCGTCGAGCACTTTTTTTTGGCAATGAATTCATCCCCCTCATCACCAGCTCTATCATCACCAGCTCCGTCATCACCAGCTCCTTCTACTGGCTCTGAATCAAACCCCTGTAAAAGATCTTATGTTGTAGATTTGGTGGTTATAATCATTGGCCGGAATGGGGAACAAGAGGAAGATGTAGAGTATGCAGCACTGGATTTCCAAGCTGTAAATGCAGTATATGTAATGTGCACTTGTGCTCGAATCCCAAAAAAAAAAAAAAATTGTTTCGTGTCATATCATACATAAATATAAATAAAGGCGTTTGAGAAAAAATCAACTTGACTTTAAATATATAACCCAATTGCCCAATGTTGCATATACGCAACATCCTGTAGCTCTTGAACCAGGACACTTAGGACATTGAAATTTTTGTCAGTTGATATTGAGGTCAACTCTAGCTTAAATGTATACTCAAAAAAATTTAATTCGGGCATGAAAGGGTTAATTGCCAATTATATACCACTATTATTTCACCCAATTATTGCACGCGTATGAATTAGTGCGCACTGGCAACGTTATTATGGACGCGATAGTATTGCAGCCGAACCGAATGAGTGCAATGACAACAACAGAATTAACGGCAAGCACTGAGATTATGCACGCTTAATCCACGTATGAGCGCGAAGTTATAGAAACTCACAGTTCCGAAATTAGTTGCTATTAATTGTTTATTAACTTGTCACTTGTTACTTGTATGTACACCAATAAGTATGCATGTCTGTAGAAATGAGCTTATACGCACTGTTTTTACGGACACCACTGTATTGCAAAACGAAGCGAAAGAGTGTCTGGCGACTTTGCAAGAAGTAGCGGTAAAAAGGCAATTGATGTATATGCATAGAGAGATTCACGTCGGAGTCACCAAATGTTGAGCTATCGAAATTTTGCGTATAGCTTTGGATTAAAAACACAATTTGATTAGCGAGTCTTAATTGTTTAGATGCTAGTATGCATATGTATGTAAATATGTATGTTAAAGAAAACGTTTCTTGTTAACAAGCGACAGTAAATATGCACACATTCGATCTACGCGAGCCGGTTGCTCAGACTGACCGCTGGGTGGGAGAACGAATAAACGTTAAAAAAGGAGAGCGCAATCTCTTTACAAAATTCTCTTAGATACTAATAGGTTTGGCGAACTGCCGCTCTTAGTTCTTATAAAGGGCTGATTGCTGGGCCCAACAGCTAGAGACTTGAAATTTTAAACATATACTCATATATGTTCCCGAACTATAAAGTGTAAAAATTTTCCCGATCCGCCCACTAGGGGCGTGGCAAATCGGAAAACTCTTCCGCCCATAGTTAAGTTATCATACTAGATGATGAGCTAGAGAGTTGCAATTTGGAATGTATACTCGGGGTGACAACCCAAGTTCAAAAAGCTATGGCGGATATATCTACGCCCATTGGGGCGTGGCAAATCGGGAAATACGTATCTTCTACACCGTTAAAGCTAGAACGCTGAAATTTTGCATGTGAGCTAATGTTGTGATTCTAAGAAGATCGATCAAAAAGTTATATGTCTACGCCCATTGGGGGCGTGGCAAATCAGACCTGAATATATAGTCATTTTTCAAATTGTGCCATATTTTGAACACTAGTAACACTAGAGACTTGAAATTTTGCATGTATACTCAGGTTGACAACCCAAGACCAATAAGCTATGGTGGATATATCTACGCCCACAGGGGGCGTGGCAAACCGCAAAAGTTTATATCTCCTACAGTTTTAGAGCTAGAAGCTTGAAATTTGGATGGTTCAGTTACTAATATCCTCCTCTATCGATGACCCAAAAATAATTTTTCAGCCTCTGTGGGGGCGTGGCATATCGAAAAATACCCTGTAATTTTTGCATTTTTGGAATGTAAGCAACCTAATTTTGCAGTCATGTTAGTGTCGGCCCTTTCTAAGAATTGGCAAAAAATTATGCGTCTACGCCCACTGGGGGCGTGGCAAATCGGCAAAGAAGTTTGTTGTGGCCAACTGCGTAATTCATGCATATAATAGCTTAGTAGCAATTGCTAAGTTGGCAAAAAACCATTTTAACATATATAAAATAATAATAATGAATTTAAAAAATAAAATTTATAAGTTTTCGATTAATAAATAAAAAGTGTCCAGCTGGATTCGAACCCAGGTCTTTTGAAAACAACATGTAATCGTTAGCTAAACCTAAATAAATTCACAGCTGATCAGCTGACCAGCAGTTTTAGTTTTTGCTTAAATGCACAATTCATATGCGTATGTTTATAAATTATTATCAATTGGCAGCAAGCATTTCATAACAAATATAAAAAAAAATAATAAATAAATATTTTTTGAAAAAAAGTTTTCTGTGGGATTCGAACCTACGCACCTGAGTATAGCTTGCATAGCGCTTACCACAAGCGCCACTGCCCTGACCTAGGCTTTGTTAACTAAAACCAAATAAGGCATCGCTAGAGCGCCTTTTGACAAAACTAAAGTGACCATCGAAAAATTCCCAATTCAGTCACAATTCTTAGAATATTCTGGCATCCAAACTTTTGTATGCATACATGGAAAATTGTGTGTATACTCTATTGTGTACATGTGAAAATCTGTATGTATGTGTAGGAAAAACGTTTGTTGCTTGCCATGTACGTTTTCTAATTGCCGAAATATTTCGTTAATTAAATGTTTATTAAATAAATAAGATGCACCTATGGGAACAGAGTATTTCGCAGTTAGTTTCGCCTTACTGCAACGTACTTACTTTTTTTTGTATGCTTGTATGATTCCAAGCTGCCTCCGATTCCAACATGGCGTTGACTATATTGTCCGCTCTAATAGAGCGGCCACAGCCTCTTCCAGACAACGCCTCTCCTCTTGGAAGCGTCCGCACTCGAATAAGACGTGTTTGGCATCTTCCACCAGTCCTCGTCCACACCAGGAGCATTCGTCCGTGTTCTCGTGGCCAAAGCGCTTCAAGTAGCTCCGGAAGCATCCATGTCCCGAGAGAATCTGCGTAAGATAAAAATTAACCTCACCGTGCTTGCGATTTATCCATGGTGCAAGCTCAGGGATGAGCGTGTGCGTCCAACGCCCTTTTGTTGAGGTATTCCATCGTCTTTGCCATCGCGCAATGCTGTCCGCCCTGATAGCGTCGCGCCGTATAGGCTCGTGCGTATTCCGCTCCACGGCTTCGGCGACCAATTCCTCCAGTGGCACCATACCGGCAATAACAAGTGCCGCGTCATCGGAGACTGTCCTAAAGGCGCAGCTGGCTCTGATTGCGCTCAGTCTGTAGGTGGCACAGATGCCTCGGCTATAGCTCGGCGTTGCCATCGCACTTGACCATATTGATGCAGCATAGAGGATGACGGACCTAATGACGCTCGTTAGGAGGAGACGTCGTTGTTGCCTTGGTCCCCTCGTGTTGAGCATAATTCTTGAGAGAGCTCTACAAGAATCAGTTGCTTTTTTATGCACATATTCCAAGTGCTCGCGGAAAGTTAATCTCGTGTCTATCATGACGCCAAGATACTTTATCGCCCTCTTAGATGCGATGGTAACGCTGCCGATCTTTAAATTGGCAGTTTCCACTCTCTTGCGACTGCTGACTGGGACGACTTCCGTTTTGTGCGCCGCTATCTCTAGTCCAGCTCCAGACAACCAGCTTCGTATGCGATATCCTCAGTATCTTTAAGCTCCTTTCCTATGGTGACGACTGCTACATCATCAGCAAAGCCAATGGTGTGCGCACTTGCTGGTAGTTCCAAGCGCAGTACGCCGTCGAACATAATATTCCATAGGAGAGGCCCCAGCACTGAACCTTGGGGGACTCCAGCTGACACTATATGAGTTTGGGGACCCTCACTCGTATTGTATATTAGTGTTCTTCCTCTGATGTAGCTCCTCACTATCTCTTTTAGATATTTAAGGATATTATATTGTGACATCGCATCCAGTATCATATCCCAACTAGATGTGTTGAGGGCATTCTTGACATCAAGAGTCGCAATGATGCAGTAGTGCTTCGTCCCGTGCTTCCATCTGGTGCCTTGGATGGCGGAAGCTGCCAGGCCGACAACTTTATCAAGCGCATCTGCTGTTGAACGGGCCTTCCGGAAACCAAATTGGTTAGGTGAAAGGCCTCCGGCGCTAGCAATAGCACTCTCCAGCCTAGAGCAAATCAATTTCTTAAACACCTTTCCCATGGTGTCTAAGAGACAGATTGGTCTGTATGAAGATGGCTCATCCGGTGGTTTTCCAGCCTTAGGTAGCAATACCAAGTTCTGGATTTTCCAGATTGCAGGGAACGTCTCATGAATTATATATACGATGTATAATTCCGCGAACGCGATTGGGTGCAAGGCGAGGGCTAGCTTTAGCGCACGATTTGGAATCCCGTCTGGCCCTGGGGCTGAGTTAAGTCTAAGACCTCTGAGAGCTACTAGTATCTCCTCGTCCGTAACTAAGTCAACCTGAGTGCTCGTTGAGCCCTGCTCGGCAGACATGGTCTCAGGGGCATGAATGGAGCTTAGACTTTCTGGAAAGAGTGTTTCCACAATCGATTTAAGCTCCAAACGATCCATAGGCTGCACCTGATTACCTGCGTATAGTCTTTTAACCACTATCTTATATGCCCTGCCCCAAGGGTCATATTCGGCTGAGTCGCACAATTCTAAGAAGCACTCTCTTTTGCTTGCCCGAATGACCTTCTTCAACTGTCTTCTAGCCGCCTGGTATGCTATTTGCTTTTCTACATATGTGGTCCTACCACGGGCGCGTTGGTAGCTTCTTCTCGCCTGGATGCATTTGCGTCGAATGTCATCTATTTGTGCATTCCACCAATACATAGGCGTTTGTTGTCGCATGAACCGCTTGCGGCGTAGCATGCTACTACTGCAGGCACTCTGAATTTGGGCTACCATTTGGCATGCTCTGGCCTCAGCATTGCCAGATGTGCCCAGCGACTGAATGGCCACTGAAAAGGCCAAGGGATTGAAAGTATCCAGCTGATACGATTCTCTCCACAAGTTTGGCGCCCTGGCAAGTGGCTCCCCTATTGTGAACAGAAGCGCCGTATGATCGCTGCCCGTATAACTATCGCAATGACTCCATGTTGCTTCCCGAAAAAGGGATGAAGTGACAAAAGTAATGTCAATTACAGATCCGTATCCAGCCCTACTGAAGGTGTACTCTTGGCCAGTATTGAGCAGTGCAACATCTAATGTCGCAAAGATCTCCAGAAGGATACGGCCTCTGGTATTAGTTGTGTGGCTACCCCATTCTAACGCCCATGAATTGAAGTCGCCTGCTATAATGGCCTTCCGACCCCTAGCATCCACGGCAAGCTCATCGACCGTCGCTGTGAAATCGCTGAGCTGCATGCTGGGGGCCAGGTAGCAACTGTATATCCATAAGTTACCGTATCGGCCGCGTACGAATCCATTGAATGGCTTAACATCTGAAAGCACATTCGTTGAACCGCCACATGCCCATAGCGCTGCTTTGCCAGTACTGTTTGTTGCCCACGTTCTGGGACAGCTGGTCTTACAGTGATGAGGTTCACTGAGAAAGGCTACGTCTATAAATTTTTCTCTTACAGTCTGCTATAGTAGATCTTGCGCAGCTATACAATGATTTAAGTTAAGTTGAAGAAACCTTAACATTTCATTTTACGCGCAGCTTCACGGTAGGATGGACACTTGAAGCTGCCTGCTGAATGGTCCGTCTGCTTTTCGCCTTTACGGACGCAGAGGCTACATTTGGGCGGCTTGGTGCATGCTTTTGCACTATGACCCATCTCGCCACACCTGAAACAGGCACCCTTCAGATCACAGTCGCTAGCGCAGTTAGCGGCTATATGACCGTAATCGAGGCACTTGAAGCAGCGTTTAGGCTGGTCCACGGCTCAGATACGGCATACTACCCATCCTATCCTAATTTTGAATACATATGTATGTATGTATGTATATGTGTGCAAGCGTAGATCAGCGTGTGGCTGCAATCGTACACATATACATACATGTAAAGCTAATTGTAAAAGAGTTATGATTTCTAAAAAAAAAACCTAAAATGTTAAATAGAATATGTAGATCATATGCTGAACTCTCATTACATTCCATTATATATTTTAAAAATTTTAAAACAATTAAAATAACTGTCCGTCCGTCCGTCCGTATGAACGTCGAGATTTCGGAAACTACAAAAGCTAGAGAGCTGAAATTTCACATGAACACTCGTATGCTAGCTACGCAATACGAGTTTATTTTGTTTTTTCAATAACTCATCCCATTTCCAAATTATCGATATAAAATCGAAAATTCGTTTCCATTTTTTAGGTTTTTTTGTGTAAGAATCACAATTGTTTTTGAATTACGTTAGAATTGTCTTTGAATTGTATTTGTATTTTCAGCCACTGCTTTAGTGTTCCTTTCGTATGTGGCGAATTTCATTCGTTTTAGCTACTCTGCCGTTTAAGCGCGTCGTGGTGTAGATGGCTAGGCAGATGCAACGAATATTAGGGTGGTGTCGCAGGTTCTAGTCTCGCCTAAGCCCTTTAAAGTTTCTTATTTTTATACCCTGAACCCATTGAAAATGGGAAATCAGAGTATAATGGTTTTGTTAAAAGTATGTAACAGGCAGAAGGAGGCGTGGCAGACCCCATAAAGTATATATATTCTTGATCAGGGTGACGAGAAAAGTCTGTCTGTCCGTCCGTCCGTCCGTCTGTCCGTCTGTCTGTATGTTTGAACGCGTCGATTTCCGAAGATACAAAAGCTAGAGAGTTTATTCTTTTTGTGTTAGGTCCGTATATTGCACGCGCAGTACGAGTTTGCTTCAGAAATTCGATAACTTGTATATTTGCAGAGTTATCGATAAACGAATTTATCGAGAACCAGTTATAAAATTCTAGCTAATTCATCTTTAGAGTTAGAGTCTCTAAGTCTTCTGCACATATATCGATACCAATTTAATACGATTTCGGCTTTTGTCAGATTTTGGATTCCGGTTCCCAATTCGCCCCACACTCCCAAATGTGTAAAAAATGCATTTCAAATACTAGAGACATACAGTTTGGTTTGGCATATAGATATGAATATCATGATCTTAATCGTAACATATCAACACAGCAAGACGCATTGCGGGCGCACATACATACATACATATGTATGTATGTATTGTAACGAACCTTCGGTTATGCCCGAGTCTAAGCCGGGCCAGTTTGAGCCGACTGTGAGTCGACCAATTTATTTGTTGAAGCCCTTGCGATATTGAATAATAACACTTTGTGAGTTTGATCTGAACTTGGTATATTCTCGTTCTAACTATATTGGTATTTCGTATTACAATGCACTTTTATAACCGTCGAGGGATATGTTTGTTCACGCATTCCGGCTGGGTAAGCAATTATGGCTGAGTAGCACCAGGATTCGCCCAAGCGCTCCAGCTCACGCCAGGATAGGCACTGTCTACTCCGGCGGTTCGCTCGGATGTACAGGCTACTCCTACTGCTGGACTCGCTCTTGGCACACCTAGGTTCGTATGCGCACAATTTCTACCTATTCGCACGGCTGCGTAAACTTACACAAATTCTGTGACGAGGCTTCTGGTCAGAATACAATTTGCAGCTGCCTTGTATCAACTCGCTAGTTGATGGCCACTACTGCGTCTGTATGTCTGGGGTCCTTATAGGCGTCTGAAGTATGCTCCCAGGATACTTCGGATGCTCCCACGATGTCCTGTCTGCTTCGAGTCCTGGATATCGGTGTCCTGCGTCGATATCGTAGTCCTTCGATGTCTTGTGCCTTCACTCGCGTTGACTTGTACTTGCACTTTCACTTGAATCTCACTCTCGATCCTCACTCTCGATCTTCACTCTTGATTCTTGATTACTTTTCTGATTGCCTCTATGACACCGCCGGTGCCCTTTTATAGGGCAGCCACAGGCCCTGTTCGGCTCTGGAGCGGGGCCTGCCTGCCGCTTGTGCCCACCTAACGGCACAATCGCGTGATCTGGGTGACGCCAGCAGGCCGCCAAATGTCGCGGCAGCTTCGCGTTGGCCGAAGTACCGCTGTTGCTATGCAACAAGACAGCGTCCGTCACTTGGAGCAGTACCTCGGCTAAAGGTGCCCTATGACCTGCGGTCGAGCGACGCGAGCCAATTGCTCGCTCTCTGACCACTTCCAGTCGCGAGGGTTGCTCCTATAGTGTTCGCGTCGCTGTGTGGAGCAATATATGCATGCACGTATGTGCATATAAACACATAGCAAATACATGTGTTTATATACACTGCATACGTGCATACCTATATTGCTTCTCACAGTATGTATGTATGTACATAAATGTGTGCAAGCGTAGATCAGCGTGTGGCTACAATCGTACATACATACATATGTACATATTTGTGCATGTAAAGCTAATTGTAAAAGAGTTATGATTTTTAAAAAAAAACCTAAAATGTTAAATAGAATATGCAGATCATATGCTGAAACTCTCATTACATTCCATTATATATTTTAAAAATTTTAAAACAATTAAAATAACAATGGAAATGTAAGCAACGTTGAGCAATGCAAATCAATTTTCGTATGCGTGTGCACATATACACACAAAAAATCTTGGGCCGTTTTCTATGTTGCTATGCGTGTATATTCTAAGAATCACAATTGTTTTTGAATTGCGTTAGAATTGTCTTTGAATTGTATTTGTATTTTCAGCCACTGCTTTAGTGTTCCTTTCGTATATGGCGAATTTCAATCGTTTTCGCTACTTTGCCGTTTAAGCGAGTCGTGGTGTAGATGGCTAGGCAGATGCAACGAATGTTAGGGTGTCGCAGGTTCTAGTCTCGCCTAAGCCCTTCATAGTTTCTTATTTTCATTTTAATACTCTGTTCCCTTAAAAAGGGAAAAAGAGTATATTGATTTTGTGCAATGTCCGTCTTGCTGTCCGTCCGTCTGTCCGTATGAACGCAATATTTTTCGGCGCTATTAGAGCTAGAGACTTGAAATTTTAAACATATACTCATATATGCTCCCGAATTATAAAGTATTAAAATTTTCCCGATCCGCCTACTAGGGGCGTGGCAAATCGGAAAACTCTTCCGCCCATAGTCAAGTTATCATACTAGATGATGAGCTAGAGAGTTGCAATTTGGACTGATTAGCTATGGTAAATATATCTACGCCCACAAAAGTTTATATCTCCTACAGTTTTAGAGCCAGAAGCTTGAAATTTGGATGGTTCAGTTACTAATATCCTCCTCTATCGATGACCCAAAAATAATTTTTCAGCCTCTGTGGGGGCGTGGCATATCGAAAAATACCCTGTAATTTTTGCATTTTTGGAATGTAAGCAACCAAATTTTGCAGTCATGTTAGTGTCGGCCCTTTCTAAGAACTAGCAAAAAATTATGCGTCTACGCCCACTGGGGGCGTGGCAAATCGGCAATGAAGTTTGTTGTGGCCAACTGCATAATTCATGCATATAATAGCTTAGTAGCAATTGCTAAGATGGCAAAAAGCATTTTAACATAAATATAATAATAATAATGAATTTAAAAAATAAAATTTATAAGTTTTCGATTAATAAATAAAAAGTTTCCAGCGGGATTCGAACCTAGGTCTTTTGAAAACAACATGTAATCGTTAGCTAAACCTAAATAAATTCACAGCTGATCAGCTGACCAGCTGATCAGCAGCTTGTGACAAAACAAAACAATACAATCGTAATTCTTGCAATATGTATACAAACTTGGATGTGTATACACGGATAAACATCTGTGTACACATACATACATACATATATGCATGTATAGAAAATCTGCTTGCCACACATCGTGGCAAATCCGAAAGCATAAAGCAGTTTTAGTTCTTGCTTAAATGCACAATTCATATGCGTATGTTTATAAATGATTATCAATTGGCAGCAAGCATTTCATAACAAATATAAAAAAAAATAAAAAATAAATAATTTAAAAAA
Source organism: Drosophila borborema (assembly GCA_030914335.1). Taxonomy (NCBI): domain Eukaryota; kingdom Metazoa; phylum Arthropoda; class Insecta; order Diptera; family Drosophilidae; genus Drosophila; species Drosophila borborema. The sequence goes on from JAUESP010000117.1 coordinate 45,229, forward strand.
AAAGTTTTCTGCGGGATTCGAACCCACGCACCTAAGTATAACTTGCATAGCGCTTACCACAAGCGCCGCTGCCCTGACCTGGGCTTTGTTAGCTAAAACCAAATAAGGCATCGCTAGAGCGCCTTTTGACAAAACTAAAGTGACCATCGAAAAATTCCCAATTCAGTCACAATTCTTAGAATATTCTGGCATCCAAACTTTTGTATGCATACATAGAAAATTGTGTGTATACTCGTATTGTGTGTACATGAGAAAATCTGTATGTATGTGTAGGAAAAACGTTTGTTGCTTGCCATGTACGTTTTCTAATTGCCGAAATATTTCGTTAATTAAATGTTTATTAAATAAATAAGATGCTCCTATGGGAACAGAGTATTTTGCAGTTAGTTTCGCCTAACTGCAACGTAATTACTTGTTTATTATTTATTCTTTTGCATTTGATACCTTTGAAAGTCAGTTAGTAGTTTAACTAATTGTGAATAAGTGCTTTTTTTTTTAATATCATATATTTAATAGCATCATTTCTGAAAGTGTTTTTGTTTCAATTATATTTTATTCCATTAAGTCAACAGAAAATAATGAACAGAAAGTTTGCCCAAATAACAAAAACACGTGACATCTGCGGTAAGAGTTTTCCTATATGTATGCACACATGTACATTCAAAACTAGCCTAGCATGGTCTAAGAATTTAAACTTGCTAGATGGCGCTTTAGCAGTGAACTTATTTACTATGGCTAGTGGCATTGATATATTTCTTTTACAATTATAAAGTGTCTGTGTTAATTAAGGTGATGCTTGTAATTCGAAGAACGTCTATTTGTTGGGTCTATTTTTAATGATATTTAATAATAAAACATTTTTCGAATTTCAACTAATATAAGCGCCATCTATTATTTTTTTTTTGGCAATGCAATGTATATATACATGTACATATGTACATTTTGAACGTTACACGCATACATTCTTATGTATACTTTCTGATTTATCCATATGGGTAATTCTCCAGAAAAATCAACTTTTTGTCACATTCGACACTGGTTTTTTGTAATTATCTTGAAAACGGATTAATTTTAGTACTAATCAAGAGCTATATATTGAACTATTTGTCAAAATTAAGAAGTTTTTTGCCATTTTCAGCACTAAAATTGATGCATTTTTAAGATAATTACAAAAAACCAAACCACAGTACAGATTATTATTTTATTTGATTAAAATTGGGTTCAGGGTATTATCGTCGTCGAGCACTCTCGACTAGAGTTTTCTTACCTGTTTTTATATTTTTTTATACCCTGAACCCATTGAAAATGGGAAATCAGGGTATAATGGTTTTGTTAAAAGTATGTAACAGGCAGAAGGAGGCGTGGCAGACCCCATAAAGTATATATATTCTTGATCAGGGTGACGAGAAAAGTTGATATAGCCATGTCCGTCTGTCTGTCCGTCCGTCCGCCCGTCTGTCCGTCTGTCTGTATGTTTGAACGCGTCGATTTCCGAAGATACAAAAGCTAGAGAGTTAATTCTTTTTGTGTTAGGTCCGTATATTGCACGCGCAGTACGAGTTTGTTTCAGAAATTCGATAAATTGTATATTTGCAGAGTTATCGATAAACGAATTAATCGAGAACCAGTTATAAAATTCTAGCTAATTCATCTTTAGAGTTAGAGTCTCTAAGTCTTCTGCACATATATCGATACCAATTTAATACGATTTCGGCTTTTGTCAGATTTTGGATTCCGGTTCCCAATTCGCCCCACACTCCCAAATGTGTAAAAAATGCATTTCAAATACTAGAGACATACAGTTTGGTTTGGCATATAGATATGAATATCATGATCTTAATCGTAACATATCAACACAGCAAGACGCATTGCGGGCGCACATACATACATACATATGTATGTATGTATTGTAACGAACCTTCGGTTATGCCCGAGTCTAAGCCGGGCCAGTTTGAGCCGACTGTGAGTCGACCAATTTATTTGTTGAAGCCCTTGCGATATTGAATAATAACACTTTGTGAGTTTGATCTGAACTTGGTATATTCTCGTTCTAACTATATTGGTATTTCGTATTACAATGCACTTTTATAACCGTCGAGGGATATGTTTGTTCACGCATTCCGGCTGGGTAAGCAATTATGGCTGAGTAGCACCAGGATTCGCCCAAGCGCTCCAGCTCACGCCAGGATAGGCACTGTCTACTCCGGCGGTTCGCTCGGATGTACAGGCTACTCCTACTGCTGGACTCGCTCTTGGCACACCTAGGTTCGTATGCGCACAATTTCTACCTATTCGCACGGCTGCGTAAACTTACACAAATTCTGTGACGAGGCTTCTGGTCAGAATACAATTTGCAGCTGCCTTGTATCAACTCGCTAGTTGATGGCCACTACTGCGTCTGTATGTCTGGGGTCCTTATAGGCGTCTGAAGTATGCTCCCAGGATACTTCGGATGCTCCCACGATGTCCTGTCTGCTTCGAGTCCTGGATATCGGTGTCCTGCGTCGATATCGTAGTCCTTCGATGTCTTGTGCCTTCACTCGCGTTGACTTGTACTTGCACTTTCACTTGAATCTCACTCTCGATCCTCACTCTCGATCTTCACTCTTGATTCTTGATTACTTTTCTGATTGCCTCTATGACACCGCCGGTGCCCTTTTATAGGGCAGCCGCAGGCCTTGTTCGGCTCTGGAGCGGGGCCTGCCTGCCGCTCGTGCCCACCTAACGGCACAATCGCGTGATCTGGGTGACGCCAGCAGGCCGCCAAATGTCGCGGCAGCTTCGCGTTGGCCGAAGTACCGCTGTTGCTATGCAACAAGACAGCGTCCGTCACTTGGAGCGGTACCTCGGCTAAAGGTGCCCTATGACCTGCGGTCGAGCGACGCGAGCCAATTGCTCGCTCTCTGACCACTTCCAGTCGCGAGGGTTGCTCCTATAGTGTTCGCGTCGCTGTGTGGAGCAATATATGCATGCACGTATGTGCATATAAACACATAGCAAATACATGTGTTTATATACACTGCATACGTGCATACCTATATTGCTTCTCACAGTATGTATGTATGTACATAAATGTGTGCAAGCGTAGATCAGCGTGTGGCTACAATCGTACATACATACATATGTACATATTTGTGCATGTAAAGCTAATTGTAAAAGAGTTATGATTTTTAAAAAAAAACCTAAAATGTTAAATAGAATATGCAGATCATATGCTGAAACTCTCATTACATTCCATTATATATTTTAAAAATTTTAAAACAATTAAAATAACAATGGAAATGTAAGCAACGTTGAGCAATGCAAATCAATTTTCGTATGCGTGTGCACATATACACACAAAAAATCTTGGGCCGTTTTCTATGTTGCTATGCGTGTATATTCTAAGAATCACAATTGTTTTTGAATTGCGTTAGAATTGTCTTTGAATTGTATTTGTATTTTCAGCCACTGCTTTAGTGTTCCTTTCGTATATGGCGAATTTCAATCGTTTTCGCTACTTTGCCGTTTAAGCGAGTCGTGGTGTAGATGGCTAGGCAGATGCAACGAATGTTAGGGTGTCGCAGGTTCTAGTCTCGCCTAAGCCCTTCATAGTTTCTTATTTTCATTTTAATACTCTGTTCCCTTAAAAAGGGAAAAAGAGTATATTGATTTTGTGCAATGTCCGTCTTGCTGTCCGTCCGTCTGTCCGTATGAACGCAATATTTTTCGGCGCTATTAGAGCTAGAGACTTGAAATTTTAAACATATACTCATATATGCTCCCGAATTATAAAGTATTAAAATTTTCCCGATCCGCCTACTAGGGGCGTGGCAAATCGGAAAACTCTTCCGCCCATAGTCAAGTTATCATACTAGATGATGAGCTAGAGAGTTGCAATTCGGATTGTATACTCGGGGTGACAACCCAAGTTCAAAAAGCTATGGCGGATATATCTACGCCCATTGGGGGCGTGGCAAATCAGGAAATACGTATCTTCTACACCGTTAAAGCTAGAACGCTGAAATTTTGCATGTGATGTTATGTTGTTAATGTTATGATTCTAAGAAGATCGATCAAAAAGTTATATGTCTACGCCCATTGGGGGCGTGGCAAATCGGACCTGAATATATAGTGATTTTTCAAATTGTGCTATATTTTGAACACTATTGACACTAGAGACTTGAAATTTTGCATGTATACTCAGGTTGACAACCCAAGACTGATTAGCTATGGTAAATATATCTACGCCCACAAAAGTTTATATCTCCTACAGTTTTAGAGCCAGAAGCTTGAAATTTGGATGGTTCAGTTACTAATATCCTCCTCTATCGATGACCCAAAAATAATTTTTCAGCCTCTGTGGGGGCGTGGCATATCGAAAAATACCCTGTAATTTTTGCATTTTTGGAATGTAAGCAACCTAATTTTGCAGTCATGTTAGTGTCGGCCCTTTCTAAGAACTGGCAAAAAATTATGCGTCTACGCCCACTGGGGGCGTGGCAAATCGGCAATGAAGTTTGTTGTGGCCAACTGCATAATTCATGCATATAATAGCTTAGTAGCAATTGCTTAGATGGCAAAAAGCATTTTAACATAAATATAATAATAATAATGAATTTAAAAAATAAAATTTATAAGTTTTCGATTAATAAATAAAAAGTTTCCAGCTGGATTCGAACCTAGGTCTTTTGAAAACAACATGTAATCGTTAGCTAAACCTAAATAAATTCACAGCTGATCAGCTGACCAGCTGATCAGCAGCTTGTGACAAAACAAAACAATACAATCGTAATTCTTGCAATATGTATACAAACTTGGATGTGTATACACGGACAAACATCTGTGTACACATACATACATACATATATGCATGTATAGAAAATCTGCTTGCCACACATCGTGGCAAATCCGAAAGCATAAAGCTTTTAGTTTTTGCTTAAATGCACAATTCATATGCGTATGTTTATAAATGATTATCAATTGGCAGCAAGCATTTCATAACAAATATAAAAAAAAATAAAAAATAAATAATTTTAAAAAAAGTTTTCTGCGGGATTCGAACCCACGCACCTAAGTATAGCTTGCATAGCGCTTACCACAAGCGCCGCTGCCCTGACCTGGGCTTTGTTAGCTAAAACCAAATAAGGCATCGCTAGAGCGCCTTTTGACAAAACTAAAGTGACCATCGAAAAATTCCCAATTCAGTCACAATTCTTAGAATATTCTGGCATCCAAACTTTTGTATGCATACATAGAAAATTGTGTGTATACTCGTATTGTGTGTACATGAGAAAATCTGTATGTATGTGTAGGAAAAACGTTTGTTGCTTGCCATGTACGTTTTCTAATTGCCGAAATATTTCGTTAATTAAATGTTTATTAAATAAATAAGATGCTCCTATGGGAACAGAGTATTTTGCAGTTAGTTTCGCCTAACTGCAACGTAATTACTTGTTTATTATTTATTCTTTTGCATTTGATACCTTTGAAAGTCAGTTAGTAGTTTAACTAATTGTGAATAAGTGCGTCTTTTTTTTAATATCATATATTTAATAGCATCATTTCTGAAAGTGTTTTTGTTTCAATTATATTTTATTCCATTAAGTCAACAGAAAATAATGAACAGAAAGTTTGCCCAAATAACAAAAGCACGTGACATCTGCGGTAAGAGTTTTCCTATATGTATGCACACATGTACATTCAAAACTAGCCTAGCATGGTCTAAGAATTTAAACTTGCTAGATGGCGCTTTAGCAGTGAACTTATTTATTATGGCTATTACAGCTTTGAGTCGCATTGATATATTTCTTTTACAATTATTAAGTGTCTGTGTTAATTAAGGTCATGCCTGTTAATCGAGGAACGTCTATTTGTTGGGTCTATTTTTAATGATCTTTAATAATATAACATTTTTCGAATTTCAACTAATATAAGCGCCATCTATTATTATTTTTTTTTTTTTTGGCAATGCAATGTATATATACATGTACATATGTACATTTTGAACGTTACACGCATACATTCTTATGTATACTTTCTGATTTATCCATATGGGTAATTCTCCAGAAAAATCAACTTTTTGTCACATTCGACACTGGTTTTTTGTAATTATCTTGAAAACGGATTAATTTTAGTACTAATCAAGAGCTATATATTGAACTATTTGTCAAAATTAAGAAGTTTTTTGCCATTTTCAGCACTAAAATTGATGCATTTTTAAGATAATTACAAAAAAACCAAACCACAGTACAGATTATTATTTTATTTGATTAAAATTGGGTTCAGGGTATTATCGTCGTCGAGCACTCTCGACTAGAGTTTTCTTACCTGTTTTTATATTTTTTTATACCCTGAACCCATTGAAAATGGGAAATCAGGGTATAATGGTTTTGTTAAAAGTATGTAACAGGCAGAAGGAGGCGTGGCAGACCCCATAAGGCATATATATTCTTGATAAGGGTGACGAGAAAAGTTGATAAAGCCATGTCCGTCTGTCTGTCCGTCTGTCCGTCTTTCCGTATGTTTGAACGCGTCGATTTCCGAAGATACAAAAGCTAGAGAGTTAATTCTTTTTGTGTTAGGTCCGTATATTGCACGCGCAGTACGAGTTTGCTTCAGAAATTCGATAACTTGTATATTTGCAGAGTTATCGATAAACGAATTTATCGAGAACCAGTTATAAAATTCTAGCTAATTCATCTTTAGAGTTAGAGTCTCTAAGTCTTCTGCACATATATCGATACCAATTTAATACGATTTCGGCTTTTGTCAGATTTTGGATTCCGGTTCCCAATTCGCCCCACATTCCCAAATGTGTAAAAAATGCATTTCAAATACTAGAGACATACAGTTTAGTTTGGCGTATAGATATGAATATCATGATCTTAATCAGAACATATCAATATGATTGTCCATCTAGAATCAGAATTATTAGTCTATAAAGTTTTCTCATCAAAACCCAAGTGGCGCAGCAAGCAAGGCAGCGACACAGCAAGACGCATTGCGGGCGCACATACATACATACATATGTATGTATGTATGTATGTATTTATGTATATGTGAGCAAGCGTAGATCGACGTGTGGCTGCAATCGCAAGTCAGTTAGTAGTTTAACTAATTGTGAATAAGTGCGTCTTTTTTTTAATTTCATATATTTAATAGCATCATTTCTGAAAGTGTTTTTGTTTCAATTATATTTTATTCCGATAAGTCAACAGAAAATAATGAACAGAAAGTTTGCCCAAATAACAAAAGCACGTGACATCTGCGGTAAGAGTTTTCCTATATGTATGCACCCATGTACATTCAAAGCTAGCCTAGCATGGTCTAAGAATTTAAACTTGCTAGATGGCGCTTTAGCAGTGAACTTATTTATTATGGCTATTACAGCTTTGAGTCGCATTGATATATTTCTTTTACAATTATTAAGTGTCTGTGTTAATTAAGGTCATGCCTGTTAATCGAGGAACGTCTATTTGTTGGGTCTATTTTTAATGATATTTAATAATATAACATTTTTCGAATTTCAACTAATATAAGCGCCATCTATTATTTTTTTTTTTTTTGGCAATGCAATGTATATATACATGTACATATGTACATTTTGAACGTTACACGCATACATTCTTATGTATACTTTCTGATTTATCCATATGGGTAATTCTCCAGAAAAATCAACTTTTTGTCACATTCGACACTGGTTTTTTGTAATTATCTTGAAAACGGATTGATTTTAGTACTAATCAAGAGCAATATATTTATTTATTTGTCAAAATAAAGAAGTTTTTTTTTGCCGTTTTCAGCAATACAATTGATGCACTTTCAAGATAATAACAAAAAACCAACCCACAGTACAGATTATTATTTTATTTTTTAAAATTGGGTTCAGGGTATTATCTAGTCGAGCACTCTCGACTAGAGTTTTCTTACTTGTTTTTTACGTTTTTTAGGCATAACTTCTACACCGTTTTAGCTAAAGACTTCAAATTTATATATTTAGATAGATATTATGGTAACGCTCCAAATTTAAAAAAAAGCGCATTTAAAATACTAGAGACTTGTAATTTGGCACATAGGTACATTTAAATACTCTTAATCTACTCTGAAAATTTCATCAAGTCGTCCTTCTAGAAATGGAGTTATCAACGTCCAAAGTATAGCCCAACCCACCCCCATCCACAGCAGTAACTGCGCTGTTAGCAGAGCGCGTGGTCATACGTTCGTAAAGAAGAAGAGTATTTTTTGCTCAGTTAATTTAAGTTTATCTTCCGATTTGTTGTCTTCGCTTATTTTGTTTGACCATATAATCATTTATTGCACTATATTGTCGCTTGTTGCTGTTCCACACTTCCAGCAGAATGGAATTGCTGAACTCATTTGTAGCTGCAACATGTCGATTATTTCATGAAGGGGCAAAAATGGGCAAGATGTCTTTTTAATATTGGATTAGCAAACATTAATACACAATTTGCGATTTCAATATTTCAAATGCATTTGACAGGTCAAAAGTTATGTCTGACGAAACGCAAATATAAATATTATATATAAACAGAACAACAAAATGAATTGTAAGAATCTCATTTAAACCTCCTTGATATTTTTCCATAACAAAACTTTTTCATTATTGCAACCTACAAAGATATATTCACGTTGAAAGTCGAGAATGATATTGTAAAGAAGCTCTATTGGTCGGGGTATAAATCTCGGTCTCGCCAGGTCCTTTCACAAGATAATTTGTAAAATTCGAGACTACGGAATGAGAGGTATCTCTAGGCGCAGAATTAACCGTACAACAATAGGATAGAGTATACACGGCCGGAGGTGGCTCGACCCGGGTGAGTACGAGGCGCTGTCCAGACTCCACGACTGCGTATACCGCGTGATGTGGAATCTTGGGTAACACTGCGTTTCACCGACGGGCGAAGCCCCAATCAAAAAAAATGTAGATGGCCGGAGGTGGCCGGGTAATGTCGATACCGTGATCTGGATAACTACCGGGCTCTGTCCAGACTCCAGAACTGCGTATACCGCGTGTTGTAGAATCTTGGGCGATATGGGCGAAATCGCGATATGGGTATCACTGGGTGTGGGCGAATTCGCTATCCGGATAAATACAGAGTGCTGCCCCGATCCGACAACTGCGTATACCGCGTGATGTCGAATACAGGGTATCACTGCGTATAAAATACAGAGCGCTGCCCTGCCCCGACAACTGCGTATACCGCGTGATGTCGAATACAGGGTATCACTGAGTATTACCGGCGAGTCGCAGCATTGACGAGTTCCTGGCCCGGATAAGTACAGAGCGCTACTCCGATTCGACGACTGCGTATACCGCGTGATGTCGAACACAGAGTATCACTGCGTATTACCGATGAGCCGCGATGCTGGAATCCACAGTCTAACTTTTCTTTATTTCACAGTAAAAACTCTTCTTTCTTTCACTTGTATATTTCTTTATTATTTCACTTATGTACTTCTCTACTTCACTTGTATTTCTATGCTTAACTCGCGCCCCCAGCTATGCTACCTCGTCATGTCTACTGTCCGTCGATATTCACCAGTCTGTTACGTTTATGATTCCTTCTGAAGTTGTTCTAGGCATGTCTGATGCCTGCCGGTGCCGTAGCCAGAGTGATCTGCATGCTCCGTTTCTGTCTGCTACGCTTGTCTCCTCACTGCGTGGGCGGCTGCGCGCTGACGTCGCTCTCTCACGCCTTCGTTCTGCGCGTGTCTGTATGCTAAGCTGCGTGCATTAGCTGCGCATGAGCTCTCACCTCTGCCCGGCCGAGCGTCAGCGCGTGCCTACGTTATGTAGCGTGAGAACTTTCGGCTCGGCGCGTGCTATGTGTTCCTGTTCGGGTGGCTATGCTCTCCTAATGCTGCGCTGCTCGTGTTATGCTCTCTTAATGTTGCGCTCTCTGGCTATCGCCGTTGCTATGCTGTCCGTTAGGTCTGTGTTGTCGTCGATGCTGTTGCTAGGTGCATTATTTGGCGAATGATGCAGCCTGTACCGCGATCGCCGTTAGAATTATCTGTCTTGTCTTTTGTCCCGTTCGTTTTATCGTTGCGTTTGTCCGTCTGTTGCTGCGTTATGGTCTGTCGCCGTTCGCCGATTCTCGCTACCCTGTCTTATAATTATGTACATGTGTATGAGATTGTATGATTATAAACTATTTATTAACTTATAGACTAACTAGAAAACCTGGCGAACTCTGTTTCGCCACCAGATGGATTCGTTTTTTGTAACATTCCGTTTGGGGATTAAAAGATGAAGATACATTTTTTTTTTGTTTTCGATATTTGAATTGATTGAATTTGAAATACAGTTTTATTTCATTTCACAACAGTAATGAATTCATTTTTATAACAAAAACTTCTCTGAAAGTGAATCCAAAATCAAAGCATGTCCGCAAATTATCCCTTTCATTGAAGTGCTCGTTGATAAACCACATTTTTTGTTTTTTGATCTGACGTTAACACAAACAAAGAGGATGGTTTCCCAACTCGTGAACACGCAACATATAGCTGCCCATGTGAAAAACAATGATTTTCTAAATTTATCCCGCAAACACTAAGCGATTGGCCTTGCGACTTGTTAATTGTCATTGCGAATCCAAGGCGAACCGGAAATTGCAAACGTTTGAATTCAAACGGAAGATCAGTCGGAATCATTGGAATTCGAGGAATACATACATTTTCACCTGCGTACTTTCCGTTAATAATGGTTGCCTCAATCAAATTCTGCATAAGTCTTTTCACCGCAAGCCGAGTACCGTTGCAAAGTCGCGGTGGATTCAAATTACGCAATATCATAATAAGTTAACCAACTTTGAGTTGCAAGTTATGTGGTGGAAATCCTGGTAACTCCAGAGAGTTCAAAAACTCCGTTGGATAATTTACTACATCATCAGGATTTGTTATGGAATCAACGGATTTATATGTCACCGAATAGCCATCGATTTTTGATTGAATGGTGAAATTCAATGCGTGTACATCTTTATTTTTTGCGGCGAGAATTGCTCGTTGACTTAACTAAGCATAATTCTGGCAATTCTCACTAATGCTTGGGAAAACATTTTCAATAAGAGCTAATTGAGAGTCTACAAATCGGCAAAAGTCGTTGGTAAGAGTAATTAATCCACTTGTCGCATCAACTGGGACTTTTCCATTTCCAAATAGCCATCGATTTTTTATTGAATGGCGAAATTCAATGCTTGTACATCTTTATTTTTTGCGGCGAGAATTGCTCGTTGACTTAACCAAGCATAATTCTGGTAATTCTCACTAATGTTTGGGAAAACATTTTCAATAAGAGCTAATTGAGAGTCTACAAATCGGCAAAAGTCGTTGGTAAGAGTAATTAATCCAGTTGTCGCATCAACTGGGACTTTTCCATTTCCAACAGCTAACAATTGCTTGGAAAATAGAGCAGCACTTTGATCATTTTGAAGTTGAACTCTCATATTAGTGGTTAGCGATAATATTTTTACGTTATTCCACAAAAGTGATGCCTTTAGGCAAGCATTCAATTCATCTGCAGGCGTTCCACGGGGTATTACTGGCAACGTCTGAAATCGCCTGCCAACAAAATCATCAAATTGCCAAAGATGTTAGTATTTCGCCGAAGATCCTTCAGTGTGAAGTTAAGTGCTTCAAGTGATTTCTTATGTGCCATTGTGCACTCATCCCAAACAATGAGCTTACATTGCTTCAACAATTTTCCCATTGCACTGGATCGGGAAATATTACATGTTGGAGTATCAATTGTGTTTAAATTGAGTGGCAACTTAAGTGCAGAATGTGCAGTACGACCGCCATCTAGAAGAGTCGCCGCAATTCCAGATGATGCTAACGCCAAAGCTTTGTCATATCTTGAGCGAATAGTGGCCAAAATCAATGAAATGATATATGTTTTCCCTGTTCCTCCAGGTGCGTCCAGGAAGAATAGACCACCAGTATTATTGTCCATCGCTTGCATTAATGTTTCGTATACATGTTTTTGCTGTTCATTCAGCAATGGCACATTTTTTTGAACGAATTCCTGCAATGTATCAACATTGTATTGCAGCTCTCGATTTAATTCTTGGTTAAATGTATCGTGCATCGATCGATTTGGCGCAATCATTCCTACTTCAGTCAGTAGCTTATTTCCAATAGTCAAGCATTGATCCTCAATCAGAATCAATCCTTCATTGTAGATTTCATCGGTTATTTGCATGTCGGGATTGTTCGTTCGAATGCGCAAGTGATGCAAGATATCTTCACATATGTCGTCTTTGTATTTGTTTCATAACTGGATTGGTTGTGAAGGGAAACATGTGGTGATGATAATTGCGAACAGCGTTCGTATTTGGTACGCGTTTGAGGAAACAACTTAATCCGCAAGTGTTAAATTCCAATGAGAATCGTTCTCCAGCAAACCCAATAGCTGACATGCTTCTCGATATGTTTGGCATTGGTGGCCATTCACAGTTTTCAAATGCGCAAATGATTTTGGTCCACGTACATTTACCAACAGCAGTCGCAAATAAAAACATTCATCATTTCTAGGGTGAACAGTATACATGCGACCTAGCGCATCAGTGGAAAATACCTGTGGCCAATCTGGAACTACGGTTCCTTGTTTGTGACGTTGGAATTGCTTTCTTAATTGATTCCAAGTGTAATACTTGGGCATTTCAACGTACATAAGCGTCGCAGCGAATGGATCTGCTTCACACATTGCAAAGATGCTAGTCAATGTTGTCGATGGTGGTCTCTCAGTTCGTTGTGCCGCATTACCCTCAGTGAAGTAAACTCTTTGTCCATTTTCCAAATGCACTGCTAAATGTACAACTGTGGGATATCTTTTATGAATTTGAAATGAGAATAATCGCCACAGAGCTTCATTAGTACTGACGTATCTGCCTATTTGGTAGTTACTGATTTCGTCATTGGCATTTTCCGACGCAATACCAAACACAGCCATGTCCCTGCCTTTTGTAACGTACTTGCACAAATATTTAACTGACTTGGCCGAATGACAACTCTCAACATTCACATGTGCTTCGAAAATTCGTGATAGCAGCGGGCAATATGGTACAATGAAATCATTTCCGATCTCAATCTCTTGATTTTTAACTTTAACTTTGATAGTTCGACCATTATCTTCTTTTGAACGTCGACGATAAACTGGATATTCATCGTACCCTGTGACTGTTTCAGCAACTAACGGTCGCGGATATCGTTTTGTGCACTTTCCATCAGCCATGCAAGGCGATAATAGATTTAATTCGTCTCTTTAACTGTTGTGTTCCCTGCATATTGCATCGCACATTTAGCTGATCCACCATTGACGAAATGAAATATATTTGCAGAAACTGATGCGGTTCATCTAGTGTTGGCACCATTGAACCATGCAAATGATATATTTGTCCTTGTATCTGTGATGGCACACAATTAAGATAGAATAATTACATGTTGCAATTGATTATGTTGGTGTGATTGATTAGTGTGAGTGATTGGTTGTGTGTGTTGTATCTTTTACCTTGCAAGTTGGGTTGAAACCGCCTTCTCGAATGAGATTCGCTCCAAAAGAAGTCATGCGGAAGCAGTTATTGTATTCAAGGATACGTTGAAGAAAATGGTTGGAATCGGGATCAGTTCCTTCGAACAATTGTTTCAGTGGCTGTGGTGGTGTAGGTAAAGGATCCAGTTTGACTTTTCCTCTTGCGCAGCACAATCCAGCCGTTTCTGTTTTGAACTTTAAGGCATTGCAATATCGGCATACAGTTGTCATTGGTCCAATTTTTAAATTGTCATCATCACTGTAGATCGCAGTGGGATCATATTGGAATGCCAAGCGATTGTATGATGCCAATGATCTTCGCGTGCTCACGCGTTGTCTCAATCGGTTATTTTCTCTTATTATATTTAGTCTTTCTTCGCTTAAGTTCTGTGAATACACTTGTTGCTGTCTTGCATGTCTAGTACGGCGGTCGATGTTTGAACGTCGTGCTTTCGACATTTTTGACTATGGAGAGTCTGGTGAATTTAACCTTAAATGCATGATCCGCATAATTTACACAAATCAACTTACCACCTTTAGAACAAATACCTGCTGTTGAAGCTGAATAAAAATTTTCACAATACACGTGATTAATTTAATGCTTCCAAACGAACTGTTGGGAAACGAATAACTTTAATCTCAAATACCCAATTTCACAGTACCGATTTTACGTAAGCGTCATAGTGAACTAAGCGTTTGAACATAATGAAATTAACTGAACAGAGTGCTATGAGCTGAATTCGTACCGTCAGGAAGGGAAGTCCCACTTATTTTTATGTTTTTCTTATCTATCAACCTCATGGATCCCGAGAACTTTCCAACAAATGCAAAACCGTGGAAATCGGTTCGTGCGTTTGGAGTTAATCATCATCAGATCGGAAAACCCGACTTATTTTTATATAATAGATAATAAAAAAATTAATGACTATCTTATACTACAATCTAATATCTACCAAAAATTGTGAGTCTTCACCCCCCGAGTCTTCGTCTCCGCAAATTGTAATAGCGGCTTTGCTCCGCCGTCGCATTCCTGGCGTTGTCCTGGGCTATCCTGAACAAGTCCCTCAGCTGCCGTGCCTTCTCCTCCGCGGTTGATGCCTGCTTGCCCGTCACCGGCGTGACTTCCTCGTAGAGTGACCCCGGTAATCTGGGTTCTCGGCCCTGTACCAAGAGCGCTGGTCTGAATCCGGTTGTATCCGATACGCTCGTGTTGATGGCCAGGTAATAAGGCGTCCCAGGTGCCGGGTGCCTAGATATTGGGCAATCATTGTTTTTGGTTTTGGTTTGGACTGTAAGGCGCCGTATGTTGGAGCTGGATTCCTGCCTGCTGGGTGAAATCCTTAAACGCCCGACTGGTAAACTGGGTCCCGTTATCGCATACTAGGACTCTCGGAGCCCCGAAACGACTGAGGATCCTTTCCCGCAATGCTTGCTCCAATGTGGCGGAAATCGCTCTTCGCAGTGGGACCAGTTCGACCCATTTGCTGAAGTGGTCGAATATCACCAGCAGCATCGTATGTCCCGATTTTTACCGTGGCAGTGGTCCCACGAAGTCGGCGCAGATGGTATGGAACGGTTCCTCCACCTGAAGGGTTAACATCTTGCCCGCCGTCTGCCTTTACCTCACTTTATAAGTTTGGCAGGTGGAGCAGTGACGCACGTGCTTGACCACATCTCGAATGTATCCCGGCCAGTAGTATCGCTGTGCTATCCGTGTTGCGGTCTTCCGAATCCGAAGGCGGCCCGCTGTCGGCTGGTCATGGCACTCGTGCAGGACCCTAGCCCTGGCACTCGGGACGCAAAGCTTCCAGGGTGTATATTCTTCGTCCGGAGGTCGTCCACCCGCCTGTCGGTACAGTTGGCCGTTGGCGATCAGGTAGTCTGGGTGTTGATCCGGGTTGCTCCTGACCTGTTCCATCGTCCGAGTCCACCAATGGCAGTGGGGAGCTTCCTCCTTGGCGGAGCTGAGCACTGCCTTAGGCTGCCGGGACAGAACGTCTGCCACCACATTCTGTTTCCCTCGGCGATACTGCACATCGAAGCGATACTGCTGGAGCTCCAAGGCCTACCTGGCTATCCTACCCGACGGATTTTCGATGGAGTTTAACCATTTGAGCGCCAGGTGGTCCGTCACCACGGTGAACTCGTACCCTTCGAGGTAGCACCGCACCGTCCACACTTGCATCCGTCTGTAACGTGAATCGCTTTGTAAAATCCGGGCATGCCAATACCGGCGCTTCCGTCAATCGGCGTTTTAACTCCTCGAACGCTCTCTGTTGTGGGGCCGTCCATTCCCATCTCCGGCCTTTCTTCAGGAGTGCGGTCATGGGCTGCACGATATCGGCGAAGTTCGGAACGAACCGCCGGTACCATGACGCTAGCCCGATGCACTGTCGCAGCTCCTTCACGGTCGTGGGTGGTTTCAGATTCAGCACCGCAACTATCTTGTCTGGATCGGTGTGAATCCCCTGATCACTAATCATATGCCCCAAGTAAGTGATCTTTCTTTGGAAGAACGAGCATTTGTCGGGGTTCAGCCTGAGGTTGGTCTTTCGTAGGCGGCGAAACACCTCTTTCAAGATTTGCATATGCTCCTCGAGGGTCTCAGCTATCACCACAATGTCATCCAGGAAGGCGAACGCGTGAGGTTTCATTTCTGGCCCGATGATACTATCCAGCGCGCGTTGGAACGTGGCCGGGGCAGAGTGTAATCCGAATGGCATCACCTTCCACTGGAACAGACCTCGCCCGGGTACCGTGAATGCCGTACATTCCCGACTCTCCTTGGCCATCGGGATCTGCCAGTAGCCGTTCTTTAGATCCAATGTCGATATGTACTTCAGGCGCCGCAACCTCTCCAATATGTGCGTCATTCTCGGAAGAGGATACGCGTCCGGGATGGAACGTTCGTTTAGTTGGCGATAATCCACGCACATTCGCCACTGGTTATTCTTTTTCCGCATCAGCACTAGTGGTGCGCTGTGTGGACTTCTGGAAGGCTCGATACAGCCTTGAGCTAAGAGTTCGTCCACCTGGTCATTAATAATCCGCTGCATGGCCGGGTTCTTTGGGTAGTACCTCTGCTTTATGGGTCTGTCGTCCTTCATCGTGATCTTGTGCTCGGTGATCATTGTTTATTTATTTAAAAATATTGACAAATCAAGAGTCTAAATAGCCTACAAAAAATACAATTATTACAATAGAATTACCAACCCGATGGGTGTGTTTTATTTGCCAGTCCGGCCAGCTATGCCTCAATTCACAGCCAAATATGGTCAGTGATAACTATTGAAACTATGCAAAGAAAGTGTTAAATGAAAATATTAAATATAGATTATAAGAGACTAAATATAATTACAATTTAATAATTCTTAAAATTAAAAATAAAAAAATAAAAAATAAAAAACATGAACAAAAATAAAAATAAAAATAAAAATTAAAATAAATAAAATAAAAATAGGTAAAGAAACAAGGAAGATATTAACAATATTGAAAGATAAATAAAAAGAAGAGCTATAATATAGAATATTTAATAGGATTGAGAAATCACTGCATGCAACAATAGCAACATAATATAGCTTATGCCTGTGCATTGCGAGTGATTTCCCTAAGGTGTGCTAAAAGCAACGATTTAATTTTAGGAAGAGAGAGCTTTAAGGAAAATACGTGATAATATTTATTAAAATAAACACACAGAACATGAAACGCACTATGCAAAGAATAATCCGTAGTGCACATAGGTAAATGAAGCGGACGATAATGTCTAGTTGTTCGGGACGGAACCGAGAAATTAAGACGCATCAACAAAAAGGACGAATCAATATTACCGTTAATTACTTTGTGCAAAAAATCAATTCCTAAAATTGTTCTGCGATTCATTAACGATGGAAGATCAATTAGCTGAAGCCTACTATGGTAAGTCGGTAATCGTAAATTACCCAGTTAAGATCCCTTAGGGCAAAAAGAAGAAACTGTTTTTGGACTGATTCAATACGATCTTGATACAGTTTATGTTGCGGAGACCAAACAACTGAGCAATACTCTAAGATAGGACGTACAAGCGAAATAAATAATTGTTTGGTAATAAAAGGATCTTTAAATTCCTTAGACCAACGTTTAATAAAGCCAAGCACGCTTTTGGCTTCATTTATGATGGTAGAAATATGAAGATTGAAATTAAGTTTACAGTCAAAGAAAACACCAAGATCTTTGACTGTAAAGATGCATTGTAAGGAAATGTTACTAATTTTATAGTCAACAATATGAGGAATAGAACGACTGAAAGTCATAGTCATACACTTTGAGCAATTTAGGTGCAACTGGCTCACCACACACCAAGATTGAAATGCATTAAGGTCATCTTGAAGTTGTAGATGTCCATTTGCACTGGAGTATGGAAGGCAAAGTTTTACATCATCCGCATACATAAATATGGTAGAATAAGAGATGCAACTAGGAAGGTCATTTATAAAGAGCGAAAAGAGTAATGGTCCTAAATGGCTACCTTGATCTTGTACCCTTAAGATCATAGAACTTGCAGAGTTCTCCTGCAAGAAACTCTACGACTTTTGGATTGTCCGTGGCCTGGTCCCCCTCTTCTGAGCCTGTATCAGGGTTGCTCCTATCGCTAATATCTAACGCCTCTGGTTGGGGCTGATCCTTGCTCCGTCCTTGCTTCTTCGCCTCCGGTGTCTCCGTTGCTAGGTCGTCGTCCGCGAACGTGACCGTTCGCCTCTTCCGCGAAGTTATTGGACCTGAACGTGCGGCTGTGGGTCCTAGAGTCTCCGTCTGCTCCTGCGCCGCAGGTGCTGGAGTGACCTCAGGTCTCTCTTCCGCTGGATTGGGGGAAGTATGACTCCTTGGTGAATCGATGGTGTCGTCGCCTGCGCCTCCGTCCTTATGTCCACCCAATAATCTCCGCAGTGGACGGTAGTCTGGATATCCCCTAAATAATCCATACCCAAGATCAACTCGTCCACCATTGTGGGTAAGACTAGGAGGGGAATGGTAACGGTCCGTGCTCCCATCTTGATCTCAACAGCGACGGTCCGGTCAACCTCTCCCGAAGTTCCATCGGCCAATGCGACCCGCGTCCGGGTGCCACTCGAGGTGTCCGTCAACTTCAGCTTCTCGACTGTGTTCCGTCCGATGAAGCTCCTTGTTGCGCCTGTGTTGATGGTACCGGCCAGTGGCCGTCCGGTGACCATCACCGACGCAACAACTCGTCCTGCCTGTATAGACATCAGGCTTGTCGCTTTGGGGATGTTGTTGGGTTCGCCTCTGCCGTATCCCTGGGTGGGCGGAGGCGTGTGTCTTTTCCCGACTGTGGGTACCAACAACA
This sequence comes from Drosophila borborema, assembly GCA_030914335.1. Classification (NCBI taxonomy): domain Eukaryota; kingdom Metazoa; phylum Arthropoda; class Insecta; order Diptera; family Drosophilidae; genus Drosophila; species Drosophila borborema. The sequence continues at coordinate 64,101 of JAUESP010000117.1, forward strand.
GTCTCGCGTTCTAATCCCTCTTCGGCCGCAGTCCCAGCAAAATAATACCTGAGCCTGGTGACAATCCCGTTGGAAATGTCCTAACTCTCCACATCGCCGGCATGCCCTTCGTACATCCACCAGTGTCTCGTCACCGTTGGTTACCGACCGGTTTATTGCTTGCTTTCTGCTAACCGGGTCAGTTCCGAGATCGTCTCACACTCGTCCCGCTTCATATAGAGCTGATAGGCAGGCAACATGTTGTCGTACGCTCTGTCCAATTGCTCTTCTTCCGGCAGCCCTGCTCTTTGCATCATTACCCGCCACGCGATAAGGTAATCCTGAAATGGTACGCCTACGCGTTGCATCCGTGCGCTGATCTCGTCTCCTAGGCGCTAAAAGTAGCGAGGCGGAAGGAAAAACTGCAAAAAGTCGTGTTTAAAGGCCTCCCACGTCGCGCCTTGCAGTCCGCTTCCCCTGAGCCAGTCCTCGGCCCTCTCAATCAATACTTCGGGCATTGCCCTTGGCAAGTGACTGACGTCCACCTGATATGCCACGGCTCGTTCCTCCAATTGTTCGATAAGCCTCAGGGGGTCGGTTTTACCGTTGAAGAACACGCCCCATTTCCTGAGCTGAACTGCCTGTCGAACTAATGGTCCTTCTGTCCGACCTGCTCCTGCATATCCCTCCGCTGGCGCAGCTATAGGAGGCCCCATCGGTCTCGACCGCAAACTCTCCAGCGGCGGGATCAGCAAATGGGTATGCCCACTAGGTCGGACTGGCTCTGTGTCCCCTAGTCTCTCATCCTTGGCCGGATTGGGACTGGGTGGCCGCGAGTCCGGGGACGGCCGATTACCATAGACTTCGGCCCACTGCACTATGGGTAAAAAGCCCGATTTTTTGGCATAAATTGTCCCTGAAGAGATAGAAGCTTGAAATTTGGCATACATATTATTATGAGTATTTTATAATTTCGGATTTTTTTTCTTCCGAAATTGAACCACGCCCACACCCCCTCCCCCTACATTCATTTACTTTTTTTTACGTTTTTTTTTTGGCATAACTTCTACACCGTTTTAGCTAAAGACTTAAAATTTATATATTTAGATAGATATTATGGTAACACAGATTTTGTAATTTTCAGTTTTTGGATGCCACGCCCTCTTCGCCCCCCTTTGAAAAAAAACGCATTTCAAATACTAGGGACTTGCAATTTGGCACATAGATAGATTTAGATATTCTTAATCTACTTTGCAAATTTCATGAAGATAGTCCTTCTAGAAATGGAGTTATCAGCGTCCAAATTATAGCCCAACCCACCCCCAACACAGCAGCAACTTCGCTGTTAGCATAGCGCGTGGTCATACGTTCGTAAAGAAGAAGAGTATTTTTTTGCTCAATTAATTTAAGTTTATCTTCCGATTTGTTGTCTTCGCTTATTTTGTTTGACCATATAATCATTTATTACACTATATTGTCGCTTGTTGCTGTTCCACACTTCCAGCAGAATGGAATTGCTGAACTCATTTGTAGCTGCAACATGTCGATTATTTCATAAAGGGGCAAACACGGGCAAGATGTCTTTTTAATATTGGATTTAGCAAACATAAGTACACAATTTGTGATTTCAACATTTCAAATGCATTTGACGGGTCAAAAGTTATGTCTGACGAAACGCAAATATAAATATTAATTTTGATCTTAAAAATGCACGCAGCAACATGTTGCACAATTGGCTAATAAATCACAGAACAACATTTTGTAAGAATCTCATTTAAATACCTGCCTGATATTTTTCCATAACAAAACTTTTTCATTATTGCAACCTACAAAGATATATTCACGTTGAAAGTCGAGAATGATATCAAGCGCTTTTTTTGATTTACCAAGCAACTCTGAATCGTCTAACTTTGACGAAGTTCAAAACATTAATGGATGCCTTAAAAATTAAAAAAAAAAAAAATTGTTTTAATGTCTACTGGAGTATTATAAATGAGAAAAATAAACCAGTTGGCGGATACTAAACAAAAAAATAGGCATTAATGCCAAAATTTCGGGATTTTTGCCCATAGTGCACTGGTCCAAGCGCCGCTGCACTTCCTCGCTATGGTCGTCTCTGTTGATGTATGCCGTTAGTCGGCGCCGCAGTTCGTGGTTCCAACCCCAGTTCGCTGAGAATTGCCTCCAATTCCGCTTTCCTCCGGTAGCTGACCCAGGTCGTATTCCCTGTCATCATGTGTTGATGTGATGACCTACCGATACGTTGCGATGTGACTGTACGTAGTGATATCCCGCGCTGTTGCGTTGAAGTGTCCCACGACGTTAAAATACTCTTCACCGGTACGTTGCATTATATCCCACGATGCTATGATTACGCGTTAAGTTGTCCTCTGCTGTTGCTTCGAAATCCCACGACGATATGATGCGTTGAACTACCCCCCGTGTGAAATCCTACGACGCTATGATGTTATGTTAAAATATTCGCCGTTGCCACCTTGAAATCCTCAGACGCTATGTAAGAAATGATGCAGTGTCCTCCGCCGGTATACGAAATGATTAAATGTCCCACGCTGGTATGTAGAACGATGAAATGCCCCACGCCGGTATACGATGAAATACCCCACGAAGATATGTAAAACGATGAAATATCCCAAAACGATGAAATGCCCCGCGCCAGTATACAAAAAGATGAAATATCCCACGCTGATGTGTGAAAATGATTAAATGTCCACGCCGGTATACAAAGCGATGAAATATCACACGCCGATATGTAAAAACGATGAAATACCCCACGCTGATATGTAGAACGATGAAATATCCCAGAACGATGAAATGCCCCGCCGGTATACGAAAAGATGAAATATTCCACGCTGATGTGTAAAAAGATTAAACGTCCCTCGCTGGTATACAAAACGATGAAATAACTCACGCCGATATGTAAAAACGATGAAATGCTCCAGGCCGGTATACAAAACGATGAAATATCCCACGTTGATGCGTAAAAACGATAAAATGTCCCACGTTGGTATATATAAAAACGATGAAATATCTTTTGGGATATACCGCGATGAACGAAGAGTCTCCAGTGCTGTTGCTTTGATGTGCGCTCCCTTAGAGTTGGTGAACCAGTGCCCTCCGTCACGCCGAACTCGCTATATATTGCCGGCTTCTTCGGCACTTCGTCACTATTTTCCCGAACACAGTCCCACTGGGCTTCGGCTATCCCATCGAACCCGTTAGATGCGTTCTCTCTCTACTACTTCGTTCTTCTCAGCCGTTTATTCGTGATTCGCACGATTGCTGAGAATTCTGAGGCCACGTGCTCTCTCCAGCTTCGGCCGGCGCGCGTGGGTTTTTTTTTTTTTCTTTCCCTACCACTCTGGTGTGCTACGGTTTCTGCTACTGCCTGACTTGACTCTTTCTCTAACGGGTCTTTAATCCAAGAAAAGAATCTACTCTCCTAAATCCCGAGTCCCTGCTCGGGCGCCACTTGTAAAGAAGCTCTATTGGCCGGGGTATAAACCTCGGTCTCGCCAAGTCCTTTCACAAGATAATTTGTAAAATTCGAGACTACGGAATGAGAGGTGGCTCTAGGCGCAGAATTTACCGTACAACAATAGGATAGAGTATGCACGGCCGGAGGTGGCTCGACCCGGGTGAGTACGAGGCGCTGTCCAGACTCCACAACTGCGTATACCGCGTGATGTGGAATCTTGGGTAACACTGCGTTTCACCGACGGGCTATGAATTCGGGCGAAGCCCCAATCAAAAAAATGTAGGTGGCCGGAGGTGGCCGGGTAATGTCGATACCGTGATCTGGATAACTACCGGGCTCTGTCCAGACTCCAGAACTGCGTATACCGCGTGTTGTAGAATCTTGGGCGATATGGGCGAAATCGCGATATGGGTATCACTGGGTGTGGGCGAATTCGCTATCCGGATAAATACAGAGTGCTGCCCCGATCCGACAACTGCGTATACCGCGTGATGTCGAATACAGGGTATCACTGCGTATAAAATACAGAGCGCTGCCCTGCCCCGACAACTGCGTATACCGCGTGATGTCGAATACAGGGTATCACTGAGTATTACCGGCGAGTCGCAGCATTGACGAGTTCCTGGCCCGGATAAGTACAGAGCGCTACTCCGATTCGACGACTGCGTATACCGCGTGATGTCGAACACAGAGTATCACTGCGTATTACCGATGAGCCGCGATGCTGGAATCCACAGTCTAACTTTTCTTTATTTCACAGTAAAAACTCTTCTTTCTTTCACTTGTATATTTCTTTATTATTTCACTTATGTACTTCTCTACTTCACTTGTATTTCTATGCTTAACTCGCGCCCCCAGCTATGCTACCTCGTCATGTCTACTGTCCGTCGATATTCACCAGTCTGTTACGTTTATGATTCCTTCTGAAGTTGTTCTAGGCATGTCTGATGCCTGCCGGTGCCGTAGCCAGAGTGATCTGCATGCTCCGTTTCTGTCTGCTACGCTTGTCTCCTCACTGCGTGGGCGGCTGCGCGCTGACGTCGCTCTCTCACGCCTTCGTTCTGCGCGTGTCTGTATGCTAAGCTGCGTGCATTAGCTGCGCATGAGCTCTCACCTCTGCCCGGCCGAGCGTCAGCGCGTTCCTACGCTATGTAGCGTGAGAACTTTCGGCTCGGCGCGTGCTATGTGTTCCTGTTCGGGTGGCTATGCTCTCCTAATGCTGCGCTGCTCGTGTTATGCTCTCTTAATGTTGCGCTCTCTGGCTATCGCCGTAGCTATGCTGTCCGTTAGGTCTGTGTTGTCGTCGATGCTGTTGCTAGGTGCATTATTTGGCGAATGATGCAGCCTGTACCGCGATCGCCGTTAGAATTATCTGTCTTGTCTTTTGTCCCGTTCGTTTGATCGTTGCGTTTGTCTGTTTGTCCGTCTGTTGCTGCGTTATGGTCTGTCGCCGTTCGCCGATCTCTCGCTACCCTGTCTTATAATTATGTACATGTGTATGTATGCTTATAAACTATTTATTAACTTATAGACTAATAATACAAAAATTAATGACTATCTTATACTACAAACTAATATCTACCAAAAATTGTGAGTCTTCACAATATCAAGCGCTTTTTTCGATTTACCAAGCAACTCTGAATCAGCTAACTTTGACGAAGCTCAAAACATTAATGAATGTCTTGAAACTTTTATAAAAATTGTTTTAATGTCTACTGGAGTATTATAAATAAGAAAAATAAACCAGTTGGCGGATACTAAACAAAAAAAATTAGCATTTATAGGGCGGTGGTTCAAACTGAGGCGTCGGAAGGACTTATCGGCCGATCGTCGCACATCGGCCAGTGACTCTGCTGGAGCTATGCGGATGCACAACCGACGCCAAGCCTTCGAGGATCAGTGCCCAGTCGCGAACGATGTCCACGTTGAGATTTCCAAAGACCACATACGGGGCACCACACACACAAACTTGAGAGTGGTGACTGGCGTGACGAGTGGAGAAAATGGTTCTAGCGAATCCTCGCGCATTGGCCAGCGATTCCACTGGAGCTATGTGCGAACGAGGAGAGTGCTGCCATTGCCATTTCTCACCGTTGCGCCGCCGTCGAACGGTTTGCGAACGACGCCAATACCACCCGAAGTCCAACAGCAGCACGGAAATGCGAAGGCGAGGCCCCACTCCCTGAGTCCTGGAGGACGAGAGGAACCCATTCGCAGGTGGCCACAACGCTCTCTGCGCCATGGAACAAGGTGCGCCAATTGGTGATATTTGGCAGCTGGCCCGCACACCTGCGCCGCAGCGGCGCCCGGCGTGGGCAGAGGCGGCGGTAGGCCCATCGGGTCCAGGGGCATCAAAGAGGCAACAACTTGGGCTGGAAAAGAATTATTATACTCTGTTCCCTTAAAAGGGAAAAAGAGTATATTGGGTTTGTACAATGTCCGTCTTGCTGTCCGTCCGTCTGTCCGTATGAACGCAATATTTTTCGGCGCTATTAGAGCTAGAGACTTGAAATTTTAAACATATACTCATATATGTTCCCGAATTATAAAGTGTACAAATTTTCCCGATCCGCCCACTAGGGGCGTGGCAAATCGGAAAAGTCTTCCGCCCATAGTCAAGTTATCATACTAGATGATGAGCTAGAGAGTTGCAATTTGAAATGTACACTCGGGGTGACAACCCAAGTTCAAAAAGCTATGGCGGATATATCTACGCCCATTGGGGGCGTGGCAAATCGGGAAATACGTATCTTCTACACCGTTAAGGCTAGAACGCTGAAGTTTTGCCTGTGAGTTAATGTTATGATTCTAAGAAGATCGATCAAAAAGTTATATGTCTACGCCCATTGGGGGCGTGGCAAATCGGACCTGAATATATAGTGATTTTTCAAATTGTGCTATATTTTGAACACTATTGACACTAGAGACTTGAAATTTTGCATGTATACTCAGGTTGACAACCCAAGACTGATTTGCTATGGTAAATATATCTACGCCCACAAAAGTTTATATCTCCTACAGTTTTAGAGCCAGAAGCTTGAAATTTGGATGGTTGAGTTACTAATGTTCTCCTCTATCGATGCCCCAAAAATCATTTTTCAGCCTCTTTGGGGGCGTGGCATATCGAAAAATACCCTGTAATTTTCGCATTTTTGGAATGTAAGAATTTTTTCTAAGAACTAGCAAAAAATTATGCGTCTACGCCCACTGGGGGCGTGGCAAATCGGCAAAGAAGGTTGTTGTGGCCAACTGCATAATTCATGCATATAATAGCTTAGTAGCAATTGCTAAGATGACAGAAAGCATTTTAACATAAATATAATAATATTAATGAATTTAAAAATAAAATTTATAAGTTTTTGATTAATAAATAAAAAGTTTCCAGCGGGATTCGAACCTAGGTCTTTTGAAAACAACATGTAATCGTTAGCTAAACCTAAATAAATTCACAGCTGATCAGCTGACCAGCTGATCAGCAGCTTGTGACAAAACAAAACAATACAATCGCACTTCTTGCAATATGTATACACACTTGGATGTGTATACACGTACACATACATACATACATATATGCATGCATAGAAAAACTGCCTGCCACACAGCGTCGCAAATCGGAAAGCATAAAGTAGTTTTAGTTTTTACTTAAATACACAATTCATATGCTTATGTTTATAAATGATTATCAATTGGCAGCAAGCATTTTATAATAAATATACAAATATAAAAAAAAATAAAAAATAAATAATTTAAAAAAAATGTTTTCTGCGGGATTCGAACCCACGCACCTATATATATAGCTTGCATAGCGCTTACCACCAGCGCCACTGCCCTGACCTGGGCTTTTTTAGCTAAAACCAAATAAGTCATTGCTAGAGCGCCTTTTGACAAAACTAAAGTAACCATCGAAAAATTCCCAATTCAGTCACAATTCTTAGAATATTCTGCCATCCAAACTTTTGTATGCATACATAGAAAATAGTGTGTACACTCGTATAGTGTGTACATGTGTAAATCTGTATGTATGTGTAGGAAAAACGTTTGTTGCTTGCCATGTACGTTTGCTAATTGCCGAAATATTTCGTTAATTAAATGTTTATTAAATAAATAAGATGCACCTATGGGAACAGAGTATATCGCAGTTAGTTTCGCCTTACTGCAACGTTCTTACTTGTTTTTTAATTAAGAAATGGTGAGAGAAAATTAAAAACACTTGTTCACTTACCAGCAACGCCCAGAGTTGCGAGCTGCGAGCGGAAATCAGCTGATGAGCAGCACAGCGCTTTTAACAGCGATGATCGACGCGTTGTGGAGCAGCGTGTCATCGATCAACTTAAGGTAGAGCAGCAACGGAAAAGAGGCGCGAAATTCAAAGGTTTCGTGTTTTCCGAAGGAAGAGGGGAGTATGTGCTGTGTGTTTATATGCACATACGTGCATGCACATGTTGCTCCACACAGCACTGTAGAAATCGAAGTCCAATTAATATTGAAACTTTCCGTTTACGGTCGCCATGTAGAAATAGAAGTCCACTTCATTTGATGTTTCAGTACAGAACAACTGTTGTTATCGCTCTGAACACTTTAGTCAATCTGATCAAACTTAAGACAAGAACTTAAGACTAAAGCTTGCAATCTGCGAAAGTAGTTGGCGTTGATGGCATTGTTGCTGGCAGCGACAAAGGTTAAGAGTGGCCTGATACTGCCGTTAGAAAGCTGCAGCATAGCCTGATGCTGCCGTTGCATTATACTTAAAGCTCCTGCATCAGACGATGCTGCCGTTGTACAGAAAGCTTCGGAACAACACTCACTGTCTCAGCTACAGGGTGTTTTTCGTATATTTTGTTCTATAGTTATCAATAACTTATGTAGCTTATATATAGTCAACGAAAACATCGTCGTTGAGGTAGAGCGTGTTGTGCACATACATATATGTGCATATCACAAATCCTCACGACTGGAAGGGGTCAGAGAGCGGGTTATAGTCCGTCTCTTTCGCTCCTACAGTGTCAGCAATTGGCTCGCGTCGCTCACCCACGGGTCATAGGGGACCGTTAGCCGAGGTACAGCTCCAAGTGACGGACGCTCTCTCTCTCTGCATAGCAACAGCGGTACTTCGGCCAACATGAAGCTGCCGCGACATTTGGCGGGCTTCTTGCGTCACCCAGATCACGCGATTATACCGTTGCATGGGCACGAGCGGCAGGCAGGCCCCGCTCCAGAGTGCGAAAAGGGCGTGTCATTGTGCGCATAAGAACCTAGGTGTTCCAAGAGCGAGTCCAGAGGTAGGAGAAGCCTGCAGTGCATCCGAGCGAGCCGCAGGAGCATACAGAGCAAATCCTGGCGTGATCTGGAGCGCTTGGGCGAATCCTAGTGCCACTGAGCCATAATTGCTCGCCCAGCCGGAGTGCGTGAGCCAACACTCGACGATGGTAACAGTGAATTGTAAAGAATAATTAATAAGAGAATATACATATACCAAGTTAAAATCGCAAAACACAAAGTGTCATTATTCAAATATCGCAGGGGCTTCAACAAATAAATTTGTTGGCGCGAATACACAGTCGGCTGAAACTGGCCTGGGTTAGACTCGGGTATAACCGAAGGTTCGTTACAATCTCTTGTCATATTTTTCCAATAGTAAAGCCGTCTTATTTTAGCTAAAGTTCTAGTTAGTCCTGTATGACCTCCTTGTATTGGATCGTCATGAAACGTAAACAGAATTGCTTCTTTTTCTTTATCATTATTTGATAATACGGTCACCGGCTTGAGTAGCGCTACTATTAAAGATTTCAATATATTATTGCCCATTATTTTGAAAGATTCTATTGAGATTGTTTTGAAGATTTTTTCGCTCGGTGCCACTTTGAGTTTGCTGATGCTAAGAATATCGGCTTCTGTTTCAAGCCTTTGAAAGAACTGCCTAAATAAAAAATATCGTTGGTGTACACCAATCGCTAACATCAATTCTTTTCTATAACTTTTCTCCCATGTTTCAGTAAGCATAGATGAACTGTTATTCGCAATGTCACTACTTTTCGTACCTCGTCATTTACAATGACTTCGTATACGTTGGGCTGAGAAGCATTTAAAGATTGCTTTCGCAGATCTTCGTTTTCTTTGATTTCTGGTAGTGAATTTCAGAATTTTTTTGTTTGTTTGAATGTTTTTTTAAGTTCGTGTTTGTTATTCTTACATAATTATTTTTACCCTTTAGATATTCTACTGTAAAATTATATTCCTCTAATTCAAGTCTTATACGTGTTAGTTTGGAACTGGGGTTTACCATTGAAAATAAGTATTTTAGTGCTTCTGGATGTTCTGAGTTAGAACTGCTGCACATGCATGTTTACTAGCATCTGTTATAATGCAAATTCTTTGCTGAAATCTGGATATTGTAAAAGAGTTGGATTCATCAGTGCGGATTTTAGATGTTCGAAAGCTTTTTGGCAGGGACCGTAAATAACAGTTATGATTTAAAAAAAAAAAAACAAAGCACAAAAAAAATAACCAGGAAGAGTGGGATAAAAAGGCATATAGATATTCTTTACGGCGAGTTCAAAAAAAGGATAAACTTTTTTTTGCTTATATAGACTTTATTTTCATATATAGATCTATATATATGATCTACGCATTAATACATTTCAGATGATATATAATATGTATGTACATATGTATTTGTGTATGTATATTTAATTATCTGTTTAGGCAGTTGTTCTTTTCTCCTATTCAGCGAGTAATGTGTAGCCACAAGTGAGTGAAAGAGATGGAACTAAATAATAATCACTACATATAATATAAAAATATTATGTCTATACTATATATATATACATATATATTTTTCGATTTCCATGCTCAAATAGAGCCCTGTATGTTGTCGATGCAGCTGAATTATTCCCTATGTCTTCATTTCAATTGCATGATTTCTATAGTACTGAACGCTTAAATCCAGAATGCCTTTTGAATATCGAGAAACAATGTCAGTTTTGACCGATAGCATCTTAATATTAAATCGATCTGTTAAGACGAACTTTTCGAGCTAATATTTATTCATGCTGTTTCACATGCACGTGATATTATGGGGCTCATGTGCCCCAGAATTTATTTTGTCAGCGCTTTGAATAGTGCAGAATCAAAAAGCAGAATCTTCTTTTACCAATTGCATTTCCACATGGAAATTTGATTTTTATAATAAAAAATTATAAATTTGATTTTTATATAAAAATTGATTTGTAATAATTTTTTTTTATTTTTATCATAAAAATCATTATTAATAATTAAATAAAAAATTTTTATTAAAAATTACAAATAAAAGTTTATCCTTTTTTTTTTTTTAACTCGCCGTAAAAAGTTAACCTATGTATGTATTTTTATCCCACTCTTCCTGGTTACTTTTTTGTGCCTGATTTTATTTTTTAACTCTTATTTGCGGTCCCTGATTTACAACTTATTCTCGATAAACGCTTTTTAATCTCTAACTTTGAAACGAAGATAATCATCGAGTTTTTGAAATAAACTTGTACTGTGCATGCAATATATTGACTTAACAAAACAAATTAAGGCTATAACTCAGATTGACGCGTTCATACATACGGACGGACGGAGGCAATATTCGATATGTATCGAAATGACCTATCGACAAAATAAAATAAACTCGTACTGCGTATTATACTTGGGTAAATCTAGCTCATTGAGGTGAGCCAGCTCACTCGCTCTTTTTTGTGAAGTGACCCAGCTCACTCATATGGCTCAGTGGCTCACTTGCTGTTAGCACTAACCATTAGAGCTGTAAATCTATCGATGGTTGCAACATTCAATAGTTTCGATGGTTTTTCAAGAAATATTCAATTGTATTCGATAGTACTATCGAAAAATTTTCAACTTCAAAAGCCAACTAAATTAGTGAATATTTAACAATAAAAATAAAGATTTTAATAAACATTTCATTTGTTTAACATACTGAGATCCTTCATGGTCTATTACGAAACATAACAAGTTTGAATTAAGTTAAAATTAAAGGTTGGTCTTTTAGCCTTCTGCCAAGATCCAAGAATTTTGATGAAGAAAAAGGAGCATATCCACATGCTTAGGTTTTTAGGCAGCTCGTCGGCTCGTTATAATTTGTCCAGCTTTGCTGAACATTCGCTCTGACTTATACTTTATTGACTATTAAATATAATTGTATTTCTTACCTAAATTTGCTGTCGACCTGCAAAATTTCGCCAAAACAAGTGATGTGAAGTGATATTACCACTATCGATAGTACACAAAAACCATCGATAGCAACACAAAACTATAAATATTCGATAGATCGATAGTGCCGCCGATAGTTTTACAGCTCTACTAACCATACAACACATAGACTGGACAACTAGAACAAACTTTTTTCACGCACCAGCATATGAGCCTAGGGACCACTCAACTTCGTATTTTTTCGGTTTGGGCAATTCAGGCTCGTGCAGTCAAAATTCATTGCGCTGCAAGCGCTCAACCGGCATGGTCATATTTTTATATGAGCACGCTCTATGTGCTCTTTTTCTTTACTCTCCCTCTCTCTTTTTTCTCTCTCACTCTCACTCTATGCGAGCAAAAGCCAGCAGCCCACAAAAATTGAAATTTGTTCGCGAGTGGCGATTCGCGACGATCCCATCTGCCCTTCTTAGTAAGAGTATGCCGAACTCTTAAACGGCTTTGCCATTCTCATGCAAAATTTTAGTGTTTTCGTAATAATTTTTGGGAAGGGTATGAAAGCGCTGATGTGCATAATCATTACTTTTTCGCGATGAGCATGCACACACATATTTAGTGCATCTTGCTACATGTATGAGCAGTTATGTGACTGTGTGCGAAACTTTTGCTGTCTGTAGCAATAGCAGGGACCAACATTTGTTTGTTCTCTTGCTACTTGCGTTATTCAGTAGTTTGTCTATTTTGTATGGTTTGAATTGTAGAGTGACTGTCAAATGAGCCTCTACGACTTGTAGCAGTCATTTTGGCAATAATAAGTACATGGTGTATTCTGACATTGTCAATACATATTAATTTCCAGATCCACTTAAATCGTTTATAGACCGTTCAAAAAAGTTTTGGGGGCTATGTTACTAAATTAGTTATAATAATTTTTATTTATTAAACATGTATAAAAAGAAATGCATATGTATGCATATGAACATACATGCCATATGCATGGGGCAAGTAGATTTGACAGTCTAAAAGGCCGAACAAATTTAAGACCGTTCCCACAATTCTAAGGCCGAGGTCCACAAGAATAACAAACTGCAAATGTTGGTCCCTGCAATTGCTACAGACAGCAAAAGTTTCGCACACAGTCACATATATAGCATATATGTTTAAGATATGAAGTCTCTAGCTCTAATAGCGCCGAAAAATATTGAGTTCATACGGACAGACGGACGGACGGAGACGGACAGACGGATGGACAACAAGACGGACAATGCACAAACCCAATATACGTTCTTCCCTTTGGGAACAGAGTATAAAAAAAAGAAATCAGTATGACAGACACAAACGCCCAAAGGGCATAAGTCAAAGATATATCGAATGTCATTCCAAAATTCAACAGCTTTGAGGTAAATATGACAAAAGGCACATTCGAAGATATAGCTGTTGAAGTCATTAAATCCAAAATTATTGGCTCAACACTATTATAATCAAAACATTGCATTGGTGAAACATCCGACGTAGTAAAAGCTAAATTTTCAAAAACCATTCAAAAAGGAAAAACTGCTGAAAAGTTCACAAAAGAAGCCATCAGCGCAATAGTCAAAAACTGCGAACATGACAACTAAAAATATTCTCGAAGCCGGTCATTTCAAGACAATGAATGAATCCATCACTAAGTACATACAATGTAGTACTGAGATAACAGGCAATCCCAATGCAGTATTGTTCGTCCAACGAGGCCGTGGTAATTGTAATAACAAGAATAATTATCGCGGTAGAGGCAATGGTCGCGGTTATTATTCCAACAATTATAATAATAACAACCGCAATAATGGACAGAATAACAATTACTATAATTACTATAAATTTATAACAACAATAATTAAAGAGGTAATAATAATAGAAATAATAGAGGAAATACAAGTAATAACCATCATTAATTAACTGCTTCGGGATACTCAACAGTAAAAACAAATAAATTTCACACCATGAATCTCAGCCAAAACCAATTCGTAACTTTCATAAATGTAACAACTAGAAAAGAATTAGTCTTTTTAATAGACACAGGTGTAGAAATATCAATATTAAAAGAAAATTCAGATGTTTTCCAATATATACAGGGAACAAGCCAAGAAGTAACCAAATCAAGAGGTGTTACTTCTATAGAAATTCAAGCTTCTAAATATATAATTCTGCACGATTTTCATATTGTAAATTCACACTTCGCTATTCTTATAATAGGAATCAATTTTATTAGGAAATACAACTGTCAATTAGATTTCAATCCATTCGAAGACTGGCTTATAATTAGACTGAATAATTTAAAATCTCCGATCAAAGTTCCAATAAATTACAGTTCTGGCAACAATACCATAATTCTGCCTGCAAGATCACAAGTTTTCCAAATAAATTTAATTAAACTCAGTAGAAGGCAGTGTATTTATACCGAACCAAGAAATTTAAAATGGTATTTACATAGCAACAAGTACAGATCAAGTAATCAGTATAAATAATTTGGAATACCACTCACGATCAAACTACGATGTAGTTGAAAAAAATATAGAAAACAGAGAAAAAATTATATTAAACCAACTTTCGAAAAACTTCCCACCTTAATTCCATGAACAATTAGAATTATTATGCACACAATGTAACGATGTATTCGGACTAGAATCCGAATCTATAACTACAAATAATTTTTATAAACAAAAACATAGATTGAAGGATGATAAACCAATATACATAAAAATTTTAGAAATCCTCATAGTCAAAAAAACGAAATCGAAAAACAAGTGCAAAAGCTTATCAATTACAAAATAGTGGAACCATCTCATCACCTTATAATAGCCCAATTTTACTAGTACCAAAACTATCACTCCCAAATTCCAAAAATAAAAATGGCGATTCGCAGTTGACTATCGTCAAATTAATAAAAAGCTGTTGTCCGATAAATTTCCACTACCTAGAATTGATGATATCTTAGATCAACTAGGTAGAACGAAATACTTTTCATGCCTTGATTAAATGTCAGGTTTTCATCAAATTGAACTTGAAGAAAAATCATGAGATATTACTTCTTTTTCAATCAGCAATGGTTCATTCGCTTCACGCGATTACCATTCTGCTAAAAGATAGCGCTAAATTCATTTCAGAGAATGATGACTATAGCATTTTCTGGACTTGAACCTTCACAAGGATTCCTTTATATGGATGACTTAATAGTCATAGGTTGTTCTGAAAAGCATACGCTAACAAATTTAACAGATGTTTTTGAGAAATGTAGACAACATAACCTAAAGTTACATCTCGAAGAATGTTATTTTTTCATGCATAAAGTCACTTTTCTAGGACATAAATGCACTGACAAAAGAATCTTACCCGACGACAAAAAATACTACGTCATTCAAAATTATTCAGTCCCACACGATGCGGACAGCTCTAGAAGATTCGTTGCCTTTTGCAACTATTACAGAAGATTCATAAAAAATTTTGCCGATTATTCTCGTCACATAACAAGATAATGTACAAAAGATATAAAATTTGAATGGACAGATAATTGCCAAAAAGCAGGGACCGTAACAGTTATAATTTTATAATAAAAATTAAGAAATAATATTTATATTTTGAGTTATTTATATTTTGAGTTGATAAAAATTAAAAATAATTATTACAAATCAATTTTTATATAAAAATCAATTTTAATAATTAAAAATAATTTGTTTTTAATAACTCAAAATATAAATATTATTTCTTAATTTTTATTATAAAATTATAACTGTTACGGTCCCTGCTTTAACAGTTATAATTTTATAATGAACGGTCCCTGCTTTAACAGTTATAATTTTATAATAAAAATTAAGAAATAATATTTATATTTTGAGTTATTAAAAACAAATTATTTATTTAGGTTTAGCTAGCGATTACATGTTGTTTTCAAAGGACCTAGGTTCGAATCCCGCTGGAAACTTTTTATTTATTAATCGAAAACTTATATATTTTATTTTTTTAATTCATTAATAATATTATATTTATGTTAAAATGCTTTCAGCCATCTTAGCAATTGTAACTAAGCTATTTGTTGTGAACTAGATCATTCCAAGCCCAATTGTTGTTTTGTAGCCCTGTAAGCTATCGAGAGATCGCAGCCCTGGGTTTCCAGCTTCGATACGTCGATACTTTAGTCTTGAAAATGAGCCGAAGAGCGGCAGTTCAAGATATAAAATTAAACGCACAAAAATTCATACAAAAACGCACAAACGCACAAACGCACAAGCACGCTAAAATTCAGTAAAAGATGCAGCAAAACTAGAACATATTGAATTTGAAAGATCGTGAATTGGTGTATTTTATATATAGTCAATAAAGTTTAAGTTTGTTATGATATATATATAAACGATACAGTGTAAATTTGTTATGTGTATCTGGATGCAGAACAGTTTTAATTTTATCATGATATTGGCGCTCTTTGGATATGTTGATCGCAATTACACGGAATTGTGAAATTCGGCGCAATGCAGTGATACACACATATATATGTACATGTGTGTCTGTATTGGCTTAGCAACCGTCTTATATGCATGTGAATCGCAATTACATAGAATTGTGAAATTCGGCGCAATGCAGTGATACATACATACGTACATGAATGTCTGCATTGGTATTTCTACGCTTCGAGTGTATATGTATGTACATATATAGCTAAATCAAGATGTCAGTTTTAAGAAGTGCGAAGAAACTGAAGAAAGAAAATAAGAAGACAATATTCGAATAATAATGATATTGTTATTAATAATGAAAAAGATAACAATGATAATAATGATTTGGTTAGAAGCTTATTGGAACAAATAAAGCAACTAACTACGTAAGTGTCTACGATGCAGCATAGTCAAGCTGAACAGATGAACAACATGAAGAAGAGCATAGAGGAACTACAAGCTTCGCAGGCGACAGTTTGTGAAGGCGATGGACTAGTTGGAGCAGCAAAGGGCGGCCCAATGATTGCAATAATGGATGCTGGTGGCTTAGATACAAGGACCGCATCAAATGTAAATGTCACGCCTACACCGAAACTGGATGCACACGAGGTGGTATCAGCAAGCGAAGGCATTGGTTCTGGCAATACTCTTGAAGTCAGCACAAATGACGATGATCGTGACAAAAGCAATGGCAAGAAGGATGCGTATACTGGAGGCGTGTATGGCGTCTCACATGGAGCAGCACTTGTGACCAAATTGGATGGTCAAAGAGTCACACAGGGTGACTTATGTGGCAATCAGGATATGCCAAGAAGAGAATCTGGAATTGAGACTGGGCGGCAAGCGGCGCCAACTGGTGGCTACGTGAGCTTCGGTATACCCAATCAAGGAGGCGTGTATGGCGTCTCGCATGGAAATGGTCCAACTACTTATGGAACCTATGGCGTTGGTACTAGAAGTGGAGTCCCCAATACAGATGAATCGTTTGTTGCAGTCGGCATGTATGGTAACGTATCGGGGCATGAGGGATTCCAGGGTTGCGATCAGGTAGATTTGGCTGCACAGGGCCGTAGAATATATAATAGAAATGAACAGAATAGAACACCTATGAGTATGTCACATGGTTCACCACTGTATAAGCTAATTGATTTGCCAGAGTTTACGGGTAATGCTGAAGACTGGCCCGTATTTGTTACAATGTTTAGGGAATCTTCTGCAGCGTATGGATACTCTAATTTGGAAAACTTGCTCAGATTGCAGAAGAGCTTGAAAGGATCGGCCAAAGAAGAAGTAAAAGGACTTCTGATTAATCCAATAAATGTGGAACGCATTATAGAGCGTCTCCAATTTACGTATGGGCGACCAGAGTTACTCATAAAAAGCCAATTAGAGGTGATTGGTGAGATTCGTCCGGTCAACGAGAATAATTTGGAGCAGTTAGTACCTTTTTCGTCTAAAGTTGAGAATTTAGTAGCATTTCTACAATCGGCGAATGCAATCCAGCATTTGCACAATCCAGTAATTTTGGAACAACTCGTTGAGAAGTTGCCAATGACGAAGCGGATCCAGTGGGTAGATTACGCAGCAGGTATTCGTCCATATGCGGACCTGAGACACTTCACTAATTGGCTCAGTATCGTGGCAAGATCGGTAGCGCGAGCAGCAACAATGACAAGTAGTCAAAAGCCACAGTCTAGGAATGGTCGAAACAATACTCAGAGAGTATATCAAACTACAGAACAGTCAGAGAGACATGTCAATTTTCCGATAAAGTGCTATCAGTGTCAGGGAGATCACACGCTACCAAAATGCGACAAGTTTGAGAAAGCAAGCACGAAGGAGAGGTGGACAATGGTGAAACGACTGAGAGTTTGCTTCGGATGTTTGAACAGAGGACACAGTTTGACGACATGCAAAAAGAAACATAGTTGTGGTCAGGATGGTTGTACAAAACTACACCATAAGTCACTGCATTATGACATGCAGAATGGGACTTCAACAAATAACACGGCAGAGGCAGCCATAAATAAGCTTGACAATGGAGTCTCAAGATTGTTATTTAAGGTTTTCCCAGTTGAGGTCATTGGTCCAAATAATTTGATAACGAAGACATATGCATTTATAGACGAGGGATCTTCAGCATCACTCGTAAATGAGAAGCTAGCGTGTCAGTTAGGTGTGAATCAGAAAATGTATGATCTTACGCTCAACTGGATTAGTAGTCATGCGTCTAATGTAAAGACAATGAGCTGTAGCTTAAGAGTAAGAAACCCAGGTGGGAATGGAAAATGGATGAGTCTTAAAGCAAACACAGTTCCAGACTTGAAACTACCACTACAGACGGTAGATCTACAAGAATTAAAAAATAAATACAGGCAACTAAGAAATATCCCATTGGACGGATATATGAATGCAGATCCTACAATGTTAATTGGCATAAATAATTGTCATCTGGGATCTACATTGAGAAGCATCAATTTGGATAGTAACTTATTAGCAGCAAAAACGAAATTAGGATGGCTTGTATATGGGTCACTGGGATCACAGAAACAAGTCTCGTCTCCATTGATGTCAGTCGTATTTCATACACATGTTAATGAAAATACGGAGGAGTCAGAATTGCATAAACTTATGTCTGACTATTTTTCAACAGAAAATTTTGGAGTAAAAGCCATCGGAAAGCCCTTGGAATCTGTATATGATCAGCGTGCTCGAAAAATATTGATGGAAACTACAAAGCAGATTGAAGGAGCTTACGAAACTGGACTTATATGGTCTGAAGATGATGTACATTTTCCGGATAGCTATAACGCAGCATTAAAAAGGTTAAAAGCAGTAGAATACAAATTGGAGCGTAACGGGAAATTCGCGGAGTATGATGCCACACTTATGGAATTTGTCAAAAAGGGGTATGCGGTAAAAATGTCAATCGAAGATGCAAAAAATGTTGTGTCAAATTCATCGGAAGTACAAGCAAAGCTAAACAAGGATACCGACTGGTCGAAAAGACAAACTGTTAACATGGACGCTGAAGTCATCGATAAAATTTTGGGCATGCATTGGGACAGCGCAAATGACAAATTTGTATTCGACTTGAAACTGAACAAGGTCGATAAAGACATCGTTAGAGGGATTAAGTACCCATCTAAATGACAGCTGCTCAGTCTAGTAATGTCAGTATATGATCCATTTGGAATGTTAGCAGATCTAACAATATATGGAAAAAACTTGATGCAAGCAGTGTGGCGAGTTGGAATAGATTGGAATGATTTATTGCCTGAAGAGTTATTTATTCGATTTAAGCAATGGATGCTGCAAATCGAAAAAGTACAAGATTTTATAATAGAAAGATGCTATTCACCTTATTTTCTAACTAAAGAAATTCATGTGGAGTTGCATATATTTGTGGATGCAAGTGAGCAGGCATTTGCTGCCGTTGCTTATTGGAGAATAATGGTAAAGAATCACATTAATGTCATATTTGTTGCAGGAAAATCGAGATGTGCTCCTTTAAAACACTTATCGATACCTAGACTCGAATTACAGGCTGCAGTACTAGGAACGAGACTCAGAAGCTCAATTATGGAGTGTCACGACATTAGTATACGACGATCATTATTGTGGACAGACTCTGAGACGGTTCTGTCATGGATTAACTCTGATCAACGACAGTATAAGCCATTCGTTGCTCATCGAATAGGCGAAATCCTGGAAACTACTGATAAAGACAGCTGGCGGTGGGTTCCAACCAATATGAATGTTGCTGATATTGCTACGAGGGCACACAAAACTTTGAACTACGTGCCGAATGGGCTGTGGACATCAGGTCCCACATTTCTACAACAAGATGAATCACATTGGCCAGCGCAAAAAATAGATTATACAAACGAGGAAGCAATAGAACTTCGTAAGCATATATTAACGATATCGATAACTCCTGTGATCGATATACAGCGTTTCTCAAACTATATGCGTTTGAAACGTACTGTAGGTTGGATAGTAAGATTCATAAATCAACTACGTAAACATAAAGTAAAAAACTCAACAAAGGAACCTTCATCAATCGAACTACAGAAAGCAGAGGTCATTTTGTGCAAAATGGCACAACAATAGAATTTCACCCAGGAAATAGACGACTTACAGAAGCATGGAACAGTATCAAAGAAAAGCGATATACACTCATTAACCCCCACACTTAATGATCAGGGACTAATAATTGTACACGGAAGAATTGGGTACGCTACAGCAGTTTCGAAAAGTACACGAGAACCCATAATTTTACCAAAAGATAATTTGATTACAAAATTAATTGTACAACAATATCACAAACGTTTTCATCATCAAAATAATGAATTGATTATTGCAGAAGTTAGACAAAAATTTTGGATCCCATGCTTACGTAGTGCAGTCAGACAAGCTAAGAAGAACTGTCAATACTGTAAAAATAGAGATGCTAAGCCGATATCGCCGTATATGGGGCAGCTACCAATAGATCGTGTGACACCTTACATGCGACCGTTTTCATATACGGGACTGGATTACTTTGGACCAGTGATGGTAACTGTGGGACGGCATCGGGAAAAAAGATGGGTCGCGTTGTTCACATGTTTGACAGTAAGAGCGGTTCACTTGGAGTTAGCCGAAAATCTGTCTACAGATGCATGTATATTATGTATACGAAACTTCGTAAATAGGCGAGGCATTCTCGTACGCATTCGGTCAGATATGGGAACCAACTTTGTGGGGGCTGATAATGAGATACGAAATGTTAAAGACATATTCGACTTTGAAAATATCCAATCAGAATTGGCCAATAAAGGCATTCAATGGGAGTTTAATTGTCCAGCAAATCCAATCTCTGGTGGCTGCTGGGAACGTTTAGTTCAATCAACCAAACGCGTATTGGCGGTGACTTTAAAGGAACAGGCACCACATGTTGAAACTTTGAGAAGTTTACTTATTGAAGCAGAAAATATCATTAACAGTAGACCACTAACACATGTAGCAGTCGACATTGACGATCCGCAGCCATTGACGCCGAATCATTTTCTATTGAATACATCGAACTATACTCAGACACCTGGAGATATCAGCAATTATCCACATCGAAAACAATGTCGGATTTCCCAAGAACTGAAAAACAAATTTTGGAAGCAATGGATTAGAGAGTATTTGCCAACTCTGACAAGACGCACGAAGTGGAACATGAAGAGAAACCCTATACAAATAGGGGACGTTGTGTTAATATGTGAAGACAATCAGCCGAGAGGCAGTTTTAAGAAAGGAATCGTAATCAACACCTTTTCAGCAATGGATGGAGTCATACGTATAGCGGAGGTGAAAACAGCAACTGGTATCTTAAAGCGTCCCGTATCTAAATTAGCTATTCTTGATGTTATTGGTAAAACTCCCACGTAGTTTTACGGTGGGCGGGATGTTGTGAACTAGATCATTCCAAGCCCAATTGTTGTTTTGTAGCCCTGTAAGCTATCGAGGGATCGCAGCCCTGGGTTTCCAGCTTCGATACGTCGATACTTTAGTCTTGAAAATGAGCCGAAGAGCGGCAGTTCAAGATATAAAATTAAACGCACAAAAATTCATACAAAAAACGCACAAACGCACAAACGCACAAGCACGCTAAAATTCAGTAAAAGATGCAGCAAAACTAGAACATATTGAATTTGAAAGATCGTGAATTGGTGTATTTTATATATAGTCAATAAAGTTTAAGTTTGTTATGATATATATATAAACGATACAGTGTAAATTTGTTATGTGTATCTGGATGCAGAACACTATTATATGCATGAATTATGCAGTTGGCCACAACAAACTTTTTTGCCGATTTGCCACGCCCCCAGTGGGCGTAGACGCATTATTTTTTGCCAGTTCTTAGAAAGGGCCGACACTAACTTGACTGCAAAATTTGGTTGCTAACATTCCAAAAATGCGAAAATTACAGGGTATTTTTCGAAATGCCACGCCCCCAAAGAGGCTGAAAAATTATTTTTGAGGAATCGATAGATTAGAACATTAGTAACTCAACCATCCCATTTTCAAGCTTCTAGCTTTAAAACTGTAGGAGATATAAACTTTTGCGGTTTGCCACGCCCCCTGTGGGCGTAGATATATCCACCATAGCTTATTAGTCTTGGGTTGTCAACCCGAGTATACATGCAAAATTTCAAGTCTCCACCACAATTTGAAAAATCAATATATATTCAGGTCCGATTTGCCACGCCCCCAAAGGGCGTAGACATATAACTTTTTGATAGATCTTCTTAGAATCATAACATTAACTCACTTGCAAAATTTCAGCATTCTAGCTTTAACGGTGTAGAAGATACGTTTTTCCCTATTTGCCACGCTCCCAATGGCCGTAGATATATCCGCCATAGCTTTTAGACCTTGGGTTGTCAACTCATTCCAAATTGCAACTCTCTAGCTCATCATCTAGTATGATAACTTGACTATGGGCGGAAGAGTTTTCCGATTTGTCACGCCCCTAGTGGGCGGATCGGGAAAATTTTAACACTTTATAATTCGGGGGCATATATGAGTATATGTTTGAAATTTCAAGTCTCTAGCTTTAATAGCGCCGAAAAATATTGCGTTCATACGGACAGACAGACAGACGGACGGACAGCAAGACGGACATTGCACAAACCCAATATACTTTTTCCCTTTCGGGAACAAAGTATAATAATTAAAAAATTATAAATTTTGAAAAAATTTTTCTGCGGGATTCGAACCCACGCATCCATGTGCAGCTTGCGTAGCGCTTACCACCAGCGCCACTGCCCCAATATGAGCTGTGTTAACTAAAACCAAATAAAACATTGCTAGAGCGCCTTTTCACAAAACTAAAGTAACGATCGAAAAATTCCCAATTCAGTCACGATTCTTAGAATATTCTGGCATCCAAACTTTTGTATGCATACATAGAAAATTGTGTGTATACTCGTATAGTGTGTAAATCTGTATGTATGTATATGAAAAACGTTTGTTGCTTGCCATTTACATTTGCTGATTGCCGAAATATTTCGTTTATTAAATGTTCATTAAATAAATAAAATGCACCTATGAGAACAGAGTATTTCGCAGTTAGTTGCGCCTAAGTGCAACGTTCTTACTTGTTTCTAATGTGAACGTACTAAAATTTAATTCCTCTTCCTATCCTTTTTCATTATCTTGTTCTGATAATGTGCTAAGATCATTTAGAACGTCTTCTCTTATTTCAGTTTCTCCGTTAGATTCCGAATGTGAATCGATTTTTGTTCTGTTATTTGACCTAGCGTCAATGGGGTATTTATAATGGTTGGTATAAATATATCTAGTTTATATCTCTCTTTATTAGTACTTTAACTTACACATTTGTAAAATTTTTCAAAGGTTTCTTTAATTGCAAGAATGTGCAACTAACAAGTTGCTCCCATTCTATCATAAAGATTCAAATAAAAATTTTTTTTTGTTTTTTTGGCATTATTTGTGCATAACTTTCAACACAGTGATTTGGCCAAAATCTTCATTTCATTTTACTAGGGTCAATATAATGCAGTTGTTTGTATCATTTCTATAACATTGTTCTTTTATTTATTTATTATTTTATTAACAATATAAATTTGTTCAGGCATGAACATACCAAATATACATAATATAAGCATATATGTACATATATCCTAGGCACTCACAACTAGCAGGTAGTGCAACATACAGTCAGCAAAACATTTATTCGTACACTCATATGTTTTTATTTAAAATGCTGTTTATGGACAGAAATATAAAAAAAATTTTTTTTGAATGCATTCCGTTAGTCAAACTAGTTTTAAATAAAATTATTGAAAAAAATTAGCAATATTTTATAAGCACAATAAGTAAATCACTAAATTGTGATTAAAGTGCTGAAAAACACGCACACAAATTATTCGTACAGCTTAAGTTTAGGCATTTGAAGCACTTGCATTTACCGTTTTTTAAATTCCCTTTTCGAGCTATTCGTTAAATATCAGCAAAGCACATGGGTAAGCACAAAATCATTGTGAATTTTTGTTACTTGATTCAAGTTAAATTGAGAAAAATTGAGATATCCGCAAATTGATTCTCAAATTGTATTTGGAAAATCGTAGTCTTCGGGAAATAGGCAGATTAGCGGATAGGCCACATTCGACAGTGCAGAGTATAATTAAAACTTATACAAGCACTGGTCAAATTGGCACCAATCACGGAAATGCTGGTAGGCCTAGCATTCTAACACCACGGGATCAACGCAATTTAGTACCTTCTGTGGTCCAAAACCCAAAAAGTACCTCAACAGAACTCTGCAAAAGTGTCCACGATGAAATTAAGAAAAAAGTCTGTCCTCAAACTATCCGCAACTGTTTGCACAAGGCTGGGTATCACGGTAGAGTTGCTCGTTGTAAGCCCTACATATCGAAGGAAAACAAAAAAAAAGAGGCTGCAGTTCGCTAAACTTTATTTAAATGAGCCAAATTCCTTTTGGGAAAATGTCTTATTTGGTGACGAGTCCAAATTTAATATTTTTGGACATGACGGACCCCCAAAAGTATGGCGAAAAGTAAATGAAGCCATGAAGGAAAAAAACTTAATACCCACCGTAAAGCATGGCGGGGGCAATGTGATGGTTTGGGGCTGCATATCGGCAGCTGGAGCTGGTCAAATGGTCTCTATTGATCAGAAAATGGATCAACACGTGTACAAGAGCATTTTGGAGGAAAACTTACACGCAAGTGCTTCAAAACTTGGTCTGGATCCAAAAACTTTCATTTTCCAGCAAGATAATGACCCCAAGCACACCGCTTATAGTGTTCAGGAGTGGCTTATTTACCACTGCAAACAGTTGAAGTCTCCACCACAGTCTCCTGACCTTAATCCCATAGAGCACGTTGCTTGAGAAAAGAATTCGGAAACATGACATATCATCCAAGGATTCTCTTAAAATGGCTTTAAATATTGAATGGGCTAAAATTAGTGCAAGTGACACTTCAAATTTGGTCAACAGCATGCAACGCCGATTGAAAGATGTCATAGCTGCAAAGGAGGGACCAACCAAATATTAAAAAACATTTTTGATGAGTCATTTTCCTTATTAATATACGAGTAATGTGCACTGTACGAATAAATTGTGTGCGAAAAAATTGTTATAATTTGATTAGTTTCTAAGATTTTTATGTTAATAACTTAATTCTTTTGTTTTTATTATTAGAATTAGTTATAAAAACAATAGGCGAATCATATTGAATTAAATGTTTTTTGAAATCTAGTCTGATTTTTATTTATGAAGCAAAATGTTTTCAAATTTCAACTGTACGAATAAATGTTTTGCTGACTGTATAACCAAAAGGGCCACATGTGTGGACTATAAATAGGCATAACACTGACCCTATCACTTAGCGAAAATATATGCGAACGCTGAGCCTTACAAACTCAGCTATAGACTAAGATAAGCAATAGACCAATACTGAGACTTACAAACTCAGCACTATGTACACTAGAGTTAAGGGATGAAATTACGCAAGAGTCTAGGTATAAACAAGTAAGAAAGCTGTAGTCGAGACTGCTCGACTACGAAATTTCCTGAGCCCTTCTTCGAACGAATGATATTCCAAGAATGCTTCGTTTCGATTCTCTACGCTTAAGAAACTATACATGCAAAAACACGAACACACGCACACGCTGATCTATGCTTGTACGCCTGTATGTGTGTATGCATGTGTAAGCATTGCAAGCGTCTTGCTGTCTCGCTGCTTTGCTGCTGGGTTGCATGGGTTTTGATGAGAAAACTTTGATGATTAATAATTCTGTTTCTAGATGGACAATCGTATTGATTTCTTCAGATTACGATTATGATATTCATATCTATATGCTAAACCAAACTGCATGTCTCTAGTATTTGAAATGCATTTTTTTCACATTTGGGGGTGGTGGGGCGAAGTGGGGACCGAAATCCAAAATCAGACAAAAACCGAAACTGTATTAAATTAGTATCTATATATATGTAGAAGATTTGGAGACTCTAACTCTAAAGATGAATTTGCTAGAATTCTATAACTGGGTGCCGATAAATTCGTTTATCGATAACTTTGCAAATATACAAGTTATCGAATTTCTGAAACAAACTCGTACTGCGCGTGCAATATACGGACCTAACACAAAAAGAATGAACTCTCTAGCTTTTGTATCTTCGGAAATCGACGCGTTCAAACATACGGACAGACGGACAGACGGACGGACGGACGGACACACAGACGGACATGGCTATATAAACTTTTCTCGTCACCCTGATCAAGAATATATATACTTTATGGGGTCTGCCACGCCTCCTTCTGCCTGTTACATACATTTAACAAAACCATAATACCCTGATTTCCCATTTTCAATGGGCTCAGGGTATAAAAAACCCGGACTCAGAAGAATAAATTTAATACTGAATAGAACACCACCGCAGTCACGTGTATTCGCACAATATTCCTTTTGTTTTTTATACTGTAGTATGTTTAATAACATAATAATAATACCCGACGCAATGTAGAGTATTCTACATATAAATGCGTCATATGCTGAGTGCATGATAGTGTATACTACATGCGCACATAGTGACACTTTGTCGCTATGCATAAATATACATATCGAGCATAATAATTGAAATACGATCAGCCACTTATATGTGACTGACCGGCAGCGCGAGATATGCCGCGTCTGCATTTTGCCGCATGCCTAAAGTACATGCCGTATGTATGTATATGCCCTATGCATATACATACATGTATACATATATAAGCATACTACGCTCTCCCGCTCTGTCGCTGCGCTCAGCGGCAGAACTCTTTATATGCAAATAATGTAATTAGCCTAAGACGATATATTCTTCAAAATAAAGAAACATTAATAATTTGACAACTAAACCGAGCAGAAGCTCGCGTGTTAAAATTAAATTATTACATGGCGACCGTGACAAGTGTCACGAACATGTGATTAAAAAGTGAAGTGAATTAAGAAGAAAAAAAAAACAACAGAAGAACAACTCCTCGGGCACGGCGACTGGAGCGCCTGGCGTTGCCGCTACCGTGCCCGAGGGCTAGATCCACTGGCTACCATCCCCGTCATGATACTTAGTTGCACAACGCTAACAAGCAATGCAATGCAAATGCAAACATAGCTAACAGCAACAGCAGAGACAACAGTTGCTGCCGCATCAGCAACAGCAGCAACAAATGGCAGCAATAATGTGCAGCCTTTACGCACGGCCACGCCCACATGTTTATTAAGTGGACGCCAGACGCCATCAGGGCTATCGATGCTCTCCTTGCAGGAGTCCAATACATTGCACAGGCAACAGAAGCAACAGCAGCAGCAACAGCAACCAACAATTTTTGTGCCCAATAAACTGAGAAACAATGTCAGTTCAGCTAACTTTCTGCCCAGCTACGCTAGCAGCAGCAACATCAACAGCACCCAACAGCCTGTGCGACCAGCACCGGCCCCGCCAGCGCAACAAGCTGTGCCAAGGACCCGACAGTGCTACATTGAGCACACAACACGGACCGGCAGCGTTTCCAAGAACGCACAACACACTTTTAATCAACTATATTAGACTTAAAAATGCACTGCGTTGCATAAATTATTAATAAGACCAAGTTGTTAAACTGAGCGGAACCTTTTCTGCCCGGTCTAGCGTATGGCCCGTAAAGCCATACAACTATTAGCCAGGAAGATCACGTTGATCGCATAGGAAAAATAATCAAAAAACAATGAATCAAAAATAAGAAGAAAAATTTTTTTTTTTAATATCATTACAAAAACGGACATACAGTTTAAATATCGACAAGTACAAACAGAAAGAATTCATTTTAAAATTTCCATTTGAGAAAACACTTGAATTCCCAATAAAAAGTGTTAATGTCTTTTCAACGAGCAATGGCTCATATCGCCTCACGCGATTACCTTTTGGTACCTTTTATGCATGAAGTGACATTCCTAAGTCACAAAAGCACAGATCAAGGAATATTACCAATAATTATCCTGTCCCTACAGACGCAGACAGCACTAGGAGATTGATTACATTTTGCATTATTATAGACGCTTTAAACAAAATTTCGCCGAATATTCCCGGCACATAATCTGATTATGTAAAAAGAATGTTCCATTTGAATAGGCAGAGGAATGCGAAAAAGCATTCCAATACCTGATAGATAATTCACACATTCCACATTCCGGATTACAATATCCGACCTAAAAAACATGCATAATAAAGTCATGACAAGTAAACAGAAAAACTCCAGCGCAAGAAAAGTTCAAGTAGATTTGCCTAAGCAAACTCTTGACAAAGCTTCTAAGCCCAACGTATACGAAGTCATTTCCAATGACGAGGTACGGAAATTAATAATCTTGCTTATCGATAATTATACATGCTTCTAGAAGCATGGAAAGAAGATAATCGCAAGAATTGATGTTAGCGGTTTATACTCCAATGGAATTCTCGACTTAGGTCAGTTTTTCCAAAGGCTTGATTGACAAGCCGGTGTATCTAAATTAGCCAACTCAAAGTGGCACCGTGCAAAAAGATCGTTGAATTAGTTCAATAGATACTTTTAAAATGGGCAATAAAATAATAAAATTTTTAAGAGTAGCGCTACTCAAGCCGGTGACCCTCATCCAAGATGATGAAAAAAAAGAAGCAAAACTGTTTATTCCATGATGATCATTCCATGATGATCATTCCATGATGATCATATTCAAGGAGGTCATACAGGCATAAATTAAACATTGGCCAAAGTAAAAAGATATCAATATTGGAAAAAATATGACACGTCATATCAAAAAGTACCATAAGAAATGTCTAAAATGCCTAAAATCTAAATAACAGCATGAATAAAGACCCCAATAACAATAAAAGCTGTATTTGAATCTTTCATTCTGAAGTACGGTCCCATGAAGACGTTCATTACGGACATGGAAACAGAATATAAGAATTCCGTTATAAATGACTTGTGCAAATATTTAAAATAGAATATATAAAATCTACTGCACACCATCATCAGACCTTAGGGACACTAGAGAAAAGTCGCAGAACATTTAATGAATATGTTCGTTCATACATTTCTGCGCACAAAACTGATTGTAACGTTTGGATACAATATTTCACGTAATGTATCAACATAAGAACAATATTGTCCATATGAACTCGTATTTGGAAAATTACCAAATCAGTTCATACACTTTAACAGAAAAGAAAAACTATTTTTAATCGACCAAGAAGGTTAAAAAAAAATTAAATAATAACATACAATTTATCAATGAGCACAAATGTTCGATTGAAAAACAAATAGTACATAAAGATAGCTTAAATGAATTTCATATCTGAAAGAATGCATGAAATAGGACTGATCAACCTTTTCAAGTAAAAGCAAAACTCTTTTTTTCTTCTCATAAAAATAAATAAATAAACGAAAATAATATATATTTAGAAAATAACAGTTTAGTTAGTTTATAATAAGAAACCAAAATAATATTAATTTCTTTCAAATTAACACTAAAATAAAATGACTACATATATTACGTCGTTTCTTTAAAAAGGGGAGGTGTAGTATGTTTAATAACATAATAATAATACCCGACGCAATGTAGAGTATTCTACATATAAATGCGTCATATGCTGAGTGCATGATAGTGTATACTACATGCGCACATAGTGACACTTTGTCGCTATGCATAAATATACATATCGAGCATAATAATTGAAATACGATCAGCCACTTATATGTGACTGACCGGCAGCGCGAGATATGCCGCGTCTGCATTTTGCCGCATGCCTAAAGTACATGCCGTATGTATGTATATGCCCTATGCATATACATACATATATACATATATAAGCATACTACGCTCTCCCGCTCTGTCGCTGCGCTCAGCGGCAGAACTCTTTATACACAAATAATGTAATTAGCCTAAGACGATATATTCTTCAAAATAAAGAAACATTAATAATTTGACAACTAAACCGAGCAGAAGCTCGCGTGTTAAAATTAAATTATTATGGTTTTGTTAAAAGTATGTAACAGGCAGGAGAAGGCGTGGCAGACCCCATAAAGCATTTATATTCTTGATCAGGGTGACGAGAAAAGTTGATATAGCCATGTCCGTCTGTCTGTCCGTCTGTCTGTCCGTCCGTCTGTCCGTCTGTCCGTATGTTTGAACGCGTCGATTTCCGAAGATACAAAAGCTAGAGAGTTCATTCTTTTTGTGTTAGGTCCGTATATTGCACGCGCAGTACGAGTTTGTTTCAGAAATTCGATAACTTGTATATTTGCAGAGTTATCGATAAACTAAATTATCGGGAACCAGTTATAAAATTCTAGCTAATTCATCTTAAGAGATAGAGTTTCCGAGTCTTCTGCATATATATAGATACCAATTTAATACAATTTCGTGTTTTGTCAGATATTGGATTTCGGTCCCCATATCGCCCCACCACCCCCAAATGTGAAAAAAATGCATATCAAATACTAGAGACATACAGTTTGGTTTAGCATATAGATATGAATATCATAATCATAATCTGTTTCCATCTAGAAACAGTATTATTAATCATCAAAGTTTTCTCATAAAAACCCATGTGCCGCAGCAACAAAGGCAGCGAGACAGCAAGCCGCCTGCATTGCTCACACACATGAATACACACATACATGCTTACAAGCGTGTGTGTGTTCGTGTTTTTGCATGTATAGTTTCTTACGCGTAAAGAATCGAAACGAAGCATTCTTGGAATATGATTCGTTCGAAGAAGGGCTCAGGGGATTTCGTAGTCGAGCAGTCTAACCTACAGCTTTCTTACTTGTTTTTTTTTTTTTTTTTTCTTTGTAACTCTAGTTCGAGTAATTGTCACTTATGCGCATATGTTTTTTTTTTTTTTTTTTTTTAGATCTATCTAGATCATTGACGTGGCTGAAGGTCCTTTTTGTTACACATATATTGTGTAGTAAATATGTTAATAATGTTATTAATTATTAATGTTACTAATAGTGGTCGTTATATTGTGCGCATATATTGTATATATTATATATTGTATATTGTATATTGTATAATTTTAAATCTACATTTGAAGATTCTATTTTGTTTATGACATTTGCAGTGGAATCCACAGTTTTAGTATCTACTATACCCATAGTGGGAGTTATACTATGTTTATCACCAAATTTACTTATACTGTTACTTATCACGTATTTATTTACTGATTTTTTTTATCTCTTTTTTTTACATTTCCAAATTATTTACTAAAAAAAAAAATAGTGTATTTTACAGTTTTTCCCTGCCTAGTTTGGCATGTGGTTTTCAGCCCACACTCTAATTGGGCAACTTTTAAGTTGATCAATTTCACAATATTTTTAAAATATGTATCATATTTAATGCATCGCAGTGCTTATTTCTTTTGGGCCGACAAGCTCCACACAGGCTGTTGGAGCGGCGGTGTTGGTCTTCTTCCAGCAGGTGTAGTTGCAGCTCATTGATTCCAATGGTCCGGGGCAGTCAGCTTGGCACGTCTTCTCTGGCTTCGCGATTGTTATCTGTATTGACGGATTTATTAATCTTTGTTCTTTACATAGATTTGGAATGACAGGGTAGGTGGTTGTGCGGCTTTTTTTTTTCAGCTAGTTGGTTTTTTATCCATTCGACTTCAGTTTGTATTTTCACTGAGTCGTTCCAACTAGTGCCGTTATTGTTTAATAATTTTAACAGTACGGCCTTTCTGGTCTTAAGATTTTGAACGACACCACTACGTTTTCCCATTCCACTCTACTTACTGCGTTTTATTTACCTCCTTTAGTTTTCTTCCTTAATGATGTTCTGTCACGGTCGAAGTTGAAGTTCAGAGCAGCTGTAGCTATAGCTCTGAACTCTTTTTATACCCTGAACCCATTGAAAAATGGGAATTCAGGGTATAATGGTTTTGTGAAAATGTATGTAATAGGCAGACCCCATAAAGTATATATATTCTTAATCAGCATAAAAATATAAGTTGATCTAGCCCTGTCCGTCTGTCCGTCCGTCCGTCCGTATGAACGTCGAGATTTCGGAAACTACAAGAGCTAGAGAGCTGAAATTTCACATGAACACTCGTATGTTAGCTACGCAGTACGAGTTTATTTTGTTTTTTTTCGATAACTCATCTCATTTCCAAATTATCGATGAAAAATCGAAAATTCGTTTTCATTTTTTAGGTTTTTTGGGCATAACTTCTACACCGTTATAGCTAGAGACTTGAAATTTGTTTATTTATATAGATTTTATGGATACTCAGACTATGTAATTTTTGTAAATTTTTTTATGTAAATTTTTAATTCGCCCCCAATTAAAAAAAACGCATTTCAAATACTAGAGACTTGCAATTTAGATACTCTTAATCTACTCTGAAAATTTCATGAATATCGTCCATCTAGAAATGGAGTTATAAGGGTCCTGACACTGCCGTTAGAAAGCTGAAGCATCTCCTGATGCTTCCGTTGCATTATACTTAAAAGCTTCTGCATCAGACGATACTGCAGCTGTACTAACGCCTGCCTACTAACGCCCTCCTTGACGCTGCTCCCGCTCGCCCCCGGATCGCGGGTGCCGCTGGACGTTTCCCGACTGGAAACAGGTAGCCGTGCGCACGCTTGTGCTCCCATACTACCAGCAAAACTTCAGTGCCTTGTTGGGGCACTCAAAGGCCCGGTGTCCCTTCTGGCCGCACAGCCGGCACTCCTTTGCAGGATTCGGGATGTGTGTCCTTTGTGCTGGGGTCTTAGTCCTTGGCGCAGGTCCTTTAGACGCTTATAACTCCATTCCTAGATGGATGATCTTCATGAAACTTTCAGAATATATTAAAAACATCCAAATGTGTGTATTGGCCAAATTTAGGTCTCTGGTATTTGAAATGTGTTTTTTGCATATTGGTGGTGAGGGGGGTGTGGCATCCAAAACCTACAAATTAAAAAATCTGCGTATCCATAATAATTATATAAATATACATAAATTTGAAGTCTCTAGCTCAAACAGTGTAGAAGTGGTCGTACTGCGTAACTAACATAACTTTTTACTTTCCGAAATCTCGACGTTCATACGGACAGACGGACGGACAGACGGACCGACAGACGGACGGACAGACGGACAGGGCTAGATCAACTTATTTTTTTATGCTGATCAAGAATATATATACTTAATGGGGTCTGCGACGACTCCTTCTGCCTGTTAAATACATTTTCACAAAACTATTATACCCTGAATTCCAATTTTCAATGGGCGCAGGGTATAATGCTAACGTGTTTTTATACCCTGAGGGTCTGTCACGCCTCATTCTGCCTGTTACATACTTTTAACAAAACCATTATACCCTAAAACAATAGAAAAAAACAATATCAAACCCTAGTAGAAACCGGACTCATAACAATCACTCGCCTCTCACACCCTTCCAGAGTCAATCAGAATTGGATAAGAAAGAGTAAGAGTTCGCCCTTACACCCCAATGCTCATGAGATAAATAACATTAGCAACCCAGAAGTTGACTACAAGCACAGCCCACTGGACCGAAAATGCCATACATTTCTCAGACAACAGAGAAAGTCAATCATAAGACAGCGCTAGCCATATACACACACTCAACAACTAAGAAAGAGCTATGCCGCAACACTGACAAACACTGACATCATCAAGTCAAAGCAGTAACACAGCAACAACAAAGCAAACTACAAATACATCAACAGAAACAACTTCCACACACTCTCGCGCTCCAACGACTAACAACAAAACGCACCACGGTCTGCCAAAATACCTAACAACTTCATCAGCCCACACACACAACAACACAACACCACCAAAAAACACCCCACAAACCGCCACCTTGAAGATACGTATCTAGACGTCAACACAAAGGAGCTAACATGCGAGCAATCTCAAGACCTAAAACTGCGAATTTTCCTTAAAGAAAAAACAACACCCTAGCAACTAACCTCAAGCCTTCAAAACTTACCTGAAAGAGGAGGAGCGTTTTTCAGGAGCGTTTTCCAGTCCATCATGAGTTTCAGAGTATGGGGGTGCTATTCTACTAAACTAATGAGCCGTATATTAAATTCAGCGCATCGTAGGTGCAACGTTTATTCATCGAGTTCTCGTTATAGACTAAATTACAGAAACGTATGAGCAAGCGCAGCTTGCTTAAAGTTAGGCGAATGAGTGTAAGTGAGAAGAGTTGAACAATGTAACGAGAGACAAGTTAGGGTGGTCCCAAATATAAGAATATAGGTATAAAATTTCATGTAAACAAATATTAGTGATTTTGACCCAACATCCCGGCCCCAATGAATAACGCAGTCTTTCAAGAGACAGGAAGTATAGCTATTTTGTGAATTGGTCTCCGGATTATACCCCTTGTAGTGCGGACATCTACAACTCGTACTCGTTGATCTCGTCCAGGAATTGTAGCTGTAATGCGATCCATTATCCCCTTCTGAGAAGGCATTTGGTCCTCAGGTATGAGTACCATGTCACCGATAGAGATACTGGGTGCTGGTTTGGTCCACTTGGAGCGCACGTTCAGCTCGTTAAAGTAGTCTGCCAACCAACGTCGCCAATAATATTGTTTGATACGAGTTGTCAAACGCCAGCGTTTTAAAGATTTCAGCTGTTCGTCTTCTATGTTGTGTGCAGATGATGCCCGCAAGTAGCCTCCAACGAGGAAGTGATCAGGTGTCAGAGCACCCAAGTCACTTGGATCTGAAGACAGTGGGGTGAGCGGGCGTGAGTTGAGAATGGCTTCTACCTCCGCTGTGATTGTGGCCAATTCCTCAAATGTGCAGCGGGAGTTCATTAGGCTGCGCGTTATGAGTCCCTTGGCGCTTTTTACTGCCTCCCCCCAGAGGCCGCCAAAGTGTGGTGCTCTGGGTGGGATGAAACGAAAGTTTATGAATTCATTTGTGTAAAAACTAATTATTGATTGTTGATTTCCTTGCTTGAAGAAGTAGTTGCAAAGATCCTTTAATTGATTGCTTGCTTTTGTGAAATTTGTGGCGTTGTCGCAAAATAAATCCATATACTGGTGGCGAAGCATTCGAATATGGCAATGTAGGCTTTACGCTGTATTCTGTGAGGAGCAATATAGGTATGCACGTATGTAGTGTATATAAACACATGTATTTGCTATGTGTTTATATACACATGCATGCACATGTTGCTCCACACAGCGACGCGAGCACTGTAGGAGCAACCCTTGCGACTGGAAGAGGTCAGACAGCGGACTATAGTCTATCTCTTTCGCTCCTACAGTGTCAGCGATTGGCTCTCGTCGCTCACCCGCGGGTCATAGGGGACCGTTAGCAGAGGTACCGCTCCAAAGTGATGGACGCTTGCTCTCCGCATAACAACAGCGGTACTTCGGCCAACGAGAGGCCGCCGCGACTTTTGGCGGGCTTCTGGCGTCACCCAGATCACGCGATACTGGCGTTATATGGGCACGAGCTGCAGGCAGGCTTCGCTCCATAGCCGAACAGGGCCTGCGGATGACCTATAAAAGGGCACTGGCGGCGACATAGAGCAAGACAGTCAGATGATCAGTTGAACGTAGAGAGTACGAAGAAGATAGAGTTGGAGAATATTAAGAGTGTAACAACGTGAAGTAAAAGTAAAGTGCAGCCAGTCAACGCGAGTGAAAGGCAAGAGGACACCGAAGGATTACAATATCGGCACAGGACTTCATGCGGACAAGACATCGTGGGAGTACATAAAATATCCTTGGAGGATATTTGGACGCCTACTAAGGGCCACAGGCAACGCAGGAGCAGTAGCGGCCATCAGCAAAGGGATTGATGCAGCACAACTCCAAGTCGTGGTAGAAGTTGGCGAATCCTGTACCAGACCTGAGTAGGTTCACGTAGCCGTGCGAAAAGAGCGTGGCATTGTGCGCGAAAGAACATACATACATAGGTGTGCTTTTATTGAGTCCAGTTGTAGGAATAGCCGCCGGAGCATACAGAGCGAATTTTGTTAATAAGCAGACAATTCTTGAGTGAAACTTAAGAAAATTAAAATTATATAAACATAAAGCCCAAACAAAAGTACAAAGCATTTAAAATAACAATAGTGTCACCAACCCCAATTCACAGCCGAATATGGTCAGTGATACTATTGAAACTAAGAAAAATAGAATGTGTTAATTAAAAACTTAAAAATTAAAATTATAGGCTCTTAGGTATAAGTAAGAAAGCTGTAGTCGAGACTGCTTGACTACGAAATCCCCTGAGCCCTTTTTCGAACGAATCATATTCCAAGAATTATTCGATTCGTTTCTGTACGCATAAGAAACTGTACATGCAAAACCACGCGCACACATAGACGTTGATGTACGCTTGTAGGCATGTATGTGTGTATGCATGTGTGTAAGCATTGCAAGCATTGCAAGAAAACTTTGATGATTGTTCATTCTGTTTCTAGATGGACAATCGTATTGATAAATAATCAGATTATGATTATGATATTCATATCTATATGCTTAACCAAACTGCATGTCTCTAGTATTTTAAATGCATTTTTTCACATTTGGGGGTGGTGGGGCGAACTGGGGACCGGTATCCAAAATCTGACAAAACCGAAACTGTAATAAATTAGTATCTATATATATGCAGAAGACTTGGAGACTCTAACTCTAAAGATGAATTAGATATAATGTTATAACTGGTTCCCGATTAATTCGTTTACCGACAACTTTGCAGATATACAATTCGCCCCCACACCCCCAAATGTGTAAAAAATGCATTTCAAATACTAGAGACATACAGTTTGGTTTGGCATATAGATATGAATATCATAATCTTAATCTGAACATATCAATGCGATTGTCCATCTAGAAACAGAATTATTAGTCTATAAAGTTTTCTCATCAAAACCCAAGTGGCGCAGCAAGCAAGGCAGCGACACAGCAAGACGCATTGCGGGCGCATACATACAGTGGTTCACAGCTTATTTCAACCAGCACCTTAAAAAAAGTTTGTTGGGCTATAAAATCTAAACTATTGGCAATATCCGAAAAATTTAAACGCATGTTTTTAGTGTGATGTTTTAACTATTACAAAATCAATTCATTCATTTTTTAAATATTTTTTCATTATTTAATAATGTTTAAAAACTAAAAAATTAGACCAAGAGAGTTCCACAGCTTATTTCAACCACTAACTTTGCAGCTGATGAAAGATCCGTTATTTTGCAATGCAACGGTAGATTCTTGTTCTATGCTTTATACACTGTTTTAGCAATGTGATGAAATAAGTTTATTCTGAATTTTGAAAGCAGAACTTGCAGAAAAGTTAATTTAGCGAAATGGGACCACGCACACCTATTGAGCAGCGGGAACTTGTTCTAAAACACTAAAAAAATGGCCATTCCCGTAGAAAAATTGCTGATATGGTTGGACTGAGTGATTCTACAGTTCAAAGCATTATATACCGTTTTGTTCGCGAAAATAGAACCCACGATAAAGGTAGAAATGCTCCAAACAATATTTTTAATCCCACGGACGAGCGCTATATTGTAAGAAAAATCCGGGATAATCCAAGGATATCTGCTAGACAAGTAGTAGCCAATGATGTTAAGGAGGAGTTGGGCAAGTCATGCCACCCAGAAACTATTTGCCGTGTGCTTCGGGAACATGACTTTAATGGCAGAGTATCACGCAAGAAGCCTTTTATAAGCATGGCAGAGGCAGCGTTATGGTTTGGGCCTGTATGTCAGCAACCGGGGCTGGGAACTTGGAGTTCATCGAGACTACGATGGATAAACTTAAATATCTTGATGTTTTGAAGTCAAATTTAATCCAAAGTGCTCAGAAACTGGGCATGAAGGACACGAGGATCAAGCGGCTCAGAGCAGGAATACCCAAAGGTGGCCAAACAGGTGAGGGAGTTGAACTTCCGCTTCGATGGCACCTCAAAGCCTTTGGAGTTCCTGGAGCAGGTGGATTGGTCGGCAGACACCTATGGCCTGGATCTAGACCTGATCTGAAGCTGGCCGACGAGTTCGAGGAGCTGGAACGAGACCGAGAGAGGTTGCGTCGGCTACAGCGGCCAGCACGGACGCGTCTAATGGCCATGGAGGAGGAAGATGGCCACGAAGACGAAATGCTGCGGAGAGGAGCCCTGGAGGAGAGTCCTCGTCCTGCACCAAGGACTGGTGCCACAGGACAAAGGACACACATTCAGAATCCATCCAGAGCGTGCCGGGTGTGTGGCCAAGAAGGACACCGAGCTGTCATGTGCCGCAACAAGGCACTGGATTTCTGCTGGCAATGTGAACGCATGGGCGTGCGCACTGTGACGTGTTGCCAATCGGGAAACGACCAGCGGTACCCGCACTCCAGGGTAGAACGGGATCAATGCCAAACAGCCCCAAGACGTTAGTTAGGCTGCCGCCTGCGTGACGAAAGCCACCAACTTACGGCGATCGTGGCCATTGGAGCCGAACACCAGAAAGCCACGATCGACATAGGCGCCTCCAGCAGCTTTATTAGCGAAAAGCTCGCTAAAAGGCTCCAAGGAGTGGGCGTGGTGCGCGCCACAAGGCGGCGCATACGTTTGGCAAACGGCAGCTGCAGCGAGGTGGACTCGCAACTGGACTTAAAAATTAGCCTGGGCAGTCGGCCAATAGTAATTCCATTATTAGTGCTGTCAGGCGTAATCGACGATCTGGTGCTAGGATGCTGAAAGGAGCTGAAATATCTGGGTCATAAGGTCACGGAGGATGGCATTCGCACGGATCCAGAAAAGGTAGCCGCGATTGCCCAGTTGAAGCCACCCACGAATGTCAAAGAGTTGAGACAATATGTAGGAGTAGCTTCATGGTATCGTCGCTATGTCCCAGACTTCGCTGCCACAGTGCACCCACTCAATGCACTGCTGAAGAAGGGCGTCAAATGCGAGTGGACAGAGGAGCATCAAAGAGCGTTCGAGATGGTGAAGGCCAAGTTGACGAAATCACCTGTCTTGGCATGCCCTGACTTCTTGAAGCCATTTTGCTTGCAGACGGATGCAAGTAACTACGGACTTGGAGCAATCCTGACGCAAACATCTGAGGAAGATGAACGCGTCATTTCGTATGCCAGCCGGACACTTAACAGTGCTGAGAGGAACTACACAGCTACTGAGAAGGAGTGTCTGGCCATAATCTGTGGCATACGCAAACTCAGGCCATACCTGGAAGGCTATCATTTTATAGTGGTCACGGACCATATTGCGTTGAAGTGGCTCAACTCCATCGAGAGCCCTTCAGGAAGGATTGCCAGATGGGCACTGGAGCTTCAGCAATACGACTTCGAGGTTCGCTACCGAAAAGGCAAACAAAATGTCGTAGCCGATGCGCTATCACGGCAGCCGCTGGAGGAAGAAGCATGCTGCTTGGCCAAAAGCAGAGAGTCGCCAGCTGGGACAACATGTCGCTGGCTACAAAGGCTGCGCCAGGATATGCAGAAAACTCCACAGAAGTTTACAGACTACAGAGAGGAAGCTGAAAACATATATCGGCACATCCCGCATCAAGCAGGAAGCTGTGTGTGCCCACAGAGTGGCGCAGACAGGTGTTGGAGGAGAACCACGACACGGTCACCGCCGGCCACCTTGGGAACAGGAAAACAATTGCTCGGGTGGCAGCAAGGTACTACTGGCCGGGCATGTACCGGGATGTGCGTAGCTACGTGCAGCGGTGCGATGTGTGCCAGCGCTACAAGCCCAGTCAGTTGCAGGCAGCTGGTCAGATGCTGACACAGGTGCCCGAGGAGCCATGGGCAACTGTATGCGCCGATTTCGTGGGTCCGTTATCGAGGTCGAAGCATGGGAACACGATGTTACTGGTGTTCATCGATCGATTCTCGAAATGGACGGAGATGGTGCCTTTGAGGAGCGCGAACACTGCGGCGCTGCAAAAGGCGTTCCGTGAGAGAATCTTGGACAGATTCGGCGCGCCAAAAATACTCATCAGAGACAATGGCACCCAATTCACCAGTCGAGCCTTTAAGAGCTTTTTGGACGAGCTGGGAGTGCGGCACCAGTTGACGGCGCCATACACACCACAAGAAAATCCAACCGATAGGGCCAACAGGATGGTGAAGACGATGATCGCGCAGTTTGCTGGCAGCGATCAAAGGTGCTGGGATGAATGAGGCACTGCCAGAGTTGACGCTGGCAGTGAACAGCAGCGTGTCGGCATCTACAGGATACAGGAACCGAGGCTACCCAAAACCATATTCGACGCACAAACTCTTGGGACAGGCCAGGAGGCACAGAGTCCCATGGAGAGGGCAGCCAAGATGCGAGAAGCCTTGGAAATTGTGCGTTGAAATCTGGAGAGAGCTGCCCAGGA
Organism: Drosophila borborema; assembly: GCA_030914335.1. Lineage (NCBI taxonomy): Eukaryota > Metazoa > Arthropoda > Insecta > Diptera > Drosophilidae > Drosophila > Drosophila borborema. The sequence goes on from JAUESP010000117.1 coordinate 104,619, forward strand.
CCAAGCGCGGCATTATAATCTGCGGCAACGGCAATGGAAGCCCGGTAGGGGACAAGGTGTGGACGAAAGAACGCCACCTATCCAATGCCGCGGACGGATTCGCAGCGAAGCTGGCACCGCGATACGGAGGGCCATATACGGTGGTCAAGTTTGTGTCGCCTGTCATCTGCCGCATCAGCTCGGATGCCGAAAAGCGGACCAGAACCGCGCATGTGGCTGACCTAAAGCCGTGGAGAGGCGGGACGGGTGAGTCGCATAGCGTGGCAGAGCAAGCTGCCTAAAACAAAAATTTCAAAATGAAAAAAAGGAGTGAATACACATCGCGATGTGTTTTTTTTTTTTTTTTTTTTTATTTATTTAAGCGTTGAACCCATACATTGCAATTGTAGTAACTTAACAACACATTTATATACTAAAATAATAACCTAACCTTTTGTTGTATACAGAAGGACTTATAATACTAATGTTTATTAATTAATATTTTTGGCGAATCCCAAGCGTTTTAGTCACCTTAGTGGTCTCATAGGAAGCAAGTGCCAAATGTTAACCGCTTGTCCAGAGTGATGCCAAGTTACTTTGCCTGTGATGGTTGGTCCAATATTACTCCGATGTGTATTGCTCTTAAAACACCTTAAATTAAAAATTGAAATTTTACAAATGTTGCCGCGCAACAACAAAATTTTAAATCGCGCGCGCACTGTTACGTACGTAACAACACGCACATGCATAGCAAACAAAAGAAGATGTTAACAACAACAATGTTTACTCCAAACAAGCGTACGAAACGGCAACACGCTCAGCTGGCAAAAGTTGGACGCGCACGCAGAAGCATAAACATAAACAACAACAAGATCTGTTCCCAGCAAGCGCACGCGACAACAAAAACATACACAGCTGATTTCGGACAAGCGAGAGCAACGCACGAGGAAAAGATCAAGGGTCTCGCTACAGGCGAGCTCGTGAGAGGCGAGCGAACGCCCAGCAAGCGCCGTTAGCTCACGAGAGATGAGCGAATATGCTGAGAGAGAGCGACAGCATGCAAACAAAACAGAAACAAAACACATACGGCATGTAAAACGGCCAACAACAAATATGACAGCATGCAAAACGGGCAACAACAACATGCATGGTGCGCGTAACCCAGACAACAACATGCATATTGCACGTAACCCAGGCAACAATTATGCAAAGCAAGGAAGAGCTTGCAAAGGCATAGGCTGCGCTGGCCGTATGAGTGCAGATATGAGGGCGGAGCAGGGGAAGGCATTGCAGCGGTATCTGGGCGATACCGTAGCAGTCGGCCTACCTGAAATTCAGCAATTACGAAGGGTATGGTAGAGCAGGCCGACGTGCATATCCCGTTCGACGTTGACGCCTACGACGCCGGCAGCGATGCCGGCATGGGTATAAATAGGGCGAGCAAGCTTAGAGGCGGCCTACTAAAGTGAAAAAAAATGTCTAACGAGGGTACAGCTACAAGTCACCAACGTTCTGGGAGGGCACACCCGGCCGATCCGCGATTGCTGGCCCGCGATTTCGCTGGAGCAGCATCCGGAGCACGCCCGGTGTACCCAACCAGGACTCGACCACGGCGGAGCCGAGTGCGCCTGCCACCGGTGAGGCTCCCGTTTCACCCCCGGCGGCGCATTCGCCCTCACCTCAGGCGGCATCAGCCGTATCTGGAGCTGGAGACGGACGAGGAGAGGTGTTACACGTCGCGCGTCTCGGACTATGTCCGCAACGGGCGATATTCGCCCACACGGCCACTTTGCGGCCACCACGACGCCCACGCCATACAGAGAGGAGAGCGGCGAGGACGTGGTGGTCATCTCCGACTCGGAGTCGGTGCCAGAGCCCGAGACCGAGGAGCCGGAAGTCATTATTATTTCGGACTCGGAGGTGGAGGAGGAGCGATCGGAGCCCACCATCACGGCCCAGTTTGAGGAGAAAGTGAGGCAAGGGCGAGTGGAGCGAAAGGTGCAGTTTACAGTGGCCTGGAGCGAACCACTCGCGGCATGGCCAGCCGGCTTCAAGCTTAGTGAGATGGAGGAGCAAGAGCCAGGCCCATCGCTACCAGTATAGCCACCACCGTCGCCGGTAGCATCGCCGCCAGTATGGCCATCAGCGTCGCCGGCAGCATCGCCGTCAGAATGGCCACTGGTACCGCCATCGCCGCCATCGGCACCACCACCGTCGCCACTCCTGGCGGGATTTGATGAATGGCGGCCGATTCGTCTGCCACAACGCCGGCTATCGGAATCGGCGCCTACGCGACCAGCCCGGCCGACGCTGCAGCGGCAGGCATCATGGCCAGAGGAGGGGCCAGCGTGGCATGAGGTGGCTAGGGATGCATGGCCAGGGGAAGTGGCCCAACAGGCGGCACGACTGGAGGCGAGAGGTGCCAGCCGGACCGCGCGCATACTGTGGGTGGAGGGCGTCAAGCACCGCATCCGCCGGTCACGCCTGGGATGCCGCGTCTTCACCCAGCGAAGACTATAAGAAGAAGAGCGTATAAGACAATAAATAAACTAAAAAAAAAAAAGAGAAACAATAAACTTATAAATGGGTACTGTTGGACGACGGGGAATGTGGACGCCTGCCACGCGGCCGGTCGCGGCAACTGGCGTGACGAGTGAAGAAAAGGGCTCTGGCGAATCCTCGTGCATTGGCTAGCGATTCCGCTGGAGCTATGTCCAAACGAGGAGAGTGTTGCCATTGCCATTTCTCACCGTTGCGCCGCCGTCGACCGGTTTGCGAACGACGCCGATAATACCTGAAGTCCAACAGCACCACGAAAAAGCGAGGACGGGGCTCCATCCGGGAGTACTGGAGGTCACGAGGAACCCATCAACTGGTGACAACAACGCTTCCAGCGCCGAGGGACAAGGTGTGCCAATTTGGAAAATTGGCCATCTGGCCTGCTCAGCTGCGCCGCAGCCACCGGGGCCTGCAATCACGACGACGAGTGTTTGCAGCGGCGCCCGGCGTGGGCAGACGCGGCGGCAGGCCCATCGGGTCCAGGGGCATCATAAAGGCATCAACTCGGGCTGGAGGAGTGGAGTTTTAAATTAAAATGCGTAAGAGTAAATTTTAAAACACAAAGATCCTTACCAGCAACGCACAGAGTTGCCAGCAGCGAACAGAAAACAGCTGATGAGCAGCACGGAGCTGTTAACAGAGCGTTAACAGCGATGATCGACGCGCTGTGGAGCAGCGTGTCATCGATCAATGAAAGTTGGAGCGGCAACGGAAAAGAGGCGCGCCATTCAAAAACACGAAGGTCGTGTTTTCCGAAGGAAGAGGGGAGTGTGAGGAGCAATATAGGTATGCACGTATGCAGTGTATATAAAACACATGTATTTGCTATGTGTTTATATGCACCTACGTGCATGCATATATTGCTCCACACAGCGACGCGAACACTATAGGAACAACCCTCGCGACTGGAAGGGGCCAGAGGGCGAGCTATAGTCCGTCTCTCTCACTCCTATAGTGTCAGCAATTGGCTCGCGTCGCTCGACCGCGGGTCATGGGGCACCGTTAGCCGAGGTACCGCTCCAAGTGGCGGACGCTGCATAGCAACAGCCAACGCGAAGCTGCCGCGATTGTGCCGTTAGATGGGCACGAGCGGCAGGCAGGCCCCGCTCCAGAGTCGAACAGGGCCTGCGGCTGACCTATAAAAGGGCGCCGGCGGCGTCATAAGAAGCAATCAAGAATCAAGAGTGAAGATCGAGAGTGAGAGTGAAGGTGCACGTACAAGTCTACGCGAGTGAGGACACAAGACATCGAAGGACTACGATATCGACGCAGGACATTGATATCCAGGACTCGAAGCAGACAGGACATCGTGAGGCATCAAAAGTATCCTGGGAGGATACTTCAGACGCCTATAAGGACCCCAGACATACAGAAGCAGTAGTGGCCATCAACTAGCCAGTTGATACAAGGCAGCTGCAAATTGTATTCTGGTCAGAAGTCTCGTCACCGAATTTGTGTAAGTTCACGCAGCCGTGCGAAGAGGTGAAAAGTGTGAGCATAAGAACCTAGGTTTGCCAAGAGCGAGTCCAGCAGTAGGAGTAGCCTGTACATCCGAGCGAAAAGCCGGAGTAGACAGTGCCAATCCTGGCGTGAGCTGGAGCGCTTGGGCGAATTCTGGTGCTACTGAGCCATAATATCTCGCCCGGCCGGAGTGCGTGAACAATCATAAAACACTCGACGATTATACAAGTGTGTTGTATCAAGAATTAGTAGTAATCATTATAACGAGAATATACGAAGTTCAAACAGAACTCATTTAAGTGTTATTATTCCAATATCGCAAGGGCTTCAACAAATAAATTTGTTGAAACGAACTCACAGTTGGCTGAAACTGGCCTGGATTAGACTCGGGTATAACCGAAGGTTCGTTACATTAAGCTTAATATCATAGATGTGTGTCCTGATATATGATGAAAATGGAGCCCGTTTAACTCTAAGTGATTTTCCTTCATATGCTGTATTGCTTTTTGCTATTTCTAATGGGCTCCACACTATTTTTGGGATCTCAACTATTTTTCCTACGTATGAGGTTGCAACTTCTTCGTGCCTCTCTGAGTGGATATTATTATTATACGTCATACGTATCATCAATACGCTCAGTCTTGATCCTCCCCTCTCCGTGCTATTTTGTTTCGTGCTTTTTTTGTCTGAGTCTTCATTTTTTAATTTACACTGTGGGCATATTTTGTTGATAGGTTGTGTAACTGAGCCTTCTTGGGATTTAATTTTTACGACTTTAGCTTTATTATCTTGGCCTTTGTGAACTTCTTTTATTATTCGTATTGGCCGTCTAACTGGATGACAATTTTCATCCTTCATTCGCTTTATTTGCCCTTCTTCTGATTTGGGCATCTCTTTTTTTTTTTTTTTTTTTTCTTCTTTTCGTTTCTTTTGCTTCTTTTTGCTTCTATTGTTGATTTACCTTTTAATTTTGTACAACCTGATACAATCCATCCAAATTTTGTATTCTGCCCGAGTAATCCATCTATTTTTACTATTCAATTTTTTAGTACGTGTGCATATAAATCTGCTCCTGTTATTCCACTTATTTCCACTTATTTCTGCCTCATTTCTGATTCGGGGTAAATTCAATAACTGTGCGGCCTCCTCAGATATAATCGTTTTTTGAGACCCACTATCTATCAATGCTCTTAAATCAATATAGCTCTCCTTGCTTGTTATACCCTGAGCCCATTGAAAATGGGAAATCAGGGTATAATGGTTCTGTTAAATGTATGTAACATAGAAAGGAGGCGTGGCAGAAAAATGCTAGCTAATTCATCTTTAGAATTAGAGTCTCCAAGTCTTCTGCATATATATAGATACTAATTTAATATAATTTTGGTTTTTGTCAGATTTTTGATTCCGGTCCCCACTTCGCCCAACCACCCCCAAATGTGAAAAAAATGCATTTCAAATACTAGAGACATGCAGTTTGGTTTAGCATATAGATATGAATATCATAATCATAATCTGAAGATATCAATACGATTGTCCATCTAGAAACAGAATTATTATTCATCAAAGTTTTCTCATCAAAACCCATGCGACGCAGCAGCAAAGCAGCGAGACAGCAAGACGCTTGCAATACTTACATACATACATGCCCACAAGCGTAGATCTGCGTATATGTGTGCGCGTGGTTTTGCATGTACAGTTTCTTATGCGTGCAGAAACGAATCGAATAACTCTTGGAATATTAATCGTTTGAAGAAGGGCTCAGGGGATTTCGTAGTCGAACAATCTCGACTACAGCTTTCTTACTTGTTATACTTTGTTCCCGAAGGGGAAAAAGTATATTGGGTTTGTGCAATGTTCGTCTGTCCGTCCGTCCGTCCGTCCGTCCGTCCGTCCGTCTGTCCGTCTGTCCGTATGAACGCAATATTTTTCGGCGCCATTAGAGCTAGAGACTTGAAATTTTAAACATATACTCATACATGCTCCCGAATTATAAAGTATTAAAATTTTCCCGATCCGCCCACAAGAGCGTGGCAAATCGGAAAACTCTTCCGCCCATTGTCAAGTCATCATACTAGGTGATGAGCTAGAGAGTTGCAATTTGAAATGTATACTCGGGGTTACAACCCAAGCTCAAAAAGCTATGGCGGATATATCTACGCCCATTGGGGGCGTGGCAAATTGGGAAATACGTATCTTCTACACCGTTAAAGCTAGAACGCTGAAATTTTGCATGTGAGTTAATGTTATGATTCTAAGAAGATCGATTAAAAAGTTTTATGTCTACGCCCATTGGGGGCGTGGCAAATCGGACCTGAATATATAGTGATTTTTCAAATTGTGCTATATTTTGAACACTATTGACACTAGAGACTTGAAATTTTGCATATATACTCGGGTTGACAGCCCAAGATTAATAAGCTATGGTAGATATATCTACGCCCACAGGGGGCGTGGCAAACCGCAAATATCCTACAGTTGTAGAGCTAGAAGCTTGAAAATTGAATGGTTGAGTTACTAATTTTCTCCTCTATCGATGTCCCAAAAATAATTTTTCAGCCTCTTTGGGGGCGTGGCATATCGAAAAATACCCTGTAATTTTCGCAGTTTTGGAATGTTAGAAACCAAATTTTGCAGTCATGTTAGCCTCAGCCCTTTCTAAGAACTGGCAAACAATTATGCGTCTACGCCCACGGGGGGCGTGGCCAATCGGCAAAGAAGTTTGTTGTGGCCAACTGCATAATTCATGCATATAATAGCTTAGTAGCAATCGCTAAGATGGCAAAAAGCATTTTAACATAAATCTAGTAATAATAATGAATTTAAAAAATACAATTTATAAGTTTTCGATTAATAAATAAAAAGTTTCCAGCGGGATTCGAACCTAGGCCTTTTGAAATCAACATGTAATCGTTAGCTAAACCTAAATAAATTCACAGCTGATCAGCTGACCAGCTGATCAGCAGCTTGTGACAAAACAAAGCAATACAATCGCACTTCTTGCAATATGTATACACACTTGGATGTGTATACACAAATACAAACATCTGTGTACATACATACATACATATATGCATGCATAGAAAAACTGCTCTCGTGGCAAATCGGAAAAGTTGTTTTAGTTTTATCAGAAATGCACAATTCAATTCATTCATTACCTCATATGAGCTGTGTTAACTAAAGCCAAATAAGGCATTGCTAGAGCGTCTGTGACAAAACTAAAGTAACGATCGAAAAATTCCCAATTCAGTCACAATTCTTAGAATATTCTGGCATGCAAACTTTTGTATGTATACATAGAAAATTGTGTGTATACTCGTATAGTGTGTACATGTGTAAATCTGTATATATGTGTAGGAAAAACGTTTGTTGCTTGCCATGTACGTTTCCAAATTGCCGAAATATTTCGTTAATTTAATGTTTATTAAATAAATAAGATGTACCTATGGGAACAAAGTATATCGCAGTTAGTTGCTCCTAACTGCAACGTTCTTACTTGTTTTTACTTTGATTATTGCAGTGGCTAATAAGGCTTTTTCATTTGCCATTACTGTATTTACCCTGTCTTTATTTATATTTAAATGTAGAATTGTGTGATGATCTCTGTTGCAAAAGCCACAAGTTATGTCATTTTTACACCGATATGAGTTTGAGTGTTTTAAACATTTTAGACATAAGTATGTCTTTTTAGCAATATCTAGCCTTTCACTTGAATTCATTGCTTCAAATTGCTTCAAAGCGTGGCACTGTGGCCTACTGCTTTGCAAATCGGAAAATATTGCACATTGGTAGTGCTTTTGAAGACTTTCTTTTCGTTTTTTTTTTATGCGGACGTTGAGTAATACCTCTGTTCTAAAAAGTCGGTCAGCAGTTGTATGTCCTTTGTCTTTTTTATTTGGCTTTCATATAGTTGAAGAGCCTCTTTACTAAATTTTTCTTAGTATTAAATGTGCAAATATTTTGTCAACTTCGTTTGAGAGTTGAGCCTTATTTTTAATGATGTGTATTGACTCATTTATTGTGTGTATGAAATTGTTGATACTTTTGGATGAGTCAATATCTAAATTTGGCAGTTCTAATATTCGGTCAAATTGTTCCGAAAAAATTTGTCTTTTATTTTCGTATCTTTTGGATAATAACCCCCAAGCTAGTAGGTATAGTTATCTGCGGAGGTGAGCAACCATGCTCTTTGCTTCTCCTCGTAATGAGGTTTTTAAATAGTTAAATTTTATGGCAGAAATTAGGTCCTATCTTTGATCGATAAGGTCGTTAAATAGTTGAGCGAATGAGTCCCAATCTTTAGCATCACCAAAGAATATTGGGACTTGCATTCTCGGTAGTCCCGGGAGATTATCCCCCTTTTCTTGGATAGTGGGTTGACTTGGGAAAGTTAGCTTTGCGTCTAATGCGCTGATGGTGTTTTGAATATCGAGCTCTAGTTCGATTACCCCTTCTTCAAACGTTTTGCTTACTTCATATTTGGGTTGAAGCTTTTGTATATGTTTCGAAATTCTATTCCATAAGAATAAAATCTTATTTTTTCGAATTTCGGAAACCCCTACATTTATTTCGCAATATCCTCATTTGTTTCTAATAAATATTTTCTTATCTGATCGACTTTGTTTTCAAATTCTGCCTCTTCATGAACTGTAACCGTTTCTATCTGCCTAATTTCTTCTTTGATTTGTTTTCCGCTACTCAAAATTTCAAATTATATATCTTTTATTGTTTTTACCGCTTTTTCAAACTCCTTATTATTAAAATATGGGTGGTCTATTACCCCCACTTTTAACAATATTGTATTATTATTTTCTAGCTCATTCTGTATTCTGCCTAGCTCTTCTAATATGTCGCTAGGTGGCCTTATCTCCTCTGATGAGTCTAGACTCATCAATCTGGACACTAAGTCCGACTGCTTTTTTAAGAGTATTATAATTTTCTCTGACAGCATTGTCTTATCTTATTTGTAAAAATAAAGTAAATAAATTTACGACTTATCTTAGCTCCAGTCTTCTCCGAAGGGTGGCTCTGCGTGATCGATTGGAATCCTATCGTCTTCAGAGTGGCTCCTGCGTGATCGGTTGGAATCCTTTTGTCTTCAGAATGGCTTCAGAATGGTTGGTGCGTCGTTAATTGCTGCTGATGTTGTTGTTTGTTTTTTTGTGTCCGCTTTTTTTTTTTTTTGCGGTTTTTGTTGTCGTTTTTGGACTTCTAGAATTTGTCTCTTTGGACTTATGAAAGTTGTCCGTTATTTTTGGGATACGGACTTATTCGAACTACAAATTTTAATTATTTTTGAGCACTTTTTCTTTTATGTCCTATTTGGACTTATTAAAGTTGTCCGTTCCCTTATTTTTGGGATACGGACTTAGTTGCACTACAAATTTTTCTTTATTTAAAACTTGAGCACTTTTTGTCCTATTTGGACTTATTAATGTTGTCCGTTCCCTTTTTATTTTTTGGATACGAACTTATTTGAATTACAAATTATTTATTTTTGCTTTGACACTTTTTGTTGTTCTATTTGGACTTATTAATGTTGTCCGTCCACTTTTTATACCCTGAACCCATTGAAAATGGGAATTCAGGGTATAATGGTTTTGTGAAAATGTATGTAACAGGCAGAAGGAGACGTCGCAGACCCCATTAAGTATATATATTCTTGATCAGCATAAAAAAATAAGTTGTTCTAGCCCTGTCCGTCTGTCCGTCCGTCTGTCGGTCCGTCTGTCCGTCCGTCTGTCCGTATGAACGTCGAGATTTCGGAAAGTAAAAAATTATGTTAGTTACGCAGTACGACCACTTCTACACTGTTTGAGCTAGAGACTTCAAATTTATGTATATTTATATAATTATTATGGATACGCAGATTTTTTAATTTGTAGGTTTTGGATGCCACACCCCCCTCACCACCAATATGCAAAAACACATTTCAAATACCAGAGACCTAAATTTGGCCAATACACACATTTGGATGTTTTTAATATATTCTGAAAGTTTCATGAAGATCATCCATCTAGGAATGGAGTTATAAGCGTCTAAAGGACCTGCGCCAAGGACTAAGACCCCAGCACAAAGGACACACATCCCGAATCCTGCAAAGGAGTGCCGGCTGTGCGGCCAGAAGGGACACCGGGCCTTTGAGTGCCCCAACAAGGCACTGAAGTTTTGCTGGTAGTATGGGAGCACAAGCGTGCGCACGGCTACCTGTTTCCAGTCGGGAAACGTCCAGCGGCACCCGCGATCCGGGGGCGAGCGGGAGCAGCGTCAAGGAGGGCGTTAGTAGGCAGGCGTTAGTACAGCTGCAGTATCGTCTGATGCAGAAGCTTTTAAGTATAATGCAACGGAAGCATCAGGAGATGCTTCAGCTTTCTAACGGCAGTGTCAGGACCCTTATTACTCCATTTCTAGATGGACGATATTCATGAAATTTTCAGAGTAGATTAAGAGTATCTAAATTGCAAGTCTCTAGTATTTGAAATGCGTTTTTTTAAATTGGGGGCGAATTAAAAATTTACATAAAAAAATTTACAAAAATTACATAATCTGAGTATCCATAAAATCTATATAAATAAACAAATTTCAAGACTCTAGCTATAACGGTGTAGAAGTTATGCCCAAAAAACCTAAAAAATGAAAACGAATTTTCGATTTTTTATCGATAATTTGGAAATGAGATGAGTTATCGAAAAAACAAAATAAACTCGTACTGCGTAGCTAACATACGAGTGTTCATGTGAAATTTCAGCTCTCTAGCTTTTGTAGTTTCCGAAATCTCGACGTTCATACGGACGGACGGACGGACAGACGGACAGGGCTAGATCAACTTATATTTTTATGCTGATTAAGAATATATATACTTTATGGGGTCTGCCTATTACATACATTTTCACAAAACCATTGGTATAATTCCCATTTTTCAATGGGTTCAGGGTATAAAAAGAGTTCAGAGCTATAGCTACAGTTGCTCTGAACTTCAACTTCGACCGTGACAGAACATCATTAAGGAAGAAAACTAAAGGAGGTAAATAAAACGCAGTAAGTAGAGTGGAATGGGAAAACGTAGTGGTGTCGTTCAAAATCTTAAGACCAAAAAGGCCGTACTGTTAAAATTATTAAACAATAACGGCACTAGTTGGAACGACTCAGTGAAAATACAAACTGAAGTCGAATGGATAAAAAACCAACTAGCTGAAAAAAAAAAAGCCGCACAACCACCTACCCTGTCATTCCAAATCTATGTAAAGAACAAAGATTAATAAATCCGTCAATACAGATAACAATCGCGAAGCCAGAGAAGACGTGCCAAGCTGACTGCCCCGGACCATTGGAATCAATGAGCTGCAACTACACCTGCTGGAAGAAGACCAACACCGCCGCTCCAACAGCCTGTGTGGAGCTTGTCGGCCCAAAAGAAATAAGCACTGCGATGCATTAAATATGATACATATTTTAAAAATATTGTGAAATTGATCAACTTAAAAGTTGCCCGATTAGAGTGTGGGCTGAAAACCACATGCCAAACTAGGCAGGGAAAAACTGTAAAATACACTATTTTTTTTTAGTAAATAATTTGGAAATGTCAAAAAAAGAGATAAAAAAAATCAGTAAATAAATACGTGATAAGTAACAGTATAAGTAAATTTGATGATAAACATAGTATAACTCCCACTATGGGTATAGTAGATACTAAAACTGTGGATTCCACTGCAAATGTCATAAACAAAATAGAATCTTCAAATGTAGATTTAAAATTATACAATATACAATATACAATATATAATATATACAATATATGCGCACAATATAACGACCACTATTAGTAACATTAATAATTAATAACATTATTAACATATTTACTACACAATATATGTGTAACAAAAAGGACCTTCAGCCACGTCAATGATCTAGATAGATCTAAAAAAAAAAAAAAAAAAAAACATATGCGCATAAGTGACAATTACTCGAACTAGAGTTACAAAGAAAAAAAAAAAAAAAAAAACAAGTAAGAAAGCTGTAGGTTAGACTGCTCGACTACGAAATCCCCTGAGCCCTTCTTCGAACGAATCATATTCCAAGAATGCTTCGTTTCGATCTTTACGCGTAAGAAACTATACATGCAAAAACACGAACACACACACGCTTGTAAGCATGTATGTGTGTATTCATGTGTGTGAGCAATGCAGGCGGCTTGCTGTCTCGCTGCCTTTGTTGCTGCGGCACATGGGTTTTTATGAGAAAACTTTGATGATTAATAATACTGTTTCTAGATGGAAACAGATTATGATTATGATATTCATATCTATATGCTAAACCAAACTGTATGTCTCTAGTATTTGATATGCATTTTTTTCACATTTGGGGGTGGTGGGGCGATATGGGGACCGAAATCCAATATCTGACAAAACACGAAATTGTATTAAATTGGTATCTATATATATGCAGAAGACTCGGAAACTCTATCTCTTAAGATGAATTAGCTAGAATTTTATAACTGGTTCCCGATAATTTCGTTTATCGATAACTCTGCAAATATACAAGTTATCGAATTTCTGAAACAAACTCGTACTGCGCGTGCAATATACGGACCTAACACAAAAAGAATTAACTCTCTAGCTTTTGTATCTTCGGAAATCGACGCGTTCAAAAATACGGACAGACGGACGGACGGACGGACGGACAGACAGACGGACATGGCTATATCAACTTTTCTCGTCACCCTGATCAAGAATATATATGCTTTATGGGGTCTGCCACGCCTTCTCCTGCCTGTTACATACTTTTAACAAAACCATAATACCCTGATTTCCCATTTTCAGGGTATTGTAATAATTTAATTTTAACACGCGAGCTTCTGCTCGGTTTAGTTGTCAAATTATTAATGTTTCTTTATTTTGAAGAATATATCGTCTTAGGCTAATTACATTATTTGTGTATAAAGAGTTCTGCCGCTGAGCGCAGCGACAGAGCGGGAGAGCGTAGTATGCTTATATATGTATATATGTATGTATATGCATAGGGCATATACATACATACGGCATGTACTTTAGGCATGCGGCAAAATGCAGACGCGGCATATCTCGCGCTGCCAGTCAGTCACATATAAGTGGCTGATCGTATTTCAATTATTATGCTCGATATGTATATTTATGCATAGCGACAAAGTGTCACTATGTGCGCATGTAGTATACACTATCATGCACTGAGCATATGACGCATTTATATGTAGAATACTCTACATTGCGTCGGGTATTATTATTATGTTATTAAACATACTACACCTCCCCTTTTTAAAGAAACGACGTAATATATGTAGTCATTTTATTTTAGTGTTAATTTGAAAGAAATTAATATTATTTTGGTTTCTTATTATTAACTAACTAAACTGTTATTTTCTAAATATATATTGTGAGGAGCAATATAGGTATGCACGTATGCAGTGTATATAAACATATGTATTTGCTGTGTGTTTATATGCACATACGTGCATGCATATATTGCTCCACACAGCGACGCGAACACTATAGGGGCAACCCTCGGGACTGGAAGGGTCAGAGAGCGGACTATAGTCTGTCTCTCTCGCTCCTATAGTGTCAGCAAATGGGCTCGCGTCGCTCGACCGCAGGTCATAGGGCACCGTTAGCCGAGGTACCGCTCCAGGTGACGAACGTTGTCTTTTTGCATAGCAACAGCGGTACTTCGGCCAATGCGAAACTGCCACGACATTTGGCGGCCTGTGGGCGTCACCCAGATCACGCCATTGTGCCGTTAGATGGGCACGAGCGGCAGGCAGGCCCCGCTCCAGAGCCGAACAGGGCCTGCGGCGGCCCTATAAAAGGGCACCGGCGGTGCCATAGAGGCGATCAGAAAGTACGCAAGAATCAAGAGTGAGGAATCAAGAGTGAGATCGAGAGTGAAGATCAAGAGTGAGATTCAAGTGAAGTGAAAATACAAGTCAACGCGAGTGAAGACATCGAAGGACTACGATATCGACGCAGGACACCGATATCCAGGACTCGAAGCAGACAGGACATCGTGGGAGCATCCAAAGTATCCTGGGAGGATACTTCAGACACCTTAAGGACCCAGACATACAGAAGCAGTAGTGGCCATCAACTAGCGAGTTGATACAAGGCAGCTGCAAATTGTATTCTGGCCAGAAGTCTCGTCACTGAATTTATGTAAGTTCACGCAGCTGTGCGAATAAGTAGAAATTGTGTGCATAAGAACCTAGGTGTGCCAAGAGCGAGTCCAGTAGTAGGAGTAGCCTGTACAGCCGAGCGAACAGCCGGAGTAGACAGTGCAAATCCTGGCGTGAGCTGGAGCGCTTGGGCGAATCCTGGTGCTACTGAGCCATAATTGTCTGCTCAGCCGGAGTGCGTGAACAAACATAACGCACGACGACTATACGAGTGTGTTGTATCGTCAAAATAATAATAAGTATTATAACGAGAATATACCAAATATTAACCAAATTCACAAAGTGTTATTATTCAATATCGCAAGGGCTTCAACAAATAAATTTGTTGAAACGAACTCACAGTCGGCTGAAACTGGCCCGGCTTAGACTCGGGCATAACCGAAGGTTCGTTACAACTGGCGCCCAACGTGGGGCCCGACGATAAGAGAATAACATAGAGTTGTGAACAATGGTGCGAGCTTGGGTATATAATCTCAAAAAGGACGATGTGCTACGATACGGCGACGAATTCGGAGTCACGCTGTCGGGCACATTGGTCGTGATGCGGAGACAGTTTGGTGAGACAGTTTGGTGAGACAGTTTGGTGAGTGGGTGGAGACGAACGAGGGAAGGATCCCATATTCGCTCAGGCTCGCCGAGCTGGCGCGTCTGCATGGACGCCGCCCTTCGAACAGCGAGGACGTGCCTACGGTCATCGTGGGAAACGAGCAGTACGAAGAAGATCCAAATACGGCACGGCTATCTCTGCCATCCACCAGTGCTGCTGCGCGGCTGCAGCAGACAGAGCAAGGAGCATGGAGAGCCACGTCTACACCGCAGCCTGAAATAAGGACGCGAGGGCCAAGCAGCTCAGAGCAGGAGTACCCAAAGGTGGCCAAACAGGTGAGGGAGTGGAACTTCCGGTTCGATGGCACCTCAAGGCCTTTGGAGTTCCTGGAGCAGGTGGAGTGGTCGGCAGACACCTGTGGCCTGGATCTGGATCTGATCCCCAGAGCGATGCCAGAGCTGCTGAAAGGCATGGCTCTAAAGTGGTACGTAGCCAACAATAGACACTGGAAGACGTGGGGAACCTTCGTGAGAAGCTTCCAGGAGTTCTTCCTGCCGAGGGACTACCTGGAGGACCTCAAGGACGAGGTCAAGCGTCGGAAGCAGATGGTGGACGAGCCATTTAAGATCTATATGGTGGAGATGCAGACTCTCATGCGGCCGCTGCGTTATGGCCCAGATCATGAGATGAAGTTGATTTACAACAACAGCATCCCTGATCTGCGCGCCTACGCGCGGCCGTATCAGTTTCAGAGTCTGATGGAGCTGATGAGGCTGGCCGACGAGTTCGAGGAGCTGGAACGAGACCGAGAGAGGTTGCGTCGGCTGCAGCGGCCAACACAGACGCGTTTGATGGTCATGGCGGATGACGATGGCCACAAAGAGGAGTGTCTGTGTCCTCGTCCAGCGCCAAGGACTGGTGCCCCAGGACAAAGGACACACATTCCCAATCCTGCCAGGGCATGCCGGATGTGCGGCCAGGAAGGGCACCGGGCTCTGGAGTGCCGTAACAAGGCACTGGAGTTCTGCTGGCAGTGTGGACGTATAGGCGTGCGCACGATTACCTGTTGCCAGTCGAGAAATGACCAGCGACACCCGCCATCCAGGGGCAAGCGGGAGCAGCGTCAAGGAGCCCCCCAGGCGTTAGTAGGCAGCCTACATGACGAAGGCCACCAACTGACGGCGATCGTGGTCATTGGAGCCAGGCAGCAGAAAGCCACGATCGACACAGGAGCCTCCAGCAGCTTTATTAGCGAAAAGCTCGCTGAAAGGCTCCAAGGAGTGGGCGTGGTGCGTGCCACAAGGCGACGCATACGTCTGGCGAACGGCAGTTGCAGTGAAGTGGACTCGCAACTGGAGACGAAGGTCAGCCTGGGGAGTCAGCAAGTGCAGATTGCCTTGCTAATTTTGCCAGGAGTGATCGACGATCTGGTGCTGGGCTGGGATTTCTTGGCCGGCATTGGCACCACATTGGAATGTGGCGGCCTGGCGCTGAGGCTTGAGCCAAGAAATCCACAGTGGGATGGACAGCGGGAGGCAAAGCTGGCAGTGGCTGTGGCCAGTGAGGAAGTGGGTCGCGAGACGAAGTTAAAGGCGATCCAAAAGGATGCAGGCCGCTTGGCCAACAGCAAGGAGATGCCAGCTGGGACAGGATGTCGCTGGCTTCGAAAGCTGCGCCAGGGCTTGCACCGAGCTCCGCACAAGTTTCCAGACTACAAAGAAGAGTCTGGAAACTTATATCGACACGACCCGCACCAAGCCGGCCAAGATGATGTAGCTGCGTGGAGGCTGTGTGTGCCGAAAGAGCGGCGCAAACACGTGATAGAGGTGGGCCACGACGCAGCCACCGCTGGCCACCTTGGGAGCAGAAAAACCATTGCTCGGGTGGCAGCGAGGTACTACTGGCCAGGGATGTACCGGGAAGTGCGCAACTACGTGCAGCGGTGCGAGCTGTGCCAGCGCTACAAGTCCAGTCGGCGACAGGCAGCCGTCCACAGGCCCGAGAAGCTCTTGGAAAACTTGGAGAGAGCTGCTCAGGACCAGGCGCGGCATTACAATCTGCGGCGGCGACAATGGAAGCCGGCTATCGGGGACAAGGTGTGGGCGAAAGAGCGCCACTTGTCCAATGCCGCGGACGGATTCGCAGCGAAGCTGGCACCGCGATACGGAGGGCCGTATACGGTAGTCAAATTGGTGTCGCCGGTCATCTGCAGCATCAACTCAGACGGCGAAAAACGGACCCGGACCGCGCATGTGGCTGACCTGAAGCCGTGGAGAGGCGAGACGGGTGAGTCGCATAGCGTGGCAGAGCAAGCTGCATAAAGTAAAAATTTCAAAAAAAAAAAAAAAAAAAAAAAAAAAAGGAGTGAATACACATCGCGATGTGTATTGCCTAAGAACACCTAAAACGAAGAAAAAAATTGAAGTTTTTATGACGCGCAACAACAAATTTTCAAATAACGCGCGCACTGCAGTGGAAGCGAACAGTTAAAACTGTTAGCTAAGTGCCGCGCAACAACAAAATTTTAAATTGCGCGCGCACTGTTACGTACGTAACAACAACACACACAACAACAAGCGTACGAAACAACAACACGCTCAGCTGACAAGAGTTGGACGCGCACGCATAAACATAAACAACAACAATGTATGCTCCGAGCAAGCGCACGCGACAACAAAAACATACACAGCGAATACATACGGACAAGCGAGAGCAACGCATGAGAAAAGGTCAAGGGCCTCGCGAGAGACGAGCGAGCCCAGCGATCAGCCGTTAGCTCGCGAGAGGCGAGCGAACGCCCAGCAAACGCCGTTAGCTCGCGAGAGGCGAGCGAGAGCGAAATGCATACGGTATGCAAAACAGCCAACAACAAAAGGCACGCAGCATACAAAACGGGCAACAACAACATTCGTATGGCGCGTAACCCAGCAAACAATTTTTAGGCGAGCGAGAGCGAAATGCATATGACATGCAAAACAGCCAACAACAAAATATAGCAGCATACAAAACGGCCAACAACAACATCTACACTGCATATGACACAGGCAACAACAGTGCAAGGCAGCAGAGAGCTTGCAAGGGCATATGTTGGGCCTGTCTTAGGAGGGCAGATAAGGATGCGGGGCAAGGGGATGCATTGCAGCGGTATCGGGGCGATACCGTAGCGCTCGGCCTGCCTGGAATTCAGCAACCAGGAAGGGTATGCTAGAGCAGGCCGAAATGCATCCCGTTAGATGCTGATGCCCGCGTCGTCGGCAGAGCGGCGGCGTGGGCTATATAAGAGCATGCAGGCAGAAGGCTTGCTGGGCTTTTAGAAGTGGAAACGGTGGACGTGTGCCACGCGGCTGGGTGCACACCGGTGGGTCGTTCTGAGGCGTCGGAAGAGTTATCGGGCGATCCTCGCGCATTGGCCAGTGACTCCGCTGGAGCTATGCGCGTATGAGGAGTGCTCCGATACGCACAACCGACGCCAAATCTTCGAACACCGGCCCCGGCAAATCAACACAAACTGGAGAGTGGCAACGGCAAATCAACACGTACAAACTGGAGAGTGGCAACAGCGAATCAACACGCACAAACTGGTGAGTGGCTGCTGTTGGATGACGGGGAGTGTGGGCGCCTGCCACGCGGCCGGTCGCGGCAACTGGTGTGACGGGTGGAGAAAGGGGCTCTGGCAAATCCTCGTGCATTGGCCAGCGATTCCGCTGGAGCTATGCGAAGACGAGGAGAGTGTTGCCATTGCCATTTCTCAACGTCACGGCGCCGTTGACCGGTTTGCGAACGACGCCGATACTAACTGAAGTCCAACAGCAGCCCAGGAAACTGAAGGCGTGGTTCCATCCAGGAGTCCTGGAGGACACCAAGAGCCCATCAACAGTTGAGAACAACGCTTCCAGCGCCAAGGGACGAGGTGTGCCAATTGAAAGAATTGGCCATCTGACCTGCGCACCTGCGCCGCAGCCACCGGGGGCTGCAATCACGAAGAGGAGTGTTTGCAAAAAAAAATACGTAAGAGAAAATTAAAACATCTAATTCACTTACCAGAACGCACAGAGTTGCCAGCAGCGAGCGAGAAACAGCTGATGAGCAGCGTGGCGCTGTTAACAGAGCGCTAACAGCGATGATCGACGCGCTGTGGAGCAGCGGGTCATCGATCAACGCAAGTTGGAGCGGCAACGGAAAAAGAGACGCGATATTTAAAAACACGAAGGTCGTGTTTTCCGAAGGAAGAGGGGAGTGTGAGGAGCAATATAGGTATGCACGTATGCAGTGTATATAAACATATATATTTGCTGTGTGCTCCACACAGCGACGCGAACACTATAGGGGCAACCCTCGGGACTGGAAGGGTCAGAGAGCGGACTATAGTCTGTCTCTCTCGCTCCTATAGTGTCAGCAAATGGGCTCGCGTCGCTCGACCGCAGGTCATAGGGCACCGTTAGCCGAGGTACCGCTCCAGGTGACGAACGTTGTCTTTTTGCATAGCAACAGCGGTACTTCGGCCAATGCGAAACTGCCACGACATTTGGCGGCCTGCGGGCGTCACAGATCACGCCATTGTGCCGTTAGATGGGCACGAGCGGCAGGCAGGCCCCGCTCCAGAGCCGAACAGGGCCTGCGGCGGCCCTATAAAAGGGCACCGGCGGTGCCATAGAGGCGATCAGAAAGTACGCAAGAATCAAGAGTGAGGAATCAAGAGTGAGATCGAGAGTGAAGATCAAGAGTGAGATTCAAGTGAAGTGAAAATACAAGTCAACGCGAGTGAAGACATCGAAGGACTACGATATCGACGCAGGACACCGATATCCAGGACTCGAAGCAGACAGGACATCGTGGGAGCATCCAAAGTATCCTGGGAGGATACTTCAGACACCTTTAAGGACCCAGACATACAGAAGCAGTAGTGGCCATCAACTAGCGAGTTAATACAAGGCAGCTGCCAATTGTATTCTGGCCAGAAGTCTCGTCACTGAATTTATGTAAGTTCACGCAGCCGTGCGAATAAGTAGAAATTGTGTGCATAAGAACCTAGGTGTGCCAAGAGCGAGTCCAGTAGTAGGAGTAGCCTGTACAGCCGAGCGAACAGCCGGAGTAGACAGTGCAAATCCTGGCGTGAGCTGGAGCGCTTGGGCGAATCCTGGTGCTACTGAGCCATAATTGTCTGCTCAGCCGGAGTGCGTGAACAAACATAACGCACGACGACTATACGAGTGTGTTGTATCGTCAAAATAATAATAAGTATTATAACGAGAATATACCTTTTTATTTGATACCTTTGAAAGACAGTTAGTAGTTTAACTAATTGTGAATAAGTGCGTTTTTTTTTATTTCAAATATTTAATAGCATCATTTCAGAAAGTGTTTTTGTTTCAATTATATTTTATTCCGTTATGTCAACAGAAAATAATGAACAGAAAGTTTGCCAAAATAACAAAAGCACGTGACATCTGCGGTTTTCCTATATGTACATTCAAAACTAGTGTAGCATGGTCTAAAAATTTTAACTTGATAGATGGCGCTTTAGCAGTGAACTTATTTACTATGGCTATTACAGCTTCGAGTGGCATTGATATATTTCTTTTACAATTATGAAGTGTCTGTGTTAATTAAGGTAATGCCTGTTAATCGAGGAACGTCTATTTGTTGGGTCTATTTTAAATGATATTTAATAATATAACATTTTTCGAATTTCAACTAATATAAGCGCCATCTATTATTTTTTTTTGGCAATGCAATGTATATATATGCAATGTATATATACATATGTACATTTTGAACGTTACACGCATACATTCTTATGTATACTTTCTGATTTATCCATATGGGTAATTCTCCAGAAAAGTCAACTTTTTGTCACGTTCGACACTGGTTTTTTGTAATTATCTTGAAACGGATTAATTTTAATACTAATCAAGAGCAATATAATTAATTATTTGTCAAAATAAAGAAGTTTTTTGCCATTTTCAGCACTAAAATTGATGCATTTTCAAGATAATTACAAAAAACCAAACCACAGTACAGATTATTATTTTATTTTATTAAAATTGGGTTCAGGTTATTATCTAGTCGAGCACTCTCGACTAGAGTTTTCTTACTTGTTTTAATATGTTTATTTATGCGGCATGTTCATGCTTGAACAGTATGTAACAAGAAGGGGTCGTGGCAGACCCCATAAAGTATATATATTCTTGATCAGGGTGACGAGAAAAGTTAATATAGCCATGTCCGTCTGTCCGCATGCTTGAACGCGTCGATTTCCGAAGATACAAAAGCTAGAGAGTTCATTCTTTTTGTGATAGGTCCGTATATTGCACGCGCAGTACGAGTTTGTTTCAGAAATTCGATAAATTGTATATTTGCAGAGTTATCGATAAACGAATTAATCGAGAACCAGTTATAAAATTCTAGCCAATTCATCTTTAGAGTTAGAGTCTCCGAGTCTTCTGCATATATATTGATACAAATTTAATACAGTTTCGGTTTTTGTCAGATTTTGATTCCGGTCGCCACTTCGCCCCACCACCACCAAATGTGAAAAAAATTCATTTCAAATACTAGAGACACGCAGTTTGGTTTGGCATATAGATATGAATATCATAATCTTAATCTGAACATATCAATACGATTGTCCATCTAGAAACAGAGTTATTAGTCTATAAAGTTTTCTCATCAAACCCATGTGGCGCAGCAAGCAAGGCAGCGAGACAGCAAGACACATTGCGGGCGCATACATATGTATGTATGTATGTATGTATGTATGTATATGTGTACAAGCGTAGATCAGCGTGTGGCTGCGATCGTACAAATTTGTGCATGTAAAGATAATTGTAAAAGAGTTATGATTTCTAAAAAAACGTAAAATGTTAAATAGAATATGTACATCATATTCTGAAACTCCCATTACATTCTATTATATATTTTAAAAATTTTAAAGCAATTAAAATAACAATGAAAATGCAAACAATGTTGAGCATTTTTGACCGTTTTCTGTGTTGCCATGCGTATATATTCTAAGAATCACAATTGTTTTTGAATTGCGTTAGCATTGTCTTTGAATTGTATTTGTATTTTCAGCCACTGTTTTAGTGTTCCTTTCGTATATGGCGAATTTCATTCGTTTTCGCTACTCTGCCGTTTAAGCGAGTCGTGGTGTAGATGGCTAGGCAGTTGCATCGAATGGTTCTAGTCTCGCCTAAGCCCTTCATAATTTCTTATTTTTAATTTTTGTTTTTTTTTTTTTAATATATCTTTCTTTTTTTTATTATTTATTCTTTTGTATTTGATACATTTGAAAGTCAGTTGCTAGTTTGACCAATTGTGAATAAGTGGGTTTTTTTTTTTTTTTTTTTTTTTTAATTTCAAATATTTAATAGCATCATTTCTGAAAGTGTTTTTGTTTCAATTATATTTTATTCCATTAAGTCAACAGAAAATAATGAACAGAAAGTTTGCCCAAATAACAAAAGCACGTGACATCTGCGGTAAGAGTTTTCCTATATATATGCACACATGTACATTCAAAACTAGCCTAGCATTGGTCTAAGAATTTAAACTTGCTAGATGGCTCTTTAGCAGTGAACTTATTATGTCTATTACAGCGTCGAGTGGCATTGATATATTTCATTTACAATTATGAAGTGTCTGTGTTAATTAAGGTGATGCGTGTCAATCGAGGAACGTCTATTTGTTGGGTCTATTTTTAATGATATTTAATAATATAACATTTTTCGAATTTCAACTAATATAAGCGCCATCTATTATTATTTTTTTGGCAATGCAATGTATATATACATGTATATATGTTCATTTTTAACGTAACGCGCATACATTCTTATCTATACTTTCTGATTTATCCATATGTTTAAGTGACATTATTGAAATGCATTTGTTCTGAGTCATGATTTTGAAAATGTTGAAGAATGATCTCGAACAAAACTCATCATCATTGTCATCTTTGTAGAAATAAGCATTTGACGTAACTGTAAAATCAGTCGTTGGCTGTTCGAGCATTTTCACTAGAATAAGAAAACAAATGTTCTGGATTGTGTACATACATAACATACATACATACATACAGAAAAGCAAGCATACGAAAAAAGACATCCAGAACATTCTATATGTAAGAGAAGTAGCATAAGAGGAAGACATCTAGAACATTCTATATGTAAGAGAAGGAAGTATGAAAGCATGCTACACATCGAGTATTGTATCATTGTATCATCATTTTGTGTTGTGCAAGATCAGTTATGAAAGTGTCGGCTCAGTTAAGTTGAAAACGTCGCGTTGTGTACTTGCTACTTATAATTTTGATTTTATTAAATAAACTTTTGTGCACCTACATTTACAAAACTGCGTTTTTGATTTATGTCAAAAGAAAACAAGTAAGAACGTTGCAGTTAGGCGCAACTAACTGCGATATACTTTGTTTCCATGGCTGCATCTTATTTATTTAATAAACATTTAATTAACGAAATATTTCGGCAATTAGAAAACGTATGTACATGGCAAGCAACAAACATGTACACACTATACGAAAATACTCTATGTATGTATTTCTATGTATGCATACAAAAGTTTGGATGCCAGAATATTCTAAGAATTGTGACTGAATTGGGAGTTTTTCGATCATTACTATAGTTTTGTCAGAGACGCTCTAGCAATGCCTTATTTGGTTTTAGTTAACAAATGCCAGCGCTATGCAAGCTGTACTTAGGTGCGTGAGTTCGAGTCCCGCAGAAAACTTTTTTTTCAAAAATTATTTTTTTTAAATTTTTTTTTTTATATTTGTATATTTATTATAAAATGCTTGCTGCCAAGTGATATTAATTTATAAACATACGCATATGAATTGTGCATTTAAGCAAAAACTAAAACAACTTTTCCTATTTGCCACGCTGTGTGGCAAGCAGTTTTTCTATGCACGCATATATGTATTTATGTGTACATAGATGTTTGTAAGTGTATACACATCCAAAAGTGTATACATATTGCAAGAATTGCGATTGTATTGTTTTGTTTTGTCACAAGCTGCTGATCAGCTGATCAGCTGTGAATTTATTATACTTTGTTCCCAAAGGGAAGAAAGTATATTGGGTTTGTGCAATGTCCGTCTTGCTGTCCGTCCGTCTGTCCGTCTGTCCGTATGAACGCAATATTGACACTACAGACATGAAATTTTGCATGTATACTCGGGTTGACAACCCAAGACTAATAAGCTATGGTAGATATATCTACGCCCACAGGGGGCGTGGCAAACCGCAAAAGTTTATATCTCCTACAGTTGTAGAGCTAGAAGCTTGAAAATTGGATGGTTGAGTTACTAATGTTCTCCTCCATCGATGCCCCAAAAATAATTTTTCAGCCTCTTTGGGGGCGTGGCATATCGAAAAATACCCTGTAATTTTCGCATTTTTGGAATGTAAGCAACCAAATTTTGCAGGCATGTTAGCCTTGGCAAATTCTAAGAACTCGCAAAGAATTATGCGTCTACGCCCACTGGGGGCGTGGCAAATCGGCAAAGAAGTTTGTTGTGGCCAACTGCATAATTCATGCATATAATAGCTTAGTAGCAATCGCTAAGATGGCAAAAAGCATTTTAACATAAATCTAATAATAATAATGAATTTAAAAAATACAATTTATAAGTTTTCGATTAATAAATAAAAAGTTTCCAGCGGGATTCGAACCTAGGCCTTTTGAAATCAACATGTAATCGTTAGCTAAACCTAAATAAATTCACAGCTGATCAGCTGACCAGCTGATCAGCAGCTTGTGACAAAACAAAGCAATACAATCGCACTTCTTGCAATATGTATACACACTTGGATGTGTATACACAAATACAAACATCTGTGTACATACATACATACATATATGCATGCATAGAAAAACTGCTCTCGTGGCAAATCGGAAAAGTTGTTTTAGTTTTATCAGAAATGCACAATTCAATTCATTCATTACCTCATATGAGCTGTGTTAACTAAAGCCAAATAAGGCATTGCTAGAGCGTCTGTGACAAAACTAAAGTAACGATCGAAAAATTCCCAATTCAGTCACAATTCTTAGAATATTCTGGCATGCAAACTTTTGTATGTATACATAGAAAATTGTGTGTATACTCGTATAGTGTGTACATGTGTAAATCTGTATATATGTGTAGGAAAAACGTTTGTTGCTTGTCATGTACGTTTTCTAATTGCCGAAATATTTCGTTAATTTAATGTTTATTAAATAAATAAGATGTACCTATGGGAACAAAGTATATCGCAGTTAGTTGCTCCTAACTGCAACGTTCTTACTTGTTTAGGTTTAGCTGGGACCTGGGTTCGAATCCCGCTGGAAACTTTTTATTTATTAATCGAAAACTTATAAATTTTATTTTTTAAATTCATTATTATTATTATATTTATGTTAAAATGCTTTCTTCCATGCGCTATGCAAGCTGTACTTAGGTGCGTGAGTTCGAATCCCGCAGAAAACTTTTTTTTTTCAAAAATTATTTTTTCTTTAACTGCAACGTTCTTACTTGTTTAGGTTTAGCTGGGACCTGGGTTCGAATCCCGCTGGAAACTTTTTATTTATTAATCGAAAAATTATAGATTTTATTTTTTAAATTCATTAATATTATTATATTTATGTTAAAATGCTTTCTGCCATCATAGCAATTGCTACTAAGCTATTATATGCATGAATTATGCAGTTGGCCACAACAAACTTCTTTGCCGATTTGCCACGCCCCCAATGGGCGTAGACGCATAATTTTTGCCAGTTCTTAGAAAGGGCCGAGGCTAACATGCCTGCAAAATTTGGTTGCTTACATTCTAAAAATGCGAAAATTACAGGGTATTTTTCGATGTGTTACGCCCCCAAAGAGGCTGAAAAATTATTTTTGCTTCTAGCTCTAAAACTTTAGGAGATATAAACTTTTGTGGTTTCCCACGCCCCCTGTGGGCGTAGATATATCTACCTTAGCTTATTAATCTTGGGTTGTCAACCCGAGTATACATGCAAAATTTCAAGTCTCTAGTGTCACTAGTGTTCAAAATATAGCACAATTTGAAAAATGACTATATATTCAGGTCCGATTTGCCACGCCCCAAATGGGCGTAGACATATAACTTTTTGATCGATCTTCTTAGAATCATAACATTGACTCACCTGCAAAATTTCAGCGTTCTAGCTTTAACGGTGTAGAAGATACGTATTTCCCGATTCGCCACGCCCCCAATGGGCGTAGACATATCCGCCATAGCTTTTTGAACTTGTTGTCACCCCGAGTATACATTTCAAATTGCAACTCTCTAGCTTATCATCTAGTATGATTACTTGACTATGGGCGGAAGAGTTTTCCGATTTGCCACGCCCCTAGTAGGCGGATCGGGAAAATTTTAATACTTTATAATTCGGGAGCATATATGAGTATATGTTTAAAATTTCAAGTCTCTAGCTCTAATAGCGCCGAAAAATATTGCGTTCATACGGACGGACGGACGGACAGCAAGACGGACATTGCACAAACCCAATATACTCTCTTCCCTTTGGGAACAAAGTATAAAAACCTCAACAGGTTATGGGCCCAGACGGTGCTGAAAGTGTAATGTAGTGTGAAATCGAGTGCGAGTACAAAAAGTGAATTAGTGGCAAATAAGTAATAAAATAAAGACAGTAAAAATGGAGCCGGTAAATATTAAATATGAAATGGAACGATTACGCGACAAAGACAATCGGCATTTGTGGTGTTTCATGATTCGCACGTTATTGGAAGACGACGACGATGTTCTTGCCGTGTGCGAAGGTGTTTTGACGTGTCCGACAGAGGAGTCTGCAACGTACGAAAGAGACTCGAAAAGGTTTTTAAAGGCTGATAAAACTGCAAGGAAAATAATAATTCATTCTATCGAGAGAAGACCGATGGAATTGATTGTGAGCTGCAAAACAGCTAGAGAAATGTGGGTAAAATTAAACTCAGTGTATGATATGAAATCAGAAGAAAATTTATCAGATATTCAGAAACAGTTTTTTGATTTCAAATGGATTGAAAGTGAAAGTGTGGACTATAATATTTCTAAGTTAGAAGTTTTGTGGAGCAATATGAAAAATCTTGGAAGTGCTGTGCCTGAAACAATGTTAATGTCGCGAATCCTTTCGTCTTTGCCTCAGAAGTTTAACTATTTTCATAGTGCGTGGGATTCGGTCGAGGACAGTAAAAGAATAATTGCAAGCAACAGGAACAGGAATAATTGCAGGCAACAGGAAAAATAAAAGTGAACATGAAAATAAGGAGCAAACGATGAAGTGTTATAATTGTGGTATGAGTGGGCATCTAACGAAAGACTGCAACAGATGTTATATATGTAAGAAGAAAGGCCACAAGAGAAACAACTGTAACCAAAGGAGAAGTGCTGAAAATGATCAAGGAGAATCAGGCGAATTCTCAAAAAAAATATTGATTGCGAGCAGGGACTGCAGAGAAAAGAACGTGCGGGTGATCGATCAGGAGCTTCTGATCACATGTCAAGGCGTCGAGGCTGCTATTCTGCATATAAAGAATTGGATTCCCTGAAGATAGGTGTGGGTGATTCTAAAATTATCAAAGCGCACGGAAAAGCAAATCTCAACATGAGTGGCGGAGATTTAAATTTGAAAAAATCATGGCATACGCACACGATGAAGAATCAGCATGCGCTCACTGCAGAGACGCCCAGTAGCGGTGGTAGTATTGCAACGATGAATATGAATAGTCTTCATCTGGGGGAGCTGCAGAAAGAGCTGTTAGTGTATCGGGAATTGGCGAACAATCGGTCACAGGAGCTTGATAAGCTGCATGCCACGCATCGTGAAACTCTCAAGGAAGTCGAGAAGCTTAAAATTGATATCTGCCAGCTATGTGCATCGGTCATCGCGGAGACGACAGAGTATAAGTGCTTGCAATTGCAGTTCTCCGCGCTGTATAATGAATCCATGGAGATCAAGACGATGCTGAATGAGACTCGTAACCAGTTGCAGATGAGCAAGAATCAGCATCTGAGATGCGATTACAATTTGTGAGGCGGCTGTGCATGAAAAGGAGCGCGTTTGGAAAGCGGTACAAGTAAAACAAGAGGAGCAACGCAAGTTGGATGATCTGCGCAGAGAGATCAATGAGGAACGGGATCGTGAGGAACTGCAGCGCGAGTATAAGTTAGTGTGCCGCGATCTGCAGCAATGCAGAGAAGTTGAATTGTTAAAGCAGACAATACTGGATGAGCACGAGGAAACGCAGCGGTTGCTGGTTGAACAAGATGAGAAGCAGAAGCAAATAGTGTACAAGGGCTGGAGTGACCTACAGGCAAAGAATCAACGAATCTCGGATTTACTACAGGAACTGCAGTCTGAGCGTCGCTCCATGAAGGGCATATGGAATGAATGGGAAAAGCAAATATATTCCATAGAGCAGGTGAACGTACAGCGTAAGACAATGGAAGATCCACTGGAATCGCGACATAAGCTACTGGAGAATCTAGTGAAACTCAAAGAAATTCATCGCATAGTTAAGAAGGAGCAGGAACAGGCAACGAAACGCAACAAAAAGAAAAAGAAGAGCAAAAAGGGCGACGATAGCGATGATAGCAACGAGGATCTGGACAGAAAGCTGGCCAATCTGATGGAAAAACTGAAAGGCGAGAGCACGAATGAGGACTTCAGGCTGGATAAACTGCTGGCTGCCAAGTATCGTATGTTGAATAATGTAGCCAACTCGAATACAGGAAGCGATGTGGAGAAAACGGAACCACAATCGGGTGCAGAAGACGAAGCAGGTAGCTCGGAGGACGAGGAAAAATCCGCCGTGGCAGCAGATGGAGGCCAGTTGGAGCACCTTAGAAGCTGAGAAGGTCGAAGATAAAGAAGCTTCTGAGAAAGCTGAGGATAAATCAGAAAAGGCGGGGGAAGAAATAATGGAAGTAGATGAAAAGCTGGACACTCCCAAGACAGAAAAAATGATGATGAGACGCCGAAAGGGAGGCGAAGGAAGTGGAAACTGACGAAACTGCAGAATCAGCAACAGCAGCAGTAGCAATAGCAGTGATGATAGCCGTCTCAGTGAGGAGGAGGAAGAAGTCTCAAAGGCAAGCGGTGGAAAGCATGATAGAAGGTGCCGCAAAAGCGTTGATTTGGCAGACGTGTAGTAGCAGCAAGGATCGAAATCAAAGAAGATCAAGCAGAGCGGAGACAGACATAAGCGAAGTGCTTAAGAGAAGAAGGGCAGAAGGAAAGGCGACAGTCGCTTAAAATGAATGAACGAAGCCGAGGAAGGAGAAAAGGGGATGTCGTGCTTAAAGCAATAGCAGCATATATGAATGATAGAAAATGTCAAAGGTGAGCAGCGAGAGAAATTAGGAATTAAGAGTAAAGAATACAATCTTATAGAGATGTTGAGTTTTAGGGAGGGTGTTGAAGAATGATCTCGAACAAAACTCATCATCATTATCATCTTTGTAGTAATAAGCATTTGACGTAACTGTAAAATCAGTCGTTGGCTGTTCGAGCATTTTCACTAGAATAAGAAAACAAATGTTCTGGATTGTGTACATACATACATAACATACATACATACATACATACAGAAAAGCAAGCATACGAAAAAAGACATCCAGAACATTCTATATGTAATAATAATAATAATTGGCAATAACACCCCTATCGGAGCACAGCCTGATGCACAATTTGCCTCCACGCTTCTCTGTCCTGTGCGCAACTTCTCCAGTTGGTAACACCATTCAGGATTGCCTCCATCTGGTCCTTCCAACGGGTTCGAGGTCTACCCCTTCTTCGTTCTCCTCTAACTACCGCATCAAAAACCGAACGAGCTGGAGTGTTTTCCTCCATACGAGCAATGTGACCCAACCAACGAAGACGCTGAATGTCAATTCGCTTGCCAATGTCAACATCGCCGTATAGCTCGTACAGCTCGTCGTTCCACCTGATACGATAGGTTTCGCCAACGCAAATTGGTCCAAAGATCTTGCGAAGAATCTTTCTCTCAAAGACACCAAGAGCAGCTGCATCTGACTGCGTCACGGTCCAGGCTTCCGCTCCATAAAGCAGCACTGGAATGATGAGTGTCTTGTAAAGGGTTACCTTTGTCTTTCGAGAGAGGGCTCTACTGTTCATTTGCCTACTGAGCCCAAAGTAACATTTGTTGGCAAGTGTAATTCTCCGCTTGATCTCCAGGCTGACATCATTTTTGTTGGTCACTGCAGTTCCCAAATAGACAAAGTCCTTGACAGACTTAAAGTTATAATCTCCAGCAGTAAGGTAAGAGTCAAGACGCCGCGACTCTCTAGTACTGCACACCATAAACTTTGTTTTGCCCATGTTTACTGCAAGACCAACTTTAGCTGATTCCCTTTCGATAGCTCCAAAAGCCGCAGTTACATCACGCTTGGTACGACCAATGATATCAATATCATCAGCGTAACCAAGGAGCTGGACACTTTTGTATCCCAGTATTGTGCCCATCCGATGCACTCCAGCTTTCCTTATTATACTCTCCATAAGTAAATTGAAGAGCACACAAGACAGCGAGTCGCCTTGTCTGAGACCCCGCTTGGTATTGAAGGTTTCGGATTGGTCATTTCCTACCTTGACAGAGCTGATGGTGTTGCTCAATGTCATGCTACAAAGCCGTATTAGCTTTGCAGGAATACCAAGCTCAGACATGGTAGCGTACAGGCAGTCTCGCCGTGGGCTATCAAAAGCAGCTTTAAAATCGACGAACAGGTGGTATGTGTCGAATTGGTTCTCGTGTGTTTTCTCCAGGATTTGGCGCAATGTGAAGATCTGGTCAACTGTAGACTTGCCAGGACGGAAACCGCATTGATAAGGACCTATCAATGCTTCAGCATATGGTTTCAGTCTCTCACACATTACGCTCGTGAGAACCTTGTATGCGACGGGAAGAAGGCTGATGCCACGGTAGTTGGTGCGTTGTGTTGCATCACCCTTCTTCAGGATTGGGCAGATCATACTGAGGTTCCAATCATCGGGCATGCTTTCCGTTAGCCATACGCTGCTGATAAGTTGGTGCATGCACCCTACCAGCTCATCGCCTCCAGCCTTAAACAATTCAGCCGGTAAGCCATCTGCTCCCGCGGCTTTATTGTTTTTGAGACGCTGTATAGCTGTCTCGACTTCCGTATGGCTAGGGATGGGAACTTCAACACCATCATCTCTGATTGGGGTTAGTGGACCAACTTCGTCAAGCTCATTCTCACTGTTTCCAGCCAAAAGACTCTCAAAGTGATCCCGCCATAACCTCAGTACAATCTCCGCATCAGTAACCAGGTTTCCATCGTCACTCCTGCAGGCAAGCGATCCAGACTTATACCCTTGGGTCATGCGCTTGACCCTCCGGTAAAAGTCACGGGCATCGTTCTTGCTTCTGCTACTCTCCATCTTCTCACACTCAAGCCTTTCCATCTCCCGCTTCTTCCTCCTGAAAAGGCGCTTCTCGTCTCGTCTCCGCGACCTATAAATATCCACCACCGCTCGAGTAGCTCCTGCTTGCAGCGTTCTTCTGTAGGCGGCGTCTTTTGCTGCAGTCGCTTCCCGACACTCCTGGTCGTACCATGGATTCCGGTTGGGAGGGCGTTGGAACCCAAGTACTTCCACAGCAGAGGCGTTTATGGCATTGGACATGTACGCCCACATATCCGTTGTATTTATAGGCATTGGAGGGAGTTGGCCGAGTCGGCCCGAGAGTCGAGTGGAGAAGGCATCCTTATGTCGTTGTGATTGCAGCTTTTCGATGTCCAGCTTTCTTGGCATACCTTGACGTGAGACTTTTGCGACACACAGCCGTGCGCGTACCTTGGCTGCAACAAGGTAATGGTCAGAGTCGATGTTAGGACCCCGACAAGATCTCACATCAAGTATGCATGCTAGATGCATGCCTTGCATCGATCACAACATGATCAATCTGATTTCGCGTCAGACGATCAGGCGACAGCCAGGATGCCTTGTGGATGTTGAGGTGACGAAAACCTGTACTACGTACAATCATATTGTGTGCGGCCGCAAATCCTATTAGTCTAAGTCCATTGCTCGATGTGGACTCGTGCAGACTAAACGGGCCAACGGTTGCTCCAAAGATGCCCTCCCGCCCTATTTTGGCGTTAAAATCTCCTAGAAGGATTTTAACGTCATGTGACGGGCAACGGCCATATGCTCGGTCGAGCTCTGCATAGAAAGCATCCTTGGTAGCATCGTCTTTCTCTTCCGTCGGGGCATGCGCACAGATTAGGCTGATGTTGAAGAATTTGGCAGTTATTCGGATCGTCGCAATCCTCTCGCTAACTGGTGTGAAGTGCGAGGCTCGGTGCCGCAACTTGGGCCCTACGACGAAACCACAACCAAATTCACGCCTATCATTAAGACAACTGTAATAGATGTCACAGCTGCTTTTTCTTATGCGCCCCTGCCCTTTCCATCGCATTTCCTGGATGGCTGTGATGTCAGCCTTCAACTCATTGAGGGTATCCGCTAGTTGTTGAGCAGCACCGGGTCTGTACAATGTCCGTACGTTCCAGGTGCATACTCTCAAATCATTTTCCTTTTTCCGTTTGCCGTGGTCGTCAACGTTTTCCGGGTTCCTTTCCGAGGCTCCTCTTGCTTCATTCACTGATGAGTCTTTTTTCTATGGGTGGATATCAAGTCCTACGCCAAAACCTAATTTAAGGATTAGGATCCCGCCGCGCACTTTGGTTTATAACTCAACGGGGGCTGAGTCATAATCCAGGAGGAACCACGTGGAGGTAGTGTGTCGACTTGAGAAGAGCAAGAACAAGGATCGCACTGGCACTCACCAAGTTGAGCACAATCAGAAACTTTGCCTTGCCTGCTCTCCCCCATCCCCCCTCTATATGTAAGAGAAGTAGCATAAGAGGAAGACATCTAGAACATTCTATATGTAAGAGAAGGAAGTATAAAAGCATGCTACACATCAAGTATTGTATCATTGTATCATCATTTTGTGTTGTGCAAGATCAGTTATGAAAGTGTCGGCTCAGTTAAGTTGAAAACGTCGCGTTGTGTACTTGCTACTTATAATTTTGATTTTATTAAATAAACTTTTGTGCACCTGCATTTACAAAACTGCGTTTTGATTTATATCAAGAGAAAAAACCTCAACAGAAAATATCTGTATTTTCAAGCTATGGTGATAAATAGGCGTATAATAATTACACACAACGAAAATCTAAACATACAATCACTAATCAATAAATGTCTGATTGATTATCATTCATTTATGTGGGTGCAATAACTAACTAAACATGTTTAACAGATTTTAGACATTATCCAACATAGAAACTTCATTTGTGTTCTGTAAAACGATTAGTCTGTTACTTGCGATTGCCATCACAGTACAGATTATTATATTATTTTATTGAAATTGAGTGCAGGGTATTATCTAGTCGACATCTCTCTCGAATAGAGTTTTCTTACTTGTTTATGTAACGGAATGATAAAAGGCTCTTTCCAACTTGAAGGTAAAACCGAGGTCTCCAAAGACAAATTAAACAATTTAATAATTGTGACAGAAGAGCAGTACTACACTCTTTAACCACACAGCTTGAAAAGTTATCAGCCCCAGGAGAGAACGATGATTTCAGTGTCCTCATGGCTGCAACCAAGCAATCTGCTGAAATCTTAGGAATATTAACAGAATAAGATTCGGAAAAGGAATATATGTTTGAGTAATTAAAGGAATCAACGGAAGAATAAGTTGATTGGGAAAATTTTGCAAAAAGATCAAAAGACTCTTGATCTTCACATGATTTTTCCAAACCAAAGAAAAATGAGGTTGGCAGACCAGAAGATTTACGCTTAGAATTTAAAAAAGTGTAAAATTGTTTCGGATCACGAGAAAACTGGCGTTTGACACGTATTAGATAATTCTCATAACAGCGAGAATTTAAGATATTAAAATATTAAAATCAACAGCCGAAACAGACTTTAAAATTTTTTTTAAATATTTTGATTTAATAAATAAACCAGGGCGGCTTATTCAGAACAGGCGAAATACTACTGAGGGGGACACATACATCTAGAATAGAATCTAGAGTTGAGTAAAAAAGGGATGTTGCGAAATTAACTTCAACCGACCCATATAAACTTGACCAGTCAGCTGAACTAATTAGTTCGTTTAGCAAGACAAAATTGCATTTGCGATAGCAACGTCTACGATTTGAAGATACTTGTGATACAGGTGAGGGATTCCTAACAGATAAAGAAACCTGTAAAGTGGGATGATATATATCCTCTGGTAAACAAAAAATGTTTGATCTCGACACATTAATGATGGAATCATTAATGTAAACACAAGATCAAGCGAGCGATTCCGATGATTAGAAATAGAGGTCATCTGAAGTAAGGAGAGGTTGTGTAGTATGTTTAATAACATAATAATAATACTCGACGCAATGTAGAGTATTCTACATATAAATGCGTCATATGCTCAGTGCATGATAGTGTATACTACATGCGCACATAGTGACACTTTGTCGCTATGCATAAATATACATATCGAGCATAATAATTGAAATACGATCAGCCACTTATATGTGACTGACCGGCAGCGCGAGATATGCCGCGTCTGCATTTTGCCGCATGCCTAAAGTACATGCCGTATGTATGTATATGCCCTATGCATATACATACATGTATACATATATAAGCATACTACGCTCTCCCGCTCTGTCGCTGCGCTCAGCGGCAGAACTCTTTATATGCAAATAATGTAATTAGCCTAAGACGATATATTCTTCAAAATAAAGAAACATTAATAATTTGACAACTAAACCGAGCAGAAGCTCGCGTGTTAAAATTAAATTATTACATGGCGACCGTGACAAGTGTCACGAACATGTGATTAAAAAGTGAAGTGAATTAAGAAGAAAAAAAAAACAACAGAAGAACAACTCCTCGGGCACGGCGACTGGAGCGCCTGGCGTTGCCGCTACCGTGCCCGAGGGCTAGATCCACTGGCTACCATCCCCGTCATGATACTTAGTTGCACAACGCTAACAAGCAATGCAATGCAAATGCAAACATAGCTAACAGCAACAGCAGAGACAACAGTTGCTGCCGCATCAGCAACAGCAGCAACAAATGGCAGCAATAATGTGCAGCCTTTACGCACGGCCACGCCCACATGTTTATTAAGTGGACGCCAGACGCCATCAGGGCTATCGATGCTCTCCTTGCAGGAGTCCAATACATTGCACAGGCAACAGAAGCAACAGCAGCAGCAACAGCAACCAACAATTTTTGTGCCCAATAAACTGAGAAACAATGTCAGTTCAGCTAACTTTCTGCCCAGCTACGCTAGCAGCAGCAACATCAACAGCACCCAACAGCCTGTGCGACCAGCACCGGCCCCGCCAGCGCAACAAGCTGTGCCAAGGACCCGACAGTGCTACATTGAGCACACAACACGGACCGGCAGCGTTTCCAAGAACGCACAACACACTTTAATCAACTATATTAGACTTAAAAATGCACTGCGTTGCATAAATTATTAATAAGACCAAGTTGTTAAACTGAGCGGAACCTTTTCTGCCCGGTTTAGCGTATGGCCCGTAAAGCCATACAACTATTAGCCAGGAAGATCACGTTGATCGCATAGGAAAAATAATCAAAAAACAATGAATCAAAAATAAGAAGAAAAATTTTTTTTTTTAATATCATTACAAAAACGGACATACAGTTTAAATATCGACAAGTACAAACAGAAAGAATTCATTTTAAAATTTCCATTTGAGAAAACACTTGAATTCCCAATAAAAAGTGTTAATGTCTTTTCAACGAGCAATGGCTCATATCGCCTCACGCGATTACCTTTTGGTACCTTTTATGCATGAAGTGACATTCCTAAGTCACAAAAGCACAGATCAAGGAATATTACCAATAATTATCCTGTCCCTACAGACGCAGACAGCACTAGGAGATTGATTACATTTTGCATTATTATAGACGCTTTAAACAAAATTTCGCCGAATATTCCCGGCACATAATCTGATTATGTAAAAAGAATGTTCCATTTGAATAGGCAGAGGAATGCGAAAAAGCATTCCAATACCTGATAGATAATTCACACATTCCACATTCAGGATTACAATATCCGACCTAAAAAACATGCATAATAAAGTCATGACAAGTAAACAGAAAAACTCCAGCGCAAGAAAAGTTCAAGTAGATTTGCCTAAGCAAACTCTTGACAAAGCTTCTAGGCCCAACGTATACGAAGTCATTTCCAATGACGAGGTACGGAAATTAATAATCTTGCTTATCGATAATTATACATGCTTCTAGAAGCATGGAAAGAAGATAATCGCAAGAATTGATGTTAGCGGTTTATACTCCAATGGAATTCTCGACTTAGGTCAGTTTTTCCAAAGGCTTGATTGGCAAGCCGGTGTATCTAAATTAGCCAACTCAAAGTGGCACCGTGCAAAAAGATCGTTGAATTAGTTCAATAGATACTTTTAAAATGGGCAATAAAATAATAAAATTATTAAGAGTAGCGCTACTCAAGCCGGTGACCCTCATCCAAGATGATGAAGAAAAAGAAGCAAAACTGTTTACCTAAAATCAAAATAACAGCATGAATAAAGACCCCAATAACAATAAAAGCTATATGGAATCTTTCATTCTGAAGTACGGTCCAATGAAGACGTTCATTACGGACATGGAAACAGAATATAAGAATTCCGTTATAAATGACTTGTGCAAATATTTAAAATAGAATATATAAAGTCTACTGCACACCATCATCAGACCTTAGGGACACTAGAGAAAAGTCGCAGAACATTTAATGAATATGTTCGTTCATACATTTCTGCGCACAAAACTGATTGTAACGTTTGGATACAATATTGCATGTAATGTATCAACACAACAACAATATTGTCCATATGAACTCGTATTTGGAAAATTACCAAATCAGTTCATACACTTTAACAGAAAAGAAAAACTATTATTAATCGACCAAGGTTAAAATTAAGATTTAAAATTAAATAATAATTGAAAAAAAAAACAATTGATTGAAAAACAAAAAAGTATATAAAGATAGCTTAAAAGAATTTCATATCTGAAAGAATGCATGAAATAGGACTGATCAACCTTTTTCAAGTAAAAACAACATTTTTCTTCTCTCTTTCTCATATAAAATAGATACAAAAATTAAAGAAAAATCTGATATTTTGAATGATTCATAAAACAAGTCGACTCAAACAAAAAAGAAAATTGTCAATAACAATGCAAAATATGCCTTTTAATTTCTTTTGTTAACTAAAACAAAACAATACAATTAACAGTAAAATAAAAACACACAAAATAATAACAAATAAATTTAAGATTCAAATATAACGTAAAATTAACTAAAAAAAAAAAAAAAAAAAAAAAAAATTTTAACCTTCAATAAGAATAAAAAATTAATATTAATTTCTTTGAAATTAACACAAAACTAAAATGACTACATATATTACGTCATTTCTTTAAAAAGGGGAGGTGTAGTATGTTTAATAACATAATATTAATACCCGACGCAATGTAGAGTATTCTACATATAAATGCGTCATATGCTCAGTGCATGATAGTGTATACTACATGCGCACATAGTGACACTTTGTCGCTATGCATAAATATACATATCGAGCATAATAATTGAAATACGATCAGCCACTTATATGTGACTGACCGGCAGCGCGAGATATGCCGCGTCTGCATTTTGCCGCATGTCTAAAGTACATGCCGTATGTATATGCCCTATGCATATACATATATATATACATATATAAGCATACTACAGATGCTTATGAGCAAGAATCAGCATCTGAGATGCGATTACAATTTGTGAGGCGGCTGTGCATGAAAAGGAGCGCGTTTGGAAAGCGGTACAAGTAAAACAAGAGGAGCAACGCAAGTTGGATGATCTGCGCAGAGAGATCAATGAGGAACGGGATCGTGAGGAACTGCAGCGCGAGTATAAGTTAGTGTGCCGCGATCTGCAGCAATGCAGAGAAGTTGAATTGTTAAAGCAGACAATACTGGATGAGCACGAGGAAACGCAGCGGTTGCTGGTTGAACAAGATGAGAAGCAGAAGCAAATAGTGTACAAGGGCTGGAGTGACCTACAGGCAAAGAATCAACGAATCTCGGATTTACTACAGGAACTGCAGTCTGAGCGTCGCTCCATGAAGGGCATATGGAATGAATGGGAAAAGCAAATATAATCCATAGAGCAGGTGAACGTACAGCGTAAGACAATGGAAGATCCACTGGAATCGCGACATAAGCTACTGGAGAATCTAGTGAAACTCAAAGAAATTCATCGCATAGTTAAGAAGGAGCAGGAACAGGCAACGAAACGCAACAAAAAGAAAAAGAAGAGCAAAAAGGGCGACGATAGCGATGATAGCAACGAGGATCTGGACAGAAAGCTGGCCAATCTGATGGAAAAACTGAAAGGCGAGAGCACGAATGAGGACTTCAGGCTGGATAAACTGCTGGCTGCCAAGTATCGTATGTTGAATAATGTAGCCAACTCGAATACAGGAAGCGATGTGGAGAAAACGGAACCACAATCGGGTGCAGAAGACGAAGCAGGTAGCTCGGAGGACGAGGAAAAATCCGCCGTGGCAGCAGATGGAGGCCAGTTGGAGCACCTTAGAAGCTGAGAAGGTCGAAGATAAAGAAGCTTCTGAGAAAGCTGAGGATAAATCAGAAAAGGCGGGGGAAGAAATAATGGAAGTAGATGAAAAGCTGGACACTCCCAAGACAGAAAAAATGATGATGAGACGCCGAAAGGGATGAGAAGGAAGTGGAAACTGACGAAACTGCAGAATCAGCAACAGCAGCAGTAGCAATAGCAGTGATGATAGCCGTATCAGTGAGGAGGAGGAAGAAGTCTCAAAGGCAAGCGGTGGAAAGCATGATAGAAGGCGCCACAAAAGCGTTGAAGCAAAGAAGAGGAGCTAAGGAAAGCAGGGGTAGATTTGGCAGACGTGTAGTAGCAGCGAAGATCGAAATCAAAGAAGATCAAGCAGAGCGGAGACAGACATAAGCGAAGTGCTTAAGAGAAGAAGGGCAGAAGGAAAGGCGACAGTCGCTTAAAATGAACGAACGAAGCCGAGGAAGGAGAGAAGGGGATGTCGTGCTTAAAGCAATAGCAGCATATATGAATGATAGAAAATGTCAAAGGTGAGCAGCGAGAGAAATTAGGAATTAAGAGTAAAGAATACAATTTTATAGAGATGTTGAGTTTTAGGGAGGGTGTTGAAGAATGATCTCGAACAAAACTCATCATCATTATCATCTTTGTAGTAATAAGCATTTGACGTAACTGTAAAATCAGTCGTTGGCTGTTCGAGCATTTTCACTAGAATAAGAAAACAAATGTTCTGGATTGTGTACATACATAACATACATACATACATACAGAAAAGCAAGCATACGAAAAAAGACATCCAGAACATTCTATATGTAAGAGAAGTAGCATAAGAGGAAGACATCTAGAACATTCTATATGTAAGAGAAGGAAGTATAAAAGCATGCTACACATCAAGTATTGTATCATTGTATCATCATTTTGTGTTGTGCAAGATCAGTTATGAAAGTGTCGGCTCAGTTAAGTTGAAAACGTCGAGTTGTGTACTTACTACTTATAATTTTGATTTTATTAAATAAACTTTTGTGCACCTGCATTTACAAAACTGCGTTTTGATTTATATCAAGAGAAAAAACCTCAACAGAAAATATCTGTATTTTCAAGCTATGGTGATTGTTAATGTCAAATCTGACATTAACGTTTTGGTCCTCCTCCTCCACACCACATCTGTTATCAACACATAATGTTGATAACAGGGTCCTGTTAATAACAGAGCCATTTGAGCGGTGGGCACGCGCAGCCAACTTCCAAGTGTTTCCGGCACTTCTCAATTTTCACTTTTCTTAGCTACATTCTTTTTACACACCATTGATGTACATATCATATTTCATATATATATAAATAAAACTGTGAATATATAACTGTGGAATATCAACCTCGTGCCTTTTTTCATCAACCTCATCAACCGAACGCACTACAACCTACACGGAACACACACACCACCCGCATCACACCCATCAATATCTAGAGCGCCTAACTCTACGTTTTCATTGGTCCTTCGAGCCGGATTTATCTGATATAAATCCCACAACATACACCCAGCGATCCGCAAGGCGACCAGATAAGTTTTTTCATATACATACATAAGCCGTTTACTGCAACGTGATCAGGTACCTTCAGTTAGAGTTTGCCTATATCTGTGTCTGTGCAAGTGCAACTTGTGAAGTGTCCGTGCCTGCATATAACTTCCTATATGTACGCTTTCCGTTGCCGAAATTGGCTTATGTCCGTTATCGCTGATCTATTCTCCTCATATCGTGACGAGTGAAAAGAGAGAAGTCATTGTTCATAACCTCTGCCGCACAGGTGAAGCGCGACTCAGGGGCATTGAACTTGCCTTCCTCCATCTTTCTTTTCGGGTGTGTGCCAATTCCAAAGCCGCCATATTCTTGGCTCGCATGAATAAGTTGATAATATCTTTGTCGATCACAACTTATCTTCATCTGTCCTCCGTGTGCATTATTCGCACATTCATTTCTACATACATTCATATATGTTTACATATATATATAAATCATTTACATGCATGCGTCCAACTTGTGTATTTTAGTCAATATACTCATTCATACATATACATATATACGTATATACATATATATATATATTTAACGTGCATATATATATTCTTCATATACATATTTATTACAGTGATATACATATTTATTACAGCCTCCTCATAAATAATCAAAAAAATATGAATTAATGAATAAAAGGCAAACAAAATAAAATTATTACTTGTTGTTTTACTATTCACATCTATTTTATTTAATTTCAACATTTACATATATTGTTATTTTTATTTTTCGTGTTTACGTATGTATGTACATTTGTCTGCTTCCAAAGGACAAGTGAAAGTGCTGTCGAATCATCAGCTGTTACACTTGTGCAAACTACATACATAAACTACGTACACACAGCCTACAAACATATAAACAATTGCAATCATTTATCGGTCCTGCGTCGGCAACAGCCGCCGTTTCTTCCGATCATTGCATTATATTCTTATAATAACAAGAAACACTTAATTAACATACATATATATGCTATTGGAGTGGCTGGCGATCAACAGCTGACTCTCAATAACTCTCGCACACCTCTCTATATGTACCCACCGACGACATTAAATAAATAAAACACAAGCATTCTTTTTATTTTTTCGCACATTTATTTCTTTATTTTGCTGTAATAATATACACTTCACATGACATAATAAATACACATTTCGACTTATTTATCTTACGCATAGTAAAATTTCCATTCGTAACTAGTGCTGGCACTTGGAATCAAAACAAAGGCAATCGCCAGCCGCCACTTCTTTCGTGCCGATATTTGCAACCTATCGAAACTCACAAATATCGTGATCTGAATATTAGTGATCGCAGTGCTGAACTATCGCACGGCAAGTAGCTGAGAACATAGCGATTTTATTTAATTCGAGTAAATAAATTATTCCGCGTTCTTATAATTATTTAGTCTACTCTGATTAAATTAATTATAATTTCTTCTGCTAATTTAATCTACTCTGATTAAATTAACTTATTCTCGTTTTTTATTTATTTCGAATAAATAAATTATTCCTCATTCGTATAATTATTTAATCTACTCTGATTAAATTGATTATAATTTCTTCTGCTAATTTAATCTACTCTGATTAAATTAACTTATTCTCGTTTTTTATTTATTTCGAATAAATAAATTATTTCTCATTCGTATAATTATTTAATCTACTCTGATTAAATTGATTATAATTTCTTCTGCTAATTTAATCTACTCTGATTAAATGAACTTATTCT
This sequence comes from Drosophila borborema, assembly GCA_030914335.1. Lineage (NCBI taxonomy): Eukaryota > Metazoa > Arthropoda > Insecta > Diptera > Drosophilidae > Drosophila > Drosophila borborema. The sequence goes on from JAUESP010000117.1 coordinate 146,363, forward strand.
GGTTTTTTATTTATTTCGAATAAATAAATTAATCCTCATTCGTATAATTATTTAATCTATTCTGATTAAATTAATTATAATTTCTTCTGCTAATTTAATCTACTCTGATTAAATTAATTTACTCTCGGCTTTATTTAATTCGAATAAATAAGTTACTCCTCGTCCTTATAATTATCTAATCTATTCTGATTACGTTAATTATAATAATTTCTTCTGCTAATTTAATCTACTCTGATTAAATTAACTTACTCTCGTTTTTATTTATTTCGAATAAATAAATTATCCCTCGTTCTTATAATTATTTAGTCTACTCTGATTAAATTAATTATAATTTCTTCTGCTAATTTAATCTACTCTGATTAAATTAATTTACTCGCGATTTTATTTATTTCGAATAAATAAATTATTTCTCGATTATAATTATTTGATCTATTCTGATTAAATTAATTATAATAATTTCTTCTGATAATTTAATCTACTCTGATTAAATTAATTTACCCTCGTCTTTATTTATTTCGAATAAGTAAATTATTCCTCGTTCTTATAATTATTTAGTCTACTCTGATTAAATTAATTAAAATTTCTTCTTCTAATTTAATCTACTCTGATTAAATTAATTTACTCGCGATTTTATTTACTTCGAATAAATAAATTATTCCTCGTTCTTATAGTTCTTTAATCTATTCTGATTAAATTAATTATAATAATTTCTTCTGATAATTTAATCTACTCTGATAAAATTAATTTACCCTCGTCTTTATTTATTTCGAATAAATAAATTATTCCTCGTTCTTATAATTATTTAGTCTACTCTGATTAAATTAATTATAATTTCTTCTTCTAATTTAATCTACTCTGATTAAATTAATTACTCGCGATTTTATTTACTTCGAATAAATAAATTATTCCTCGTTCTTATAATTATTTAGTCTACTCTGATTAAATTAATTATAACTTCTTCTTCTAATTTAATCTACTCTGATTAAATTAATTTACTCGCGATTTTAATTACTTCGAATAAATAAATTATTCCTCGTTCTTATAATTCTTTAATCTATTCTGATTAAATTAATTATAATTTCTTCTGCTAATTTAATCTACTCTGATTAAATTAATTTACTCGCGATTCTATTTATTTCGAATAAATAAATTATTCCTCTCAATTATAGTCAGTTGATCTATTCTGATCAAATTAATTGTTCTGACTGTAGGCTCTTGCACTGGGCTCTAGGCAATAGGAAACCCTCTCTGTCTGAAAACCCGCTGGCAGCCACCTGCTAGTCGATATCTATGTCCGATCGGTCACGTCGTACACAATTGAGTGTATCCTCCTCGCGTTTAGTTAAACGCAGCACTTCAGCTTCTCCTGTTACCTCGGGGAGATCGCAACCCTCCACCGCGTTCAAGCGCAGTCCGATCGTGACCAGATCCAGTCCGAAGCCTGCAAGCGTGTCAAACATGTCTCTCTCTGATTTTATTTCCGCCGCTGATCGGCTTATCAAATTTGAGGCCCGTCTTGACACACTTGAGGACTCTAGTTCAACCGAGGCGGCCCAGATCCGCACCCTTGAGGTCCGCAAGGATCGGGTTAGAGCCTTATGGGAAGACGCAGAAGGCCAGTACAAAGCATGTTGCAAAGCTTTAAGTCAAGGGGCTGGCAGCAGCGAGGTGGAGTCCATGGAAGCTAAGTGCGACCATTGCTACACTGTCTACGAGCGATGCATAGCCAGATTAGGTACTCAGATCGACGCCCTTTCCGCGTCGTGTGCCCCGCCAGCTCCTACGTTCACACCCAATACCTCTTCTGGAAGCTGTCGCCTTCCGGCCGTAGACACGGAAGTGTTTCACGGTGATTATTTGCACTGGCCTACGTTCAGAGACGTCTTCACAGCCGTCTATATAAACAATTCGCGCTTAACCCCGGTAGAGAAATTGTTCCATTTGCTTTCGAAGACAACAGGTGATGCAAATAAGGTAGTCGCGGAGTGTCCTCTCACGAACGACGGCTTTGCATCAGCCTGGGGCTCCCTGTGTGCGCGGTACGAAAACAAGCGGCAGTTAGTCAACAGCCAGCTTAAAATTCTACTCAATGTGTCTGCCATCGAGCATGCTCAAATCTCCACGGAGAATTGGGACTGCATACTCGTCTTCCAGTGTACATCAAAATTGCCGGATCACACACGGTCACTTTGGGAGCACTCGCTAACCAACAAGTCCGAGATCCCGTCCTGGGCTGAAACCTGCCACTTCCTCACTGAACGCGCACGCGCACTCGAGGCGATGGAAGGCGACAGATCAGCCCCAAAAGTTTCATTCAACGACTCCAAATGCACCACCGCTGTCTCAAAAAGAGTCAACTCCTTTGAGACTCAAATACGCCCAAAAACCAAGAAGTGTGATTTGTGCGCAAAAGAGAACCATCCCATTCGTCTGTGTCCGAAGTTCTTGCAAATGTCCGTCGGGGCTAGAGACACTTACGTAAAACGTAAGCAGCTGTGTCTGAATTGTCTCGCATACGGCCATCAATTGCGAGATTGCGCTAGCATCTACAATTGTTCCAAGTGCAAGGCTCGGCACAACACACTCCTCCATCGGGAAGGCCGCACCGGGAACAATACTCAGCCCAGCGCCTCTGCAAGGACTCAAACGTCCGCGCGGGACTCCGTTGTGCAATCGTATTGCACGAGTAGTCACCAAGGGGTGTTACTCGGTACGGCCGTAATCGACGTGAGTCACCGAGGAACCACCTTCCCCGCCCGAGCTCTAATTGATTCAGGGTCCGAAGCGACTTTCATTTCTGAAAGGTTATTTCGCTTGATGAAGCTTCCTTTTCAAGCAACGCAGACTCAGGTGTCGGGCTTAGGAGAGTCGGTAACGACCCAGTCGCGGAAGCGGTGCAATTTCCATATTGGCTCTCCGCTGGAACCGACGCTCCGGATCGACGCATCGGCTCTCGTCCTCCCTCAATTGTGTGGCAATCTGCCATCTTATCCCCTCTCGCAACACCTTTTAGATGGGCTTCCTGATCTTCCGTTGGCCGATCCCTTATTTTTTAAGAGCGGCCAAATCGATGTCCTTCTAGGAGCAGACATCCTTCCATCGGTTGTCAAGGGAGGTTTCCGTCCTAGTCTTTGCGGCTCTTTGATGGGTCAAGAGACAATCTTCGGCTGGATCCTGACCGGTCCAGTCACGCAGAATTTGCGAAAAAACATCTCGGCATTCACGACCCGAGTCACCTTTTCCGAGGAAGAGCAGCTCGATCATCTCCTCTCCAAATTCTGGGGGGTGGAGAATCTTCCTAAGGTGGCCCGAGGACCAGACTCCGCTTGTGAGGACAACTTCGTCCGAACGACCAAGAGGGACAGTTCTGGCTCATATGTCGTGACTCTTCCTTTTATGGATCCCGACCATATTGACTTGGGCCATTCGCGGTCTATCGCGCTGGGGCAATTCCTAAAAAATGAGAATAGGCTTACCAAGAATCCATCACTAAAGGCTGAATACAATGCTATTTTGCCCGAATATCTTGACTTAGGTCACATGAAGCCTGTCCCCACCCGTGACAATCCTGCCCTAGGCAATTTTTACTTGCCGCATCACGCAGTTTTCAAGCCCGAGAGCACCACCACCAAGGTGAGAGTGGTGTTCAACGCATCATGCCCCTCGTCCAATGGGAAGAGCCTGAATGATACTCTTCATGCAGGCCCAATCCTCCAGTCCGATCTTACGATCCAAATTTTGCAATGGCGATACTATCGATACGTGTTCAATGCCGATATTCAAAAGATGTATTCGTGTCGATCCCAAGCACACATCATTCCAGCGACTCTTATTCCGCAAGACAAATGGCGACATCGGTGATTTCGAGCTAAATACTGTTACCTTCGGGGTTAACTGTGCTCCGTTTCTAGCACTTAGGGTGCTTAAACAGCTGGCCATCGATGTACGACCCCGCTTGCCACTGGCAAGCCATGTCATATCGGAATACATGTATGTCGACGACGTTCTCGCAGGGTCACACTCCGTAGCAAAGGCTGTTGCGACTATCGCAGAGCTTCAAGAAGCTCTGCATGGTGCGGGGTTCCCATTAAGAAAATGGACATCCAACTCCCAAAAGTGTCTAACGGCGATTCCCAAGACTCACAGGCTGCGCGAAGACTTTCTAGAGTTTGATGACTCCAGCACAGCCAAGACTTTGGGCATCCGCTGGCAGGCTCGGTCTGACGAATTCTTCTTTGTCCCATCCGAATTTCCAGCCGACGAACTCTATACCAAGAGAAAGGTCCTCTCGCAAATTTCGAAATTATTCGATCCAGCCGGCTGGCTGGCCCCCTTTGTCGTCCGTGCTAAAATCTTTATGCAGGAAATCTGGCTGCAAGGATTAGACTGGGATCAGCCTCTACCGGTCAATCTCCTCCAACATTGGCTAGAGTTTCTGAAGGATTATCCGACCCTTCAAGAAATACGTATCCCTCGATGGGTGCACTTCGCTCCGGGGGTCAATGTGCAATACCATGGCTTCTGCGACGCCTCCGAGCGTGCCTACGGTGTCGCGATTTACCCTCCGAATCGAAGTTGGCAGTCAATGTTTCTCTAACTTGATTGCTGCCAAGACACGTGTGGCCCCAGTCAAGACGCTCACAATACCCCGATTAGAGCTATGTGGAGCCGTTCTTCTGGCTGAGCTGTGCTCGACAGTGCTCTCAGCAGCTCCCGCGTCCAATTTCCAATCCTTTTATTGGACTGATTCCACCATTGTCCTGGCATGGCTTAGCAAGCCACCCTGCAAGTGGACAACCTTCGTAGCCAACCGAGTCAACAAGATCTCCGAGATATCGAACATCGGTGATTGGGGACATGTACGGTCCGAATGCAATCCAGCAGACCTGGCAAGCAGGGGGAGCACTCCACAAGAACTCATTTCGAACACATTATGGTTCCATGGCCCAGATTGGCTTCTTCGCCCTCAGAATCAATGGCCATTCCCAGCAACGCCCACTCCAGAGACTACTTTAGAGCAAAAACCTCCCAAATGTCATCTTGCGAGCCAAGCTTCCTATTCCGAGCTCGTAAGCCGATTTTCAGAGCTAAACCGAGCTCTTCGCGTCATGGCCTGGATGTTGCGTTTTGCCAACCGATGCCGAAGATCCGCTCATCCCCATTCGCACGACCTCACGGCCGAAGAAATAAGTATCACCAAAGGTCGGTGCATCGCCTTGTGCCAAGAGCATACCTACGCAAAGGAAATGAGCTGCTTGCGCGCGAAGCGGCATCTTGTAAGGTTACGTTTCGAACTACTTGGTTAGCTGGGGTATAAACTCAGTCTACCAGGGCTCCTCACAAGTTATTTGTATTTTTTCTTGTTAAGGCGTGACTCTAGGGGAGAAGAAAGGTGAGAGGTGACGCGACTGGGGTTAGGTTGGCAGAGCCACTGGCCGAGGGGAGTCCAGGCGTTGCCGCCGGCTTCCACCTCATGCGCGGCAGCTTTTAGAATGCCGGGGGTTTAATCGTCCCGGCGAACGGGCTGAAGCCACGCTCTAAAACTGCCGTTTTGTTAATCTAAGGGGGATGATCGGCAGGCCAAGCCGTGCCGTGCTACTACTATTACCGGGTTAGTATTGCCCCACAGCCCAAAGACCCGCATGCGATGTGAAACTCACTTGTATTTTCCTTTTCTTATGTGTTGCGTTTATTTCTCGCGCACGAAGTCGCGCTCTTTTATATCGACGTTTCGCGCTCTTAATTCTTAACCGATCGCGCCGGCGGCTCGCTAACTGATGCCTTTGCTCTCGCCTACGCTCTCGCTTCGCACGCACAACTCTCGTCGCTATCGGCAATGCAACTCTGCGCGGGAGCTTTCACCACGCAGGGTCGCGTTGCCGATCACGGAGCTTTGCGCGCGCTCGGCTTATCTATTTGACTTAAAACTAACATAATTAATATAATAAAATATAATTGGTGCGCCTTCATGGCCTTTCAATTTAAAGCTAACATAGTTAATAAAAAATTTAAATGTAATGTAATGTAATGTACATAGTAAACGTAAAAATGTAAATGTAATCGGTGTGCCTTCATGGCCTTTTAGCTTAAAACTAACAAATTAACTAGCAAAAATGTGAGGTGGCTAACGTAATTAATTAAAAATATAACAGAATATAATGGCTTTTCAGCTTAAAACTAACCTGGTTAATAAAAATGTAATACAATATAATTGGTGCGCCTTCATGGCCTTTTAGCTTAAAACTAACAAACTAACTGGCAGAAATGTGAGGTGGCTCGATGCCGCCTCACACCCCCCCCCCCTTACTTCACGAGGGAGATTACCACCCCCCCGTGGGCGGAGATCGTCACGTTTATCACGTCGGTCTCCGTCCTTATCCGGAACCTGGTTCGGGCTCGCCTCGGTCCTCGTGACGCGATCTCCCCTCTTAGCCGGCGGATCACTTCGGCGTCCAGGATGGTACCCGCCGGGTAGACGCGCCAGTTCATCGGGATCAGGGGTGGCGCCTCCGATTCCGAGTCCTGGGCGAGCGCTTCGGACAGATCCGGCTCCCAACCGTCCAAAATGTCGGCCAGATCTGCCAGGAGTTGTCTCTCCTCTTCCGGCGGTGGGCATTCCTTCCCTGGGTCGACGTTCGTAACCGGGTTCGCTTCCCTGCGCCCGCCACCGGGTTCTGCGGTTGCGCTGCGCTGCTCGGCGACCGGCTGCGCTCGGCGCCTGCGGCGGCGTCGCCGGCGTTCGGCCAAACGGCCCTTACCGGGGGCGGAGTGGAGAAAACGTCCTCGTTCCCCGGCGCCGTTTTCCGGACTACTCGTCGGTGTGCTGCGGGGGCCGCTGCTGGCCTCTTCCCTCGCGGGCATCTGGAAACGCCGGCGGAAAAGCGGTCGCGGTGCTTCGTCCTCGCTGGTGGACACCGTCTCGAAAAAGTCGGTCCCGGCCCCGAAATGGGTAACTCTGTGCTTGACGGAGGTGGTTTCGGGCTCGTTTCGCCGGGTCCACAACGGCCGAGAGGGCTCCCTTGCCCCCGCTGTCGACTCCTCCTCCTGTTCCCACGCCGCGGTCGCCGGAGCGGGACTGGCGACGGAGGGACGAAACTCCCTGCCGTCGTCTCGCTCGCGCGGTGATGAGCGTTCGCTCCCTTCCTCCTCAGTCGCCGTCCATGGTGTTGGGGTCGCCCATCTCCCACATCGCTCGTCCTCGGGGACGGGTACGCCCTCCTGCCCCGGGCTGCCAGGCGGTCGTGGAGGGGACGCTGGTTCCTCAACGTAGGGTGGCGAGGGGCGGCATCCGGGCACTTGGATGAATACCGTGGTGAAGTCCCCTCGCATCACCATGATAGCGTGATCCAGCCGCTCCGCTACGTGCACGGTGGAGTGATGGACCGTGTGCAGGTAGTTGGGGTTCTGCCTTCCCTCGCCGGTGCGGTAGTACGCCCGGCCTTGCCTGGGATCCCGTGATCGTCCCCGCGCTTCCCCGTTGATGCGTGGCTCAGCCTCATCACGGCTCACCCCTTCGGTGTTGGGGAACGGCTCCGTCTCGTCGCTTTCTGCGTCCTCGACCCGAGCCGATCCCCACGGCTGCTCCTCCGGCCCGGCGTCGACGAATTCCTCATCGCCGCTGCTGATCGTTATGACGCCCTCTTCCATCGTCTCTACGTCTCTATCGTCGTTTTGTTTTCTGTAAAAGCCAAGTTTTATTAGTAACGTTACGCGTGACTAAGATTCCGTCGCCGTCGCTAGCGTGGCCGACTCGCCCGCGCGCTCCCCGGCCACCACTTCCCCGTCTGCCTCCGCCGACGTTTCTTCATTTGCCTCACCCCCCTGATGGAATGGTTTCAACTGAGCGATGCCAGCCACCCTCCTTTTCCGTTCGCCGGCCTTGGACAACCGCACGATGTTCGAGGATATGAATTTGACCACTCGGTATGGTCCGTCGTACCGGGGCGCTAACTTTGCCGCGAAACCCTCCGCCGCGTTTGACAGCACGTGCTGCCGTACCAGTACGTCCGAGCCGAGCGTTGGTCTCCAGACACGGCGGCGTAGATTGTAATAGTGAGCCTGGTCCTTTGAAGCACGCTGCAGGTTGTTGCGGACGATCTCGAATACTTCTTTCATCTTATCCCCTTTGGTTGTCGGGTCAGCTTCCCGTGTCGCCGATCCGGGCGTGACCTCGTCGTACAACGTGGCGGGTAGGCGTGGCTCGCGTCCCATCATGAGAAAAGCAGGCGTGAAACCTGTGGATTCCGCCACGCTAGAGTTGACGGCCAGCGCTATTTCGGGCAACAGCTCATCCCATGAGTTCTGGTGGCCTTCAATGTATTGCGCTATCATCGTCTTGACAGTTCGATTCGTTCTCTCGGTGGGGTTCTCATGCGGCGAGTAGGGTGCCGTGAATTGCAGGACCACGCCGATATCCTCCATGAACGAACGGAAATCCCTACTCGCGAACTGAACGCCGTTGTCGCATACGAATGTCTTCGGTATCCCGAACGTGCTGAGTATTCGCGACCTAAACGCCAACTGCAGCGAGGCCGCAGTGGCCCTCCTCAATGGTACTAGTTCCACCCATTTGGTAAAAGCGTCGTGGAACACCAACAGCATCGTGTTACCGCGTTTGGAACGAGGTAAGGGGCCCACGAAATCGGCGCACAGGATCGCCATGGGCTCCGCCACTTGCCTTGTCAACATTTGCCCCGCGGGCTTCCGCTGGTCTCCCTTAAACTTTTGGCACGATTCACACCGCTGGCTGCGTCGCGGAACATACCCGGCCAATAGTATCTCTGCGCCAGCCTCGCCGCCGTTTTCCTCACTCCGCGATGACCGGCAGTGGGAGCGTCGTGACATTCTTCTAATACCCTGCCTCTCTGGCCTTCGGGGACGCACAGCTTCCAGGGGATGTAATCCTCTTCGTCTATCCTATGCCCTAAGTTTCTGTACAGCTGCCCGTTCTGCTCTACGTAGTCGCTGTACTTCTGCGGCCCCCTTCCAGTCCTCTCAATCAGCCTCATGATCCACTTGCAAGGGGCATTAACCTCCACAGCCTGCTGGCAAGTGTCCATGGGTTGCCGAGACAGAGCGTCTGCCACCACATTCAGGCTTCCTCGGCGATACTTAACGTCAAATTGGTATTGCTGTAACTCTAAAGCCCATCTGGCGACCCTGCCGGTGGGGCTCTCTATGGAGTTCAGCCATTTTAACGCGAGGTGGTCCGTGACTACGTCGAACCGATATCCTTCCAGGTAACATTGCATCTTCCGGATCGCCCAAACGATAGCCAGGCATTCTTTCTCCGTGGCCGAATAATTCAGCTCCGCTTTCGCTAACCTCCGGCTCGCGTACGCGATCACCCGCTCCTGTCCCTCAACGCATTGAGTGAGAACTGCGCCCAAGCCGTAATCGCTAGCGTCTGTCTGGAGAACAAACTTCGTTGAAAAATCGGGACATGCCAACACAGGCGCCGTCGTTAGGCCCTCTTTCAGCCTACGTAAAGCCTCCTTTTGCTCCTCGCCCCAGGTCCACCTTTGATCCTTTTTGAGAAGCATGGTCATCGGTTGGACTATCGCGGCGAAGTTTGGGACGAATCGCCGGTACCACGACGCCATCCCGAGGCATCGTCGAAGCTCTTTTAGATTCGCCGGGGTCGGGAGTTTTTGGATTGCCTCGACCTTCGCCGGGTCCGTGCATATCCCATCTCCGCTCACGACGTGTCCCAAGTAAGCTAACTTTTCTCTGAAGAAATTACACTTCTTCCTATTAATCTTGAGATTCGCGGCTCGGAGTCGCCGGAACACCTCTTTCAGGTTGGCGACGTGTTGCTCCTTCGTGGCTCCGATCACTACTATATCGTCCAGATAAGCGAACGCGTGAGGCTCCATATCAGGGCCTATGACCGTGTCCAACGCCCTTTGGAACGTCGCGCCCGCCGAGTGGAGCCCGAAGAGCATCACCCGCCATTGGAACAGGCCTCTTCCTGGCACTGTGAACGCGGTGCACTCTCGACTATCCGCCGCCATTGGGATCTGTCAGTATCCGCTTTTAAGATCCGGCGTGGATATGAATTTGGCGTGTCGCAGCTTCTCTAGGATGTGATTGATCCGTGGGACCGGGTACGCGTCTGGGATCGAGTGTGCATTCAGCTGATGGTAATCCACGCACATGCGCCATTCTCCGGTCTTCTTTTTCACCAGGACGATGGGCGCGCTGTGCGGGCTTCACGACGGCTCAATCGCCCCGACCCGGAGCAACTCGTCCACCTGTTCGTCGATCACCTGACGCATAGCCGGATTCTTCGGATAATACCTCTGCTTGAGAGGTTTGTTATCCCGCATCCTGATGCTATGCTCTGCTATGTGCGACACTCCTTCGAGCCTTTCGAACATAGCCAGCTCAGCCTCCAGAAACTCCTTCAATTCATCCTCCAGCTCGTCCGGCCATATTTTGGCGACGCTGCCAGATCCCTCACTCTCCGCCCCTTTGGTATCGCAACTCATACTCGTTGGCGAGCGCTTTCTGGCCCTGTCCATTGTCTCTTGTCCCGGTGTCTTCATCGCCGTCGATTGCAGTTCGGGTTTACACAACTCTCCCGACCGCCCTCCTCGGTACTCTGCTACCCTTGCTCCGTTCCCGTGCGTCTCGCCCGACCTCTCGCTACCTCTTGAGCCACTCGTACCCACTAATACACCTTTGCTCGATGCGTCTCGCGCGCTGGTCGGCACGCCTCCTCCGACTGCGGCCTCGAGACCCAGCATGGCGTCTCGGGATGCAACCTCGCGCTCTCCATTTGGGTTGCCTGTCGAGCGAGTAGCTCTTGGCCACCCGATCGGCCACTCTCTCCCACCACGCGCTGCTCCCCTTGGGTCACTTCCACCGCCTTCATTTCCAACGTCGCATTGCCGCATCGCACCGATGTGCCCATTGCACATAAGAAGTCCATCCCTAATATCACGTGGTCCAGCATGGTCGGCATGACGAGTACTGTCATCGCCACTACCTTCCCTGCGAGACCCACGTCCACCTTCATCACCTTCCTCACCTCCAGCGATGAGCCATCGGCCAACCTTATACGCGATTGCACATCCTGGAGCACTCCCCGGATCGCTAGCCGCCGCACGCACTCCTCGCTGATGAAGCTGCGTGTGGCCCCGGTATCGATCGTGGCGGTCCCCTTCTGACCCCCGATCGACACCGTCGCTACGATCTCTCTCGCGAAATGCCCAGCCTGCGCGCATCTGAAACATACGCGGCGCGGAACTGTCTCGGCCCCGCCTTCTTGAGATATCATGCGATGCGCCGTCTCCGTTGCTAAGCTAGCCACCCCTGTCGTTTAGGGACCGGCAGCTTGTCCGTCTGCGGGAGGATCCTGCGCACGTGCGCGGAACGGGTTGCCAGGTCTACCTTCCGCCGGCTTCGTCCAGGTGGAGTTCGACCGGTTTGCCGCGAGCCTCCTCTCCTGTTCTAAACGCTGCCTTTGTACATTCTCATATTCCGTCGCCATCTGAGTCAGCTGTGTGAGCGACGCGAAATCATGGCGCCTCACGTACAGCCTGTACTCGGGCGCGGCATTTTCATATGCCCTATTCAACTCCTGTATCGCGCTATATCTGGCCTGGCGCATTAACAATCTAAGCTCGATTAAGTAGTCCTTGAAGCACTCCCCTGATCTCTGACGGCGCGCGCGAATCTGGTCTTCCAACCGATCGAAGTACTGCGGCGGTAGAAAGAAATCTAGGAATTCCCTGCGAAACTCCGACCACGGCACATCCCTGAGCCCGCTGGCCAGGAACCATTTGGCCGCCTTGCCGGTGAGCACCTCACTCACCGCCCTGGGCATTCGGTTCAAATCTATGCCGTACGTGATGGCCCTTTCTTCTAAAATCTCTACGAAGCCTAGGGGATCCGACTGCCCATCGTACCTCATGCCCCATTTCCTCACCTGTTCAGCCACGCCCCACGGCGGGTATGAGTCGGGTGGGAGCGTGGGCACGGGGATCCGATGGGCGACAACCGGAGTCGCCCCGGTGCCCTCACCTCGCAATCGTTTGAATTCTTGTCTCGCGTTCGCGTCACATGCATCGCGCCCGCCACTGGCACGTCCAATCTACACGCCGAGGTGGGAACCGGCTTGTGGTCCTGCACCCTCCGCAAGTCCGGCTCCGATTTCTGATACGCGCGACTACTGGCGCCAGGAATCGGGCCTCCCAGACCGGGTTCGGACCCCATCGTGAACCGCGCTTCTAACTCGGCTAATCGCGCTCTACTTTTCGCGTCGAGGCTGTCGTTCTGGATAAACGCGGACAACCTCTTTCTCAAATCATCTAAACGGCCTTCAGATTCGAGCCCGAGGTCCCGAGCGACCGCGATCAACTCGTCCTTTGTTCGCTGATATATCCAACGGACGCCCAACCCTGGATGCTGACACTCACCTGTCTCCATCCTGCTGGCGTCTGTTAGCCAAAGTCTACGAAGCCTCGCAAGGTGATTCGTTCGGTTGATTCTGTTTCGACTCGTGTCAGTTAGCACTCGTGTTCTTGTTGCCTCCTTTGGTTTCGTGTAATTGAACTTAATTTTTATTTAACTTCATTTAATTTGATTTCACTTCATTCAATTTTTATTTTAATTATTTTATTTTAATTATTTTATTTAATTATTTTATTCAATTATTTTATTTAATTATTTTATCTAATTATTTTATTTAATTATTTTATCTAATTATTTTATTTAATTATTTTATTTATTTTATTATTTTATTTATTTTATTTATTTTATTTTATTTATTTCATTTATTTTATTTTATCTATTTATTTTATTTATTTTATTTTATCTATTTATTTTATTTATTTTATTTTATTTATTTTATTTATTTATTTTATTTATTTATTTTATTTATTTTATTTTATTTATTTTATTTATTTTATTTAATTTATTTTATTTATTTATTTTATTTTGTTTTATTGATTTTTATTATATTTCCCCTTTTTCTTTAATCATAGTTCCTCTTTTTCACTTTAATCGTAGTTCCTCTTTTTTCACTTTTCCTTTTAATTATTTTGTTCCATTTTGTATTATTCTGTTCTATTCCTTTTTTTTTATTTTATTACTATTTATTCATTTACGTTTGATTTTGATTACATTTTTATCACAAATTTATTTCAGTTCATTCTCGTTTAATTTTATTAAATTATATTTATTTTCATTTAATTTTATTCAATTTTCTTGAGTTCACTTTTCCCGGCCTCCGGCCCACTGTGCGCGTATCCACTTTTCTTGGCCTCTGGCCCACTGTGCTGCCGCTCACTTTCTTTGGCCCCTTTTGCGTTTTAACTTTATATGTTCACTTTTCGCGGCCTCTGGCCCACTGTGCGTGTCGAGTTTTATGGCTCTGCCCCGTTATTCGGCGTACCCTATACACTGTCGGCAATAGCGTGGGGTATATTCGGCCGACACTGATCTTAACTCTCACTCAACAAATACAAAAAAAAAAAAATCACTCTCTCATCCGTTCGTGCTCTTCTGTTTATTCAATAGTCATAATTATCTTCACTACTATTATTATCATATATACATATATCGACACATCTATATATATATGTACGTTTTTTTTTTCTGTTTGTTCACCCACATTTCACTTTCATTCTCACTTTTGCATTTTGTCCACTTTACTCATTGCCGGCTTCTCATACCCTCTGTGCTGCATTTCGAGGTATGAGGCATGTTCAACTGGCACTCGGTTTGTTTCGCTAGTCTGCTTTTTAAAAGCGAACACACATATATATAAAGTATATATATATAAAAAAAAAATTGACAAAAAAATTATTGCGACACTATTCGCTCTTTTCTCCAGACTGCTGTTCTTTCCCACTGTTTCGTTGATTATTCTCGGCCTCTGGCCCACTGTATCACACTTTTAATAAACGCGATCTCCGCTTCGCGCTGTTGTTCGCCTTTTCGACTGCGTAGCGCTAACGGGACTTTCGCGCGGTTTTGGTGCGATTTCCACGCGACTTTCGAGCGACTTTCGCGTAACGGACACCGACGCGAAGACCAAGGGTGTGCGCGGGTGTGTCCACTCGCGACGGCCGCTGCGTTTACGTATGTATGTATGCTCGTTCGCATATATATGTGTGTGCGGGCATGCATACATGTATGCATGCATATATATATATATGTGTATATATATACATACACGCATCTATGTATATGCCTGTACGTGTATGGCCGCCTCTGCTTATGCGCGCACATACACATACAAGTATATAGCCACTCCTCCCCTCTCTTGGGCAGCCTCACGGTTCTTTACGCCGCTAATCTGCCTCGCTCCTCTGACCCCGAGTCCCTGCTCGGGCGCCACTTGTAAGGTTACGTTTCGAACTACTTGGTTAGCTGGGGTATAAACTCAGTCTACCAGGGCTCCTCACAAGTTATTTGTATTTTTTCTTGTTAAGGCGTGACTCTAGGGGAGAAGAAAGGTGAGAGGTGACGCGACTGGGGTTAGGTTGGCAGAGCCACTGGCCGAGGGGAGTCCAGGCGTTGCCGCCGGCTTCCACCTCATGCGCGGCAGCTTTTAGAATGCCGGGGGGTTATATCGTCCCGGCGAACGGGCTGAAGCCACGCTCTAAAACTGCCGTTTTGTTAATCTAAGGGGGATGATCGGCAGGCCAAGCCGTGCCGTGCTACTACTATTACCGGGTTAGTATTGCCCCACAGCCCAAAGACCCGCATGCGATGTGAAACTCACTTGTATTTTCCTTTTCTTATGTGTTGCGTTTATTTCTCGCTCACGAAGTCGCGCTCTTTTATATCGACGTTTCGCGCTCTTAATTCCTAACCGATCGCGCCGGCGGCTCGCTAACTGATGCCTTTGCTCTCGCCTACGCTCTCGCTTCGCACGCACAACTCTCGTCGCTATCGGCAATGCAACTCTGCGCGGGAGCTTTCACCACGCAGGGTCGCGTTGCCGATCACGGAGCTTTGCGCGCGCTCGGCTTATCTATTTGACTTAAAACTAACATAATTAATATAATAAAATATAATTGGTGCGCCTTCATGGCCTTTCAATTTAAAGCTAACATAGTTAATAAAAAATTTAAATGTAATGTAATGTAATGTACATAGTAAACGTAAAAATGTAAATGTAATCGGTGTGCCTTCATGGCCTTTTAGCTTAAAACTAACAAATTAACTAGCAAAAATGTGAGGTGGCTAACGTAATTAATTAAAAATATAACAGAATATAATGGGTGCGCATCCTGGCTTTTCAGCTTAAAACTAACCTGGTTAATAAAAATGTAATACAATATAATTGGTGCGCCTTCATGGCCTTTTAGCTTAAAACTAACAAACTAACTGGCAGAAATGTGAGGTGGCTCGATGCCGCCTCACAATCTTCCCACCTCAAGTCCGGTTCGCAACCTCAATCCGTTCCATGATGATAACGGAGTCATGAGGGCATGCGGACGCATCAAAGCTTCTGCGTCTTTGAGCTACGATGAGCGGCATCCGATCATTATCCCATACACGAGCGCATTCACTAAACTATTAGTCCGGTTCACTCATCACATAACCCTGCATGGTGGGAATCAATTGATGATGAGACTCTTGCGCGCTCAGTTTTGGATTCCTAAGCTCCGAGTCCTGATCAAGGCTACAGTAAATTCGTGCAAATCATGCATAGTGCATCGCAAGCGCCTCCAAGCGCAGATGATGGGCGATCTGCCAACCGAAAGGACGACTTTCTCGAGACCCTTCACATTCGTTGGTGTTGACTTTGCAGGCCCCTTTGATGTAAAAAATTACACAGGGCGCGCCTGTCTCATCACAAAAGGGTATGTCTGCGTGTTCGTCTGCTTCAGCACAAAGGCCAATCCATCTTGAGGCCACGTCCGATTTAACCACAGAGAAATTCTTAGCGGCATTCTCTCGCTTGGTGTCACGGCGAGGATGTCCTCAACGTCTGTACTCGGACAATGGCAAGACGTTCGTCGGAGCCGCGAAGATCTTGTCGAAAGACCTTCTAAGTTCCCTCAAATCCGCAGTGCTCGCCAAACACAGCCTTCAGCACCTTTCTTGGCACTTCAACCCCCCAAGCGCCCGCCACATGGGCGGGCTGTGGGAGGCGGGAGTGAAAAGCTTCAAGGCTCTTCTCTACAATCGACCTCCTCAACGAAATACACTTTCGAGGAGCTCTCGACTCTTTTGGCCAGAATTGAAGCGTGCCTCAACTCCAGGCCGATCACGCCAATGTCAGAAGACTCTACCGACCTTCTCGCTCTTACGCCAGGGCACTTTCTGGTCGGTGGGCCTCTACTCTCCGTCGTAGAACCAAAGATCCAGGAGAACGCGATGTCTATCATAAACCGCTGGCAACGACTTAAGGCTCTCCATCAGCAATTTTGCTTCCGATGGAAGGAAGAGTACCTTAAGGAGTTGCACAAACGGAACAAATGGCACACCCCTCGTCGCGATTTGAATATCGGCGATATGGTCATAATCAAGGATGACAACGTCGCCATCAACGAATGGCGACTCGCCCGAGTCAACCGTGCCTATCCTGGAAAGGACGGCATGGTACGAGTGGTGGACGTCCTCACCTCTCGAGGTGTCATTCGTAGGCCCGTCCATAAGTTGGTTCTGCTACCAACGGACGAGGCCATGTCTGTGATGTCCAACTAGGTGTACGTTTTTTCATCCTCCAACTCTACTCTCATCTACACCATCTTTCATCTATTCCAGCTATGGCGCCTTCATCTCAGCAAGTAGCACCCGCTGCTGTGCAAGCCTTCCGGTGCTGCGTCTGCCAAGGAGTCCACGCGCTGCGCAAATGCCAGCGTTTCCTGGGACTCCCGGTAGAGAAGCGTCTGCGGGCAGCACTTATTAATAAGTACTGCCCAAAGTGCTTGGCGCACCAGCACTCCGGGCCAACTTGTCGCAGCCGACAGGGATGTAAGACGTGTGGGGAAGACCACCACACGCTGCTTCACCTCCCAGGGACGAAGAGGACCCGTCGACGAGCACGCCAACGCGCCTCAAGCTCCCCGGCATCCGGCACTCCCACTCTGTCGACCTTGATGCAGTATAAGGACGTCAGCATCCTGCCCACCGCCATTATCGCGCTGCACACTCCATCAAAGCAGTTTGATGTCCAAGACTTGATCGACCCGTGCAGTCCCACTAGCCGGATCAACGCTGAACTGGCACGGACCTTCGGTCTGTCCGTCACTAGCGTTGGTCCGGGACAGGTCTGCACGGCTCTCGTCGCTTCTAAGACATCGGACTTCAGACTGGATTTGATCCTGCAATTGGATCCCCAACTAAATTGCCGGACACCCGTCCGTGCCGTTGAGCGCAGATCCCCGTTCCCCGGGATCACACTGGCCGACGCTCGCTGGGATTCTCCCAGTTCGGTGCTCATAGTGCTGGGGGCGGATGTGTATTCACACATCCTGCTTCCGGGTTTCGTTCCCAGCATAGGCGGCCTCCCATTGGCCCAGAACACCGAACTCGGGTGGATTCTGTCGGGCTCTTGCGCGATCGAGGACAGCAGGACGTCATTGCAATCATTGCAAGGGGGGGGGAGTATGTTAATGTCAAATCTGACATTAATGTTTTTGCTCCTCCTCCTCCACACCACATCTGTTATCAACACATAATGTTGATAACAGGGTCCTGTTAATAACAGAGCCATTTGAGCGGTGGGCACGCGCAGCCAACTTCCAAGTGTTTCCGGCACTTCTCAATTTTCACTTTTCTTAGCTACATTCTTTTTACACACCATTGATGTACATATCATATTTCATATATATATAAATAAAACTGTGAATATATAACTGTGGAATATCAACCTCGTGCCTTTTTTCATCAACCTCATCAACCGAACGCACTACAACCTACACGGAACACACACACCACCCGCATCACACCCATCAATATCTGGAGCGCCTAACTCTACATTTACATTTAATGTCAGATCTGACATTAACGTATTTGCTCCTCCTCCTCCACACCACATCTGTTATCAACACATAATGTTGATAACAGGGTCCTGTTAATAACAGAGCCATTTGAGCGGTGGGCACGCGCAGCCAACTTCCAAGTGTTTCCGGCACTTCTTTTTTCTTCACTTGCTTCACTTACTCTTTTTGATACACTCTTGCATTGACATACGTTTTTTATCATACGAAATAAAAGTTGTGAAATATAAACTCGTGTTTCTTTATTCATCAACCTCATCAACCATCAACCACACTACACACGAATACACACCAGCATCATCATCACATCATCCCACACCACACAGCATCTGGTGCGCCTACCCCTACATATACATGGTCCTTCGAGCCGGAGATATATATATATATATATATATCTATATATCCCACATCAACATCCCAGCGATCCGCAAGGCGACCAGATAAGTTTTTTTCACATACATATATAAGCCGTTTGCAACGTGATCAGGTACCTTCATATTAGAGTTTGCCTATATCTGTGTCTGTGCAAGTGCAACTTGTGAAGTGTCCGTGCCTGCATATAACTTCCTATATGTACGCTTTCCGTTGCCGAAATCGGCTTATGTCCGTTATCGCTGATCTATTCTCCTCATATCGTGACGAGTGAAAAGAGAGATGAGAAAAGACTGTCTGTCTGTCATTTGTTCATAACCTCTGCCGCACAGGTGAAGCGCGACTCAGGGGCATTGAACTTGCCTTCCTCCATCTTTCTTTTCGGGTGTGTGCCAATTCCAAAGCCGCCATATTCTTGGCTCGCATAAATAAGTTGATAATATCTTTTGTCGATCACAACTTATCTTCATCTGTCCTCCGTGTGCATTATTCGCACATTCACTTCTTCATACATTCATATATTTTTACATATATATAAATCATCCGGCTCGAAGGACCACAATGTAAATGTAGAGTTAGGCGCTCCAGATATTGATGGGTGTGATGCGGGTGGTGTGTGTGTTCCGTGTAGGTTGTAGTGCGTTCGGTTGATGAGGTTGATGAAAAAAGGCACGAGGTTGATATTCCACAGTTATATATTCACAGTTTTATTTATATATATATGAAATATGATATGTACATCAATGGTGTGTAAAAAGAATGTAGCTAAGAAAAGTGAAAATTGAGAAGTGCCGGAAACACTTGGAAGTTGGCTGCGCGTGCCCACCGCTCAAATGGCTCTGTTATTAACAGGACCCTGTTATCAACATTATGTGTTGATAACAGATGTGGTGTGGAGGAGGAGGAGCAAAAACGTTAATGTCAGATTTGACATTAACATACTCCCCCCCCTTGCAATGATTGCAATGACGTCCTGCTGTCCTCGGTCGCGCAAGAGCCCGACAGAATCCACCCGAGTTCGGTGTTCTGGGCCAATGGGAGGCCGCCTATGCTGGGAACGAAACCCGGAAGCAGGATGTGTGAATACACATCCGCCCCCAGCACTATGAGCACCGAACTGGGAGAATCCCAGCGAGCGTCGGCCAGTGTGATCCCGGGGAACGGGGATCTGCGCTCAACGGCACGGACGGGTGTCCGGCAATTTAGTTGGGGGTCCAATTGCAGGATCAAGTCCAGTCTGAAGTCCGATGTCTTAGAAGCGACGAGAGCCGTGCAGACCTGTCCCGGACCAACGCTAGTGACGGACAGACCGAAGGTCCGTGCCAGTTCAGCGTTGATCCGGCTAGTGGGGCTGCACGAGTCGATCAAGACTCGGACATCAAACTGCTTTGATGGAGTATGCAGCGCGATAATGGCGGTGGGCAGGATGCTGACGTCCTTATACTGCATCAAGGTCGACAGAGTGGGAGTGCCGGATGCCGGGGAGCTTGAGGCGCGTTGGCGTGCTCGTCGACGGGTCCTCTTCGTCCCTGGGAGGTGAAGCAGCGTGTGGTGGTCTTCCCCACACGTCTTACATCCCTGTCGGCTGCGACAAGTTGGCCCGGAGTGCTGGTGCGCCAAGCACTCTGGGCAGTACTTATTAATAAGTGCTGCCCGCAGACGCTTCTCTACCGGGAGTCCCAGGAAACGCTGGCATTTGCGCAGCGCGTGGACTCCTCGGCAGACGCGGCACCGGAAGGCTTGCACAGCAGCGGGTGCTACTTGCTGAGATGAAGGCGCCATAGCTGGAATAGATGAAAGATGGTGTAGATGAGAGTAGAGTTGGAGGATGAAAAAACGTACACCTAGTTGGACATCACAGACATGGCCTCGTCCGTTGGTAGCAGAACCAACTTATGGACGGGCCTACGAATGACACCTCGAGAGGTGAGGACGTCCACCACTCGTACCATGCCGTCCTTTCCAGGATAGGCACGGTTGACTCGGGCGAGTCGCCATTCGTTGATGGCGACGTTGTCATCCTTGATTATGACCATATCGCCGATATTCAAATCGCGACGAGGGGTGTGCCATTTGTTCCGTTTGTGCAACTCCTTAAGGTACTCTTCCTTCCATCGGAAGCAAAATTGCTGATGGAGAGCCTTAAGTCGTTGCCAGCGGTTTATGATAGACATCGCGTTCTCCTGGATCTTTGGTTCTTCGACGGAGAGTAGAGGCCCACCGACCAGAAAGTGCCCTGGCGTAAGAGCGAGAAGGTCGGTAGAGTCTTCTGACATTGGCGTGATCGGCCTGGAGTTGAGGCACGCTTCAATTCTGGCCAAAAGAGTCGAGAGCTCCTCGAAAGTGTATTTCGTTGAGGAGGTCGATTTGTAGAGAAGAGCCTTGAAGCTTTTCACTCCCGCCTCCCACAGCCCGCCCATGTGGCGGGCGCTTGGGGGGTTGAAGTGCCAAGAAAGGTGCTGAAGGCTGTGTTTGGCGACCACTGCGGATTTGAGGGAACTTAGAAGGTCTTTCGACAAGATCTTCGCGGCTCCGACGAACGTCTTGCCATTGTCCGAGTACAGACGTTGAGGACATCCTCGCCGTGACACCAAGCGAGAGAATGCCGCTAAGAATTTCTCTGTGGTTAAATCGGACGTGGCCTCAAGATGGATGGCCTTTGTGCTGAAGCAGACGAACACGCAGACATACCCTTTTGTGATGAGACAGGCGCGCCCTGTGTAATTTTTTACATCAAAGGGGCCTGCAAAGTCAACACCAACGAATGTGAAGGGTCTCGAGAAACTCGTCCTTTCGGTTGGCAGATCGCCCATCATCTGCGCTTGGAGGCGCTTGCGATGCACTATGCATGATTTGCACGAATTTACTGTGGCCTTGATCAGGACTCGGAGCTTAGGAATCCAAAACTGAGCGCGCAAGAGTCTCATCATCAATTGATTCCCGCCATGCAGGGTTATATGATGAGTGAACCGGACTAATAGTTTAGTGAATGCGCTCGTGTATGGGATAATGATCGGATGTCGCTCATCGTAGCTCAAGGACGCAGAAGCTTTGATGCGTCCGCATGCCCTCATGACTCCGTTATCATCATGGAACGGATTGAGGTTGCGAACCGGACTTGAGGTGGGAAGATGCCGCTTCGCGCGCAAGCAGCTCATTTCCTTTGCGTAGGTATGCTCTTGGCACAAGGCGATGCACCGACCTTTGGCGATACTTATTTCTTCGGCCGTGAGGTCGTGCGAAAGGGGATGAGCGGATCTTCGGCATCGGTTGGCAAAACGCAACATCCAGGCCATGACGCGAAGAGCTCGGTTTAGCTCTGAAAATCGGCTTACGAGCTCGGGATAGGAAGCTTGGCTCGCAAGATGACATTTGGGAGGTTTTTGCTCTAAAGTAGTCTCTGGAGTGGGCGTTGCTGGGAATGGCCATTGATTCTGAGGGCGAAGAAGCCAATCTGGGCCATGGAACCATAATGTGTTCGAAATGAGTTCTTGTGGAGTGCTCCCCCTGCTTGCCAGGTCTGCTGGATTGCATTCGGACCGTACATGTCCCCAATCACCGATGTTCGATATCTCGGAGATCTTGTTGACTCGGTTGGCTACGAAGGTTGTCCACTTGCAGGGTGGCTTGCTTAGCCATGCCAGGACAATGGTGGAATCAGTCCAATAAAAGGATTGGAAATTGGACGCGGGAGCTGCTGAGAGCACTGTCGAGCACAGCTCAGCCAGAAGAACGGCTCCACATAGCTCTAATCGGGGTATTGTGAGCGTCTTGACTGGGGCCACACGTGTCTTGGCAGCAATCAAGTTAGAGAAACATTGACTGCCAACTTCGATTCGGAGGTAAATCGCGGCACCGTAGGCACGCTCGGAGGCGTCGCAGAAGCCATGGTATTGCACATTGACCCCCGGAGCGAAGTGCACCCATCGAGGGATACGTATTTCTTGAAGGGTCAGATAATCCTTCAGAAACTCTAGCCAATGTTGGAGGAGATTGACCGGTAGAGGCTGATCCCAGTCTAATCCTTGCAGCCAGATTTCCTGCATAAAGATTTTAGCACGGACGACAAAGGGGGCCAGCCAGCCGGCTGGATCGAATAATTTCGAAATTTGCGAGAGGACCTTTCTCTTGGTATAGAGTTCGTCGGCTGGAAATTCGGATGGGACAAAGAAGAATTCGTCAGACCGAGCCTGCCAGCGGCAGCCTGTGAGTCTTGGGAATCCATTTTCTTAATGGGAACCCCGCACCATGCAGAGCTTCTTGAAGCTCTGCGATAGTCGCAACAGCCTTTGCTACGGAGTGTGACCCTGCGAGAACGTCGTCGACATACATGCATTCCGATATGACATGGCTTGCCAGTGGCAAGCGGGGTCGTACATCGATGGCCAGCTGTTTAAGCACCCTAAGTGCTAGAAACGGAGCACAGTTAACCCCGAAGGTAACAGTATTTAGCTCGAAATCACCGATGTCGCCATTTGTCTTGCGGAATAAGAGTCGCTGGAATGATGTGTGCTTCGGATCGACACGAATTTGGCGATACATCTTTTGAATATCGGCATTGAACACGTATCGATAGTATCGCCATTGCAAAATTTGGATCGTAAGATCGGACTGGAGGATTGGGCCTGCATGAAGAGTATCATTCAGGCTCTTCCCATTGGACGAGGGGCATGATGCGTTGAACACCACTCTCACCTTGGTGGTGGTGCTCTCGGGCTTGAAAACTGCGTGATGCGGCAAGTAAAAATTGCCTAGGGCAGGATTGTCACGGGTGGGGACAGGCTTCATGTGACCTAAGTCAAGATATTCGGGCAAAATAGCATCGTATTCAGCCTTGAGTGATGGATTCTTGGTAAGCCTATTCTCATTTTTTAGGAATTGCCCCAGCGCGATAGACCGCGAATGGCCCAAGTCAATATGGTCGGGATCCTTAAAAGGAAGAGTCACGACATATGAGCCAGAACTGTCCCTCTTGGTCGTTCGGACGAAGTTGTCCTCACAAGCGGAGTCTGGTCCTCGGGCCACCTTAGGAAGATTCTCCACCCCCCAGAATTTGGAGAGGAGATGATCGAGCTGCTCTTCCTCGGAAAAGGTGACTCGGGTCGTGAATGCCGAGATGTTTTTTCGCAAATTCTGCGTGACTGGACCGGTCAGGATCCAGCCGAAGATTGTCTCTTGACCCATCAAAGAGCCGCAAAGACTAGGACGGAAACCTCCCTTGACAACCGATGGAAGGATGTCTGCTCCTAGAAGGACATCGATTTGGCCGCTCTTAAAAAATAAGGTATCGGCCAACGGAAGATCAGGAAGCCCATCTAAAAGGTGTTGCGAGAGGGGATAAGATGGCAGATTGCCACACAATTGAGGGAGGACGAGAGCCGATGCGTCGATCCGGAGCGTCGGTTCCAGCGGAGAGCCAATATGGAAATTGCACCGCTTCCGCGACTGGGTCGTTACCGACTCTCCTAAGCCCGACACCTGAGTCTGCGTTGCTTGAAAAGGAAGCTTCATCAAGCGAAATAACCTTTCAGAAATGAAAGTCGCTTCGGACCCTGAATCAATTAGAGCTCGGGCGGGGAAGGTGGTTCCTCGGTGACTCACGTCGATTACGGCCGTACCGAGTAACACCCCTTGGTGACTAGACCTCGTGCAATACGATTGCACAACGGGGTCCCGCGCGGACGTTTGAGTCCTTGCAGAGGCGCTGGGCTGAGCATTGTTCCCGGAGCGGCCTTCCCGATGGAGGAGTGTGTTGTGCCGAGCCTTGCACTTGGAACAATTGTAGATGCTAGCGCAATCTCGCAATTGATGGCCGTGTGCGAAACAATTCAGACAAAGCTGCTTACGTTTTACGTAAGTGTCTCTAGCCCCGACGGACATTTGCAAGAACTTCGGACACAGACGAATGGGATGGTTCTCTTTTGCGCACAAATCACACTTCTTGGTTTTTGGGCGTATTTGAGTCTCAGAGGAGTTGACTCTTTTTGAGACAGCGCTGGTGCATTTGGAGTCGTTGAATGAAACTTTTGGGGCTGATCTGTCGCCTTCCATCGCCTCGAGCGCGCGTGCGCGTTCGGTGAGGAAGTGACAGGTTTCAGCCCAGGACGGGATCTCGGACTTGTTGGTCAGCGATTGCTCCCAAAGTGACCGTGTGTGATCCGGCAATTTTGATGTACACTGGAAGACGAGTATGCAGTCCCAATTCTCCGTGGAGATTTGAGCATGCTCGATGGCAGTGATACATCTTTGGATGGTGTCAATTAGTTCTCTAAGAGCCGAGCCTGACTCTTTGTTGACCTTAGACACATTGAGCAGAATTTTAAGCTGGCTGTTGACTAACTGCCGCTTGTTCTCGTACCGCGCACACAGGGAGCCCCAGGCTGATGCAAAGCCGTCGTTCGTGAGAGGACACTCCGCGACTACCTTATTTGCATCGCCTGTTGTCTTCGAAAGCAGATGGAACAATTTCTCTACCGGGGTTAAGCGCGAATTGTTTATATAGACGGCTGTGAAGACGTCTCTGAACGTAGGCCAGCGCAAATAATCACCGTGAAACACTTCCGTGTCTACGGCCGGAAGGCGACAGCTTCCAGAAGAGGTAATGGGTGTGAACGTAGGAGCTGGCGGGGCACACGACGCGGAAAGGGCGTCGATCTGAGTACCTAATCTGGCTATGCATCGCTCGTAGACAGTGTAGCAATGGTCGCACTTAGCTTCCATGGACTCCACCTCGCTGCTGCCAGCCCCTTGACTTAAAGCTTTGGAACATGCTTTGTACTGGCTTTCTGCGTCTTCCCATAAGGCTCTAACCCGATCCTTGCGGACTAGGCGTATAATAATTACACACAACGAAAATCTAAACATACAATCACTAATCAATAAATGTCTGATTGATTATCATTCATTTATGTGGGTGCAATAACTAAAGAAACATGTTTAACAGATTTTAGACATTATCCAACACTGAAACTTCATTTGTGTTCTGTAAAACGATTAGTCTGTTACTTGCGATTGCCATCACAGTACAGATTATTATATTATTTTATTGAAATTGAGTGCAGGGTATTATCTAGTCGATATCTCTCTCGAATAGAGTTTTCTTACTTGTTTATGTAACGGAATGATAAAAGGCTCTTTCCAACTTGAAGGTAAAACCGAGGTCTCCAAAGACAAATTAAACAATTTAATAATTGTAACAGAAGAGCAGTACTACACTCTTTAACCACACAGCTTGAAAAGTTATCAGCCCCAGGAGAGAACGATGATTTCAGTGTCCTCATAGCTGCAACCAAGCAATCTGCTGAAATCTTAGGAATATTAACAGAATAAGATTCGGAAAAGGAATATATGTTTGAGTAATTAAAGGAATCAACGGAAGAATAAGTTGATTGGGAAAATTTTGCAAAAAGATCAAAAGACTCTTGATCTTCACATGATTTTTCCAAACCAAAGAAAAATGAGGTTGGCAGACCAGAAGATTTACGCTTAGAATTTACAAAAGTGTAAAATTGTTTCGGATCACGAGAAAACTGGCGTTTGACACGTATTAGATAATTCTCATAACAGCGAGAATTTAAGATATTAAAATATTAAAATCAACAGCCGAAACAGACTTTAAAATTTTTTTTAAATATTTTGATTTAATAAATAAACCAGGGCGGCTTATTCAGAACAGGCGAAATACTACTGAGGGGGACACATACATCTAGAATAGAATCTAGAGTTGAGTAAAAAAGGGATGTTGCGAAATTAACTTCAACCGACCCATATAAACTTGACCAGTCAGCTGAACTAATTAGTTCGTTTAGCAAGACAAAATTGCATTTGCGATAGCAACGTCTACGATTTGAAGATACTTGTGATACAGGTGAGGGATTCCTAACAGATAAAGAAACCTGTAAAGTGGGATGATATATATCCTCTGGTAAACAAAAAAGGTTTGATCTCGACACATTAATGATGGAATCATTAATGTAAACACAAGATCAAGCGAGCGATTCTGATGATTAGAAATAGAGGTCATCTGAAGTAAGGAGAGGTTGTGTAGTATGTTTAATAACATAATAATAATACTCGACGCAATGTAGAGTATCCTACATATAAATGCGTCATATGCTCAGTGCATGATAGTGTATACTACATGCGCACATAGTGACACTTTGTCGCTATGCATAAATATACATATCGAGCATAATAATTGAAATACGATCAGCCACTTATATGTGACTGACCGGCAGCGCGAGATATGCCGCGTCTGCATTTTGCCCTATGCATATACATACATATATACATATATAAGCATACTACGCTCTCCCGTTCTGTCGCTGCGCTCAGCGGCAGAACTCTTTTATATACAAATAATGTACTTAGCCTAAGACCATATATTCTTCGAAATAAAGAAACACAATGAATCCTACAACTAAACCGAGCAGAAGCTCGCGTGTTAAAATTAAATTATTACATGGCGACCGTGACAAGTGTCACGAACATGTAGTGAAAAAAAAAAGTAATAAAAACTAAAGTGAAAGAACGATTTTTCCTCGGGCACGGTAGCGGCTACGCGAGGCGTTTCAGTTGCCGTGCCCGTGGACCCGAGGGATGCATCCACTGCTGCGCTTCATCATGGAGCCTGGCGCCAAGAACTGTGAAGTTGTTGTCTCTGGCAAGCTGCGTGGTCAGCGTGCCTAGTCGATGAAGTTCGTCGATGGACTCATGATTCATTCTGGTGATCCATGCAACGACTATGTCGAGACCGCCACACGCCACGTTCTGCTGCGCCGGGGCGTGCTTGGTATCAAGGGTAAGATCATGCTGCCCTACGATCCCAAGAACAAGATTGGACCCAAGAAGCCACTACCCGACAATGTGTCTGTCGTTGAGCCCAAGGAGGAGAAGATCTATGAGACCCCAGAGACGGAATACAAAATTCCGCCACCAAGCAAGCCTCTGGATGATCTGTCCGAGGCTAAGGTTCTGTAAAATTAAGTTTTACTTTTTTACAAGAGTAACAGCAACAACAACAGTAATAACATGAGCAGCCGCTCACTGCGAGTACACTTCATGGACAGGAACCCAATAGCCTGTGCGACCAGCACCGGCCCCGCCAGCGCAACAAGCTGTGCCAAGGAACCGACAGTGCTACAGTGAGCACGCAACATGGACCGGCTGCGTTTCCAAGAACGCACAACATAATATTAATTAATTTTATTAGTCTTAAAATGCACTGCGATGCATAATTTATTAATAAGTCAAAAAAAATTGTAAAACTGAGCGACAATTGTGTTGCACGGTCTAGCGTATGGCCCGTAAAACCATACAAATATTAGCCAGGAAGATCACTGCGTTGATCGAATAGGGTATCAAATTACAAAAAAAAGGGGAAATTAAAAGAAAAAAAAAAAAAAAAATGAATTAAAAATAAGATAAAAAAAAAAATTTTTTTAATATCATTACAAAAACGGACATACAGGTTAAATATCGACAAGTACAAACAGAAAGAATTCATTTTAAAATTTCCATTTGAGAAAACACTTGAATTCCCAATAAAAAATGTTAATGTCTTTTCAACGAGCAATGGCTCATATCGCCTCACGCGATTACCTTTTGGTACCTTTTATGCATGAAGTGACATTCCTAAGTCACAAATGCACAGATCAAGGAATATTACCAATAATTATCCTGTCCCTACAGACGCATACAGCGCTAGGAGATTGATTACATTATGTATTATTCACTTTAAACAAAATTTCGCCGAACATTCCCGGCACATAATCTGATTATGTAAACAGAATGTTCCATTTGAATAGACAGAGGAGTGCGAAAAAGCATTCCAATACCTGATAGATAATTCACACATTCCACATTCCGGATTACAATATCCGACCTAAAAAACATGCATAATAAAGTCATGACAAGTAAACAGAAAAACTCCAGCGCAAGAAAAGTTCAAGTAGATTTGCCTAAGCAAACTCTTGACAAAGCTTCTAAGCCCAACGTATACGAAGTCATTTCCAATGACGAGGTACGGAAATTAATAATCTTGCTTATCGATAATTATACATGCTTCTAGAAGCATGGAAAGAAGATAATCGCAAGAATTGATGTTAGCGGTTTATACTCCAATGGAATTCTCGACTTAGGTCAGTTTTACCAAAGGCTTGATTGGCAAGCCGGTGTATCTAAATTAGCCAACTCAAAGTGGCACCGTGCAAAAAGATCGTTGAATTAGTTCAATAGATACTTTTAAAATGGGCAATAAAATAATAAAATTATTAAGAGTAGCGCTACTCAAGCCGGTGACCCTCATCCAAGATGATGAAGAAAAAGAAGCAAAACTGTTTACCTAAAATCAAAATAACAGCATGAATAAAGACCCCAATAACAATAAAAGCTATATGGAATCTTTCATTCTGAAGTACGGTCCAATGAAGACGTTCATTACGGACATGGAAACAGAATATAAGAATTCCGTTATAAATGACTTGTGCAAATATTTAAAATAGAATATATAAAGTCTACTGCACACCATCATCAGACCTTAGGGACACTAGAGAAAAGTCGCAGAACATTTAATGAATATGTTCGTTCATACATTTCTGCGCACAAAACTGATTGTAACGTTTGGATACAATATTGCATGTAATGTATCAACACAACAACAATATTGTCCATATGAACTCGTATTTGGAAAATTACCAAATCAGTTCATACACTTTAACAGAAAAGAAAAACTATTATTAATCGACCAAGGTTAAAATTAAGATTTAAAATTAAATAATAATTGAAAAAAAAAACAATTGATTGAAAAACAAAAAAGTATATAAAGATAGCTTAAAAGAATTTCATATCTGAAAGAATGCATGAAATAGGACTGATCAACCTTTTTCAAGTAAAAACAACATTTTTCTTCTCTCTTTCTCATATAAAATAGATACAAAAATTAAAGAAAAATCTGATATTTTGAATGATTCATAAAACAAGTCGACTCAAACAAAAAAGAAAATTGTCAATAACAATGCAAATATGCCTTTTAATTTCTTTGTTAACTAAAACAAAACAATACAATTAACAGTAAAATAAAAACACACAAAATAATAACAAATAAATTTAAGATTCAAATATAACGTAAAATTAACTAAAAAAAAAAAAAAAAAAAAAAAAATTTTAACCTTCAATAAGAATAAAAAATTAATATTAATTTCTTTGAAATTAACACAAAACTAAAATGACTACATATATTACGTCATTTCTTTAAAAAGGGGAGGTGTAGTATGTTTAATAACATAATATTAATACCCGACGCAATGTAGAGTATTCTACATA
This sequence comes from Drosophila borborema, assembly GCA_030914335.1. Lineage (NCBI taxonomy): Eukaryota > Metazoa > Arthropoda > Insecta > Diptera > Drosophilidae > Drosophila > Drosophila borborema. Next base: position 176,023 of record JAUESP010000117.1, read on the forward strand.
TAAATGCGTCATATGCTCAGTGCATGATAGTGTATACTACATGCGCACATAGTGACACTTTGTCGCTATGCATAAATATACATATCGAGCATAATAATTGAAATACGATCAGCCACTTATATGTGACTGACCGGCAGCGCGAGATATGCCGCGTCTGCATTTTGCCGCATGTCTAAAGTACATGCCGTATGTATATGCCCTATGCATATACATACATATATACATATATAAGCATACTACGCTCTCCCGCTCTGTCGCTGCGCTCAGCGGCAGAACTCTTTTATATACAAATAATGTACTTAGCCTAAGACCATATATTCTTCGAAATAAAGAAACACAATGAATCCTACAACTAAACCGAGAGAAGCTCGCGTGTTAAAATTAAATTATTACAGTTGAACAATTCATCAAAAAACCAGTAAGAAAGTTGTAGTCGAGACTGCTCGACTACGAAATCTCCTGAGCCCTTCTTCGAACGAATAATATTTCAAGAACTATTCGATTCTGTAGTGGCCTATAGAAAATTTTATTTGGGATGGGTATTTGCAGCGCATATCGTTTGTGACAAATTTGTCACCTGCGCTGCAATGCCGAACTAGAGCTTTGGATAAAGCGGAGCTTTAGTGACAGCGCTTTCGCTTAGCTCGAAAGCTTTGGGACAATTTTTAGAAGTGCCACCAACTTCAATCGAACTCCCGAGAGAGCGAAAAAATTGAGAGGGTACACTGGAATGTGGCCGTATAAAACGGAGTCACATTGCTGAGCTCGTTCTTTTCTGACCGCATTCCTCAACCAAACGAAATCTTCCTAAGATTTAAAGAGTTATTTTTATTCTTTTATCGAAAAATTTAACTTTTATAAAGAGTGGCAAATTTAAAATAAAAAATAAATATATACCTAAATATCGAACAAGAAAAATTTGCAAATAAATATTAACTTATACCACGGTGCCGCTGATCGCGGCGAGAGAAGCCAGTGCAACTTTATTGCTTTGCGCAGTCGCATGCGCCTTGGCTGCCGTCCAAAAAATTTTATAAAAGAAAAAACCAGCAGAAGGTATGTGTAGAGTTTTTAAAAAACTTACTTATACGAAACTAAGTAATTTTTTAGTTTTTCAGTGGACTTCAGTCCAATTCACATCTCCTAACCTCGAGGCCAGCAAAAGTCACCTGGGCGAGCTGAGCCGAGGTTAGGGTAAAAATTACGCAAGGCAGCAGAAAATTGAATCCAAACGGCAACAGGAAATAGTGCGAAAAGAAGAAAAAACTAATAAACTAAAAGTGATAGTATGAACAAAAATTACATTAAAAGAAGTATAAAATAGTGACTTTATAAAAAGTGTATAAAAAGAAGAATACATATCCATATATATTTATATAGATAGATAGATATATGTCTACATATATAAGTAAGAAAAAATAAGGAAAGAGAGAATAAAAGAACAAGAAAAGTGTAAGCTGTTACATTGCCGTCGGCAAGTGGACTGTGATCAATTTGATTTGCTGAAAAGAAATAAAATTGGAAAAAATAAACATTTATATATAACACAAAAAGAAAACAAGTAAGAACGTTGCAGTTAGGCGCAACTAACTGCGATATACTTTGTTCCCATAGGTGCATCTTATTTATTTAATAAACATTTACTTAACGAAATATTTCGGCAATTAAAAAACGTACATGGCAAGCAACAAACGTTTTTCCTACACATACATACAGATTTTCTCATGTACACACTATACGAGTATACACACAATTTTCCATGTATGCATACAAAAGTTTGGATGCCAGAATATTCTAAGAATTGTGCCTGAATTGGGAATTTTTCGATCGTCACTCTAGCGATGCCTTATTTGGTTTTAGTTAACAAAGCCCAGGTCGGGGCAGTGGCGCTTTTTTTTTTTTTTATATTTGTTATGAAATGCTTGCTGCCAATTGATAATATATCATAAACATACGCATATGAATTGTGCATTTAAGCAAAAACTAAAACTGCTTTATGCTTTCGGTTTTGCCACGTTGTGTGGCAAGCAGTTTTTCCATACATGCATATATATATATATATATATATATATATATATATATATATATATATATATATATATATATATATATATTTTTTTTTTTTTTTTTTTTTGTATTCGTTTATTAACAAAATTATATTATATTATTACATTAAGTTATTTAGCTGACATCCAAGTTTGTATACATATTGCAAGAATTACGATTGTATTGTTTTGTTTTGTCACAAGCTGCTGATCAGCTGGTCAGCTGATCAGCTGGTCAGCTGATCAGCTGTGAATTTATTTAGGTTTAGCTAATGATTACATGTTGTTTTCAAAAGACCTAGGTTCGAATCCCGCTGGAAACTTTTGATTTATTAATCGAAAACTTATAAATTTTATTTATTAAATTCATTAATATTATTATATTTATGTTAAAATGCTTTTTGCCATCATAGCAATTGCTACTAAGCTATTATATGCATGAATTATGCAGTTGGCCACAACAAACTTCTTTGCCGATTTGCCACGCCCCCAGTGAGCGTAGACGCATAATTTGTTGCCAGTTCTTAGAAAGGGCCGACACTAACATGACTGCAAAATTAGGTTGCTTACATTCCAAAAATGCAAAAATTACAGGGAATTTTTCGATATGCCACGCCCCCACAAAGGCTGAAACAAAATTTTTGGGTCATCGATAGAGGAGGATATTAGTAACTCAACCATCCAATTTTCAAGCTTCTAGCTCTAAAACTGTAGGAGATATAAACTTTTGTGGGCGTAAATATATCTAACATAGCTTATTAGTCTTGGGTTGTCAACCCGAGTATACATGCAAAATTTCAAGTCTCTAGTGTCAATAGTGTTTAAAATACAGCACATTTTCAAAAATCACTTTATATTCAGGTCCGATTTGCCACGCCCCCAATGGGCGTAGACATGTAACTTTTTATTTTTAATCGATCTTCTTTAGAATCATAACATTAACAACATAACATCACATGCAAAATTTCAGCGTTCTAGCTTTAACGGTGTAGAAGATACGCATTTCCTGATTTGCCACGCCCGCAATGGGCGTAGATATATCCGCCATAGGTTTTTGAACTTGGGTTGTCACCCCGAGTATACATTCCAAATTGCAACTCTCTAGCTCATCATCTAGTATGATAACTTAACTATGGGCGGAAGAGTTTTCCGATTTGCCACGCCCCTAGTAGGCGGATCGGGAAAATTTTTACACTTTATAATTCGGGGGAATATATGAGTATATGTTTAAAATTTCAAGTCTCTAGCTCTGATAGCGCCGAAAAATATTGCGTTCATACGGACAGACGGACGGACAGCTTACCCAATATACTTTTTCCCTTTTGGGAACAAAGTATAAAAAAAAAATAGAAAAATTTTAAGAATCAAGAGAGGAGGTAAACAATTTTTTTTTTCCATATTCGTCAAATTTAACCTAATTACAGCCGCAGTCACACGTGGAAAGGCCTTTTCATCGGTGGACAAAAACTGTAAGTGCTTTATCCCCTTCTGCTTCCTCTCCCGATATTATACAGTCCTCACATTTTGATTTATCTTATGAAATAAAATAAAAAAAAATTTTATTTTTAATAATAATAACAGTAATTTTTTTTTAGCTTTTTTTTTTTTTTTTTTTTTTTTTGAAAATTTCTCTTTTTTTTTAAATTTACTTTGAAAAAAAAAAAAAAAAGAAATAATAAAAATTTGAATTACATATTTTGTTTTATTCTGAGATGATATATATTTTTTTTAAATTATAAAGCAACGAATAAATGAGAAGAGAAAAAAAAAACCTCATCTATATATATGTGTCAAATAAAATAAATATATATATATACATATTCTTAAACAAAAATAATAATAATAATAATAAATATATACATATATATAAATAAATTGTTAAAACAATATATATAAATAATTATATATATATATATTGATATATACTTCAAAGAGAATTTTAACAATTGCTTTATAGATAGATAGCTGTAATGTAATATAATACCACAATAATAAAGAAATAAATAAGTAAATACATAAAAAATAAAATAAAACAAGTAAGAAGGCTCTAGTCGAGACGGCTCGACTACGAGATACCCTGAACCCTGCAAAAAAATGAATGCTCTTCTTCTTTACGCACATATAAGCGCGCGCTCTGCTAACTGCGCAGTTGCTGCCGTGGCTTGGGGGTGGGTTGGACTGAACTTTGGACGCTTATAACTCCATTTCTAGATGCACGATCTTCATGAAATTTTCAGGGTAGATTAAGGGTATATATATCTATCTATGTGCCAAATTGCAAGTCTCTAGTATTTGAAATTGTGGGCGAAGGGGGCGTGGCATCTAAAATCTGAAAACTACAAAATCTGCGTATCCATAATATCTAACTAAATATATAAAGTTGAAGTCTCTAGCTAAAACGGTGTAGTAGTTATACCCAAAAAACCTAAAAAATTTAAATGAATTTTCGATATATTCGATAATTTGGAAATGGGACGAGTTATCGAAAAAACAAAATAAACTCGTATTGCGTAGGTAACATACGAGTGTTCATGTAAAATTTCAGCTCTCTAGCTTTTGTAGTTTCCGAAATCTCGACGTTCATACGGACGGACGGACGGACGGACGGACAGACGGACAGGGCTCAATCAACTTATTTTTTTATGCTGATCAAGAATATATATACTTTATAGGGTCTGCGACGTCTCCTTCTGCCTGTTACATACATTTCACAAAACCATTATACCCTGAATTCCCATTTTCAGTGGGTTCAGGGTATAAAAAATGTATTTCCACTAGCCATGTAACGAACGAAATTTTAGTAAAATTTCCTTGCTAAAAGGAGATAGAAAGTAGGATAAGAATGCTGTAAACATTATTATTTATATTTTAGTTATGTACAACTATTATACAATAGGAATAAAGTTGTTAAAAATTAAATGAGGTTTTGAAATTTTAAATTATGGTTAATATAATGGGGTAGGGAGTTTTGGAGTTTTGTCTAATTGGGGGTTTTTGTTAAAAAATTATTAAAATTAAAAACCACGGTAGATTAGGGTAGAGAAAGCGTGTGCCGAACTACACCTTAGGCCTCGCCTTTCCATATTGTTTTGATTCTGGTATAAAATAAAAAACCTGTGCTCGTCTTCCCCTCCCTTTTCATTGTTTTTGGTCATGTCATATTAGTCTATGTTTTGGGGTCTTATAAATTTAAAGTTTATGTATTTAGGGCAGTGAGGTAGCCAAGAACCCTCCCCACACTCCCGAATGAGCTAGGGAACCAGAAGATCCCGCCCAGCTACTTCTCGACCCGCAACTCCAACAATTCCAGCAGTTGAGTAGTTGTGTATATGTTTTTTTTTTTAAACAACAAAATACAGGGTATACACATACGTATATATATTACATACGTTTTTGGCGCCCAACTTGGGGGCCATATCTATACATATATCCACGCATAATCATTACATAAATTTTTGGCGCCCAACGTATGGCCACGACGTTCGAGTTTTTGCTATCATTTTTTAGCAAAGATATGGAGCTAGTAGCCACACCTCCCAGTATTGTGAATATCTAAACACTAACGCTAGTTAGCTATTTAGTTAGTTCGAGTGTCAAGTGAAGATGTTGTAGTATTGGAACTTTCGCATTTGGCTCAGATCGGATGCATTGCCGACCATCACATTTTTATTTATAAACACACTAATTAAACGTAAATAAATATATCGATATTAAAATCTACTTTCACAATCGCAGCTCATTTGTTTTCGAGAATCTTATCGTCAGTTTGGTTGAAATTAGATATGATTTCAAGAATTTAGGCCCGCTTCTGGAATCTTGAGTATTTAGCTGAGATTGGATACCCTGCCGAAGATGGATACCCTATATTTTTGATATTTTGTCAATAACAATAAATTTATAGTCTGATTCTCATTCCCGATAATAAGAGTCGGATCGATATGGTATAGTCAATGTTGTAATAAGATGTTACCTCGTTGATGACTACTGCTTCGCCGATTTGACATTGGAAGTAAGTTGCAATAGCCAAGCTAATCCTATGTTTTCCTTATTTGTCTTTATCCCAGAATTTGAAAATCGAATATGGAATTAACTTCCTCCCCATTTATATTAACCAGAAAAACTTTAGCTTTGAATAACCGAAATTAAGTGATAGAAGAAAATTATTTCATTTTTTTCACCATATTTGTTGTTTTTAAATAGTAGTTGATGCTACTATGCCTCTTGCTCGTAGTCCGCAACGTAATTCCGCATCTTCGGATGATGCAGGACAAAATTGCGATGTATGTCAGGGTTTGACAGATACTCAATCATGTTATATAACTAATTGTAAGCATATTTATCATAAACGTTGCTTGGAAGAGTGGTTGAATGATCGCAACACTTGTCCTAACTGTGCGACTATAATTAATATGCAAGATTTGAAGGTAGTTATAGGAAACTGCTCGCCTCAAGCAAAGCAAGCAGATCCTTCAGTCCCAGGTCCAAGTACACGGGCAGTGACTCGAAACTTGGCTAAAATATTGAAAGACATAAATACCGAAAGAGTCACCTTAGAACAGCGTGTGCTAGAGGTGAGTGAAGAACCGTTGGTAGAATTAGATAACAGCAATGTCACAAATTTAAATGAACATCCTCCTTCACGTGGAATAAACACAAGAAGGAGAGGCCGCCCTTATCGTGTAGGAAACAATCGTCGAGAGGATCCCGCTCCGATCGATTATTCCACTATACAAAATATGATCGAGACAACGGTTACTCGATTAATGTCGTCCTTAAATGTAGGCAACCGACCTCCGCCTAATGCTCTATCGCGTCCGTCTGTTCAAATGTCGCCGTCAAGCCATACATCTGTACATCCTAGTAAAGTAGAACAAGTAATACAGAAATGGAACATCCAATTTGATGGTTCTGAAGAAGGTTTGGGTGTAGACGAATTTATGTATCGCGTAAAAGTATTAGCCGATGACACTTTAGATGGAGACTTAGATGCTTTATGCAAGCATATGCATATAAAGGTAGATCGTATTACTTGGTCCGAGTTTTGTTATTCATTACGCCAACAGTATTCTGATTACAGATCCGAATTCGCCAGTAAAGAGCTAATACGTTCTCGGAAGCAGAAGAGGGGGGAATCCTTTACAAATTTTTACGAAGGTATAATCCCCCTTATCGATAAATCTTCATTTAGAATCGACGAAGAGGAGCTGATCGAAATTCTTAAAAATAATCTTCTTCCTGAAGCTCGTCGTCAGTTGTTATATCAACCGGTTCATTCAGTGGGTCAGCTGAGGAAATTGGATCATGAAAACTTAATTGCAGAAACCAATAGCCCAGATGAAAATACTTCTCGTCACAAGCAACCCATGCAGAGGCGACAAGCTTATGCAGTTGCTGAGCTTGAAGTAGAAGATAGTCCAGTTGATAACATAGAACCTGAGATCGCTGCTGTTCGTCAGCCAAACATAACATGTTGGAACTGCGATACTCCAGGACATGTTTGGGAAAATTGTTTAGCAGAGCGTCGTATCGTTTGCTACGGTTGTGGTGCTCTTTATGTATATAAGCCACAGTGCAAGACCTGTATTCAACGTTTCTCGGAAAAACCGACAGAAGTGTGCGTCCAGCAACAACAGGATGCCCCCTACAAAAATAAATTGAGAACCGCGAAGGCGATCAACGATGTTGTCTCTTCTCCTTGCATGTCGAAGGTAGAAGCAGCCGCGAAAGAAAATAACAAGCCCTTGTATATGCGTCCGTATCACGAGATGCTTAGAAATTATTTAGAAGTTAAGAATAAGATATTTAGTGAAATAAATAAGAAATAAGTGAAATAAATAAGAAGGCTAAGAAAATATAGGAAGTTAGTACTTTCAGCAGTTATTAACAATAAGTCTGATTCGCGTTGCTATGCTGAAGTTAAATTTTTTCAATTCACCGAATTGGGTTTATTAGACACAGGTGCTAATGTTAGCTGTATTGGTGCTTCGCTAGCACTAGAAAATTTTTCCGACTTCTCTGTATTTAAGTCAATTAAGTCCCAAGTGCACACTGCAGATGGAAGAGCTCATCACGTGGTTGGTGTACTTAACGCCCCAATTAATTATAAGGGAACTACAAAGTGCTTGAAGTTATATATTATTCCATCAATCAAGCAGAGATTAATTTTAGGTATCGATTTTGGGAAAGGATTCGCGCTGGCTCCTCATATTATCAGTGCTGTACAGTCTTCTACTGAGGAGTTAGGTCGAAGTTCTCTAGCCAGTAAAGACAAGGCAGATAATTCATTTCCCTTTACCGAGACAGAATTTAGGCAGTTGGAAGTCGTTAAATCGCTTTTTCCTAATTGCCAAGAAAGACTAGGACGTACGCGTTTAATTCAACATCACATCGACGTTGGTGATGCACGCCCAGTTAAGCAGCGTTTGTATCCAGTCAGTCCGGCAGTTGAAACACTCTTATATAAGGAAATTGACCGGATGTTAGCCTTAGACGTTATAGAACCAGCGAATAGCGCCTGAAGTTCTCCCATGCGGTTAGTGGTGAAACCGAATAAAATTCGGCTATGTCTAGATGCGCGTAAGCTAAATGAAGCAACCATAAAAGATGCTTATCCTTTACCGGCTATAGAAGGCATATTCTCGCGTATGCCAAAAGCCAACATTATTTCCAAGCTATATCTGAAAGATGCTTTCTGGCAAATTGAATTGACCAAGGAGGCACGGCCTTTAACTGCGTTTACCATTCCGGGTCGACCTCTCTTCCAATTTAAAGTAATGCCTTTTGGCTTGTGTAACGCCCCAGCCACCATGTGTCGTCTCATGGACGAACTAATACCTCCAGATCTACGCTATTGTGTTTTTGGTCATTTAGACGATGTATGTGTAGTTTCAGAGAGTTTTTCAGCTCATCTGGCAGTACTTGTACGTCTTGCAGAACAATTTCGTAAGGCTAATTTAACGTTAAATATTGATAAAAGTCATTTTTGCGTTAAAAGCGTAAATTATTTAGGACATTCAGGCAGTGGCGGTATCTGTACCGATCCCACTAAGATTGATTGCATTAAGAATTGGCCACCACCAAAGAATCTTAAGCAGGTTCGAGGATTCCCAGGCATTTGTGGTGGGTATCGAAGGTTCATCAAGAACTACGCCGATCTTACATGCCCCATAACTGACACTTTATCCAATAAGAAGAAGTTTGTATGGCCTGTAGAAGCTCAAGAGGCCATGGACAAATTAAAACATATTCTTACGACAGCCCCAGTTTTACAAAACCCAAATTTTGAGAAAAAATTCTATCTGCACTGCGATGCCAGTAATTATGGAATTGGGGCAGTGCTGGTTCAGTTGTCATCAGAAAATGATGAAATGCCGATTGCATTTATGTCCAAGAAATTGAAACGCGCACAGCGAAATTATAGTGTAACAGAACGAAAATGTTTAGCCGTTGTATTGGCCATAGAAAAATTCAGGTGTTATTTAGAAATGCAGGAATTTGAGGTTGTTACGGATCACTCAAGCCTTTTATGGCTTATGCGTCAACAAAACGCTTCCGGCAGACCTGCCAGGTGGATTTTCCGTCTACAGCCTTATAAATTCACAATCCCCCATAGAAAAGGCAAAGATCATATAGTCCCGGATGCCCTGTCAAGGATTTGCGAAGAAGAAGTTGCAGTATTAGAAATTGGTCCAATAGTAGACTTAGACTCTGATGCTTTCTTTGATCCGGAGTATCAAGAACTCAAGAGAAAATTTAGTATAGCACAATCAAAATTTCCAGATATTAAAATCTCTAACCAATTTATTTATATTCGAACTGAACATTCTAAGAGCATCGAAGATCAGGATGAGACTTTTTGGAAATTATGGGTTCCTGTACGACTAAGACCAGAGGTGCTTAAACAGGCACATAATAGTGTAATTTCATCACATTGTGGTATGCAGAAAACTATTGAGAGACTCCGGAGAAATTTGTTTTGGCCGGGATTGACTAACGATGTCCGTGCCCATATCCATAGTTGCGACACCTGCAAAGAAACTAAATCCCCTAACCCGGTTCTTAGGCCACCAATGGGCCTACAGTCTCCCACAAGTAGACCATTTCAAAGACTGTATGTGAATATTTTAGGACCGTATCCGAGAACAAAAAGTGGTAACATTGGTTTGCTTATTGTTCTAGACCATTTTAGCAAATTTCATTGGCTGTGCCCTTTAAAGAAATTTACTGCATCTGCTATTCAGGAATTTTTTCTGAAGAGTATATTTCACTGTTTTGGAGTTCCAGAAATTTTAGTGAGCGATAATGGAGTACAGTTTCGTGCTAACGATTTCAATGCATTTCTTACTGAATTGGGGGTGAGACATGTATATACAGCGTTATACTCACCTCAGAGTAATGCAGCTGAACGTGTGAATCGCTCAATTCTAGTAGCAATTAGAGCATATCTCAAGGAAGATCAGACCGAATGGGATAAAAACATAACAGCTATCTCATGTGCGTTAAGATCTGCCCTTCATCAATCCTTAGGTTGCTCACCTTACAAAGCTCTCTTTGGTTTAGATATGATTACTCATGGATCTGATTATCGTTTACTGAAGAACTTATCGATATTAGAAGAGCCACAACTGGCTATGAAAAGAACCGATAAGCTCGCGTTGCTAAGAAAAGATTTACAGAAAAACAATCGTACTGCATATTCCTCAACCAAACGAAATCTTCCTAAGGTTTAAAGAGTTTTTTTATTCTTTTATCGAAAAATTTAACTTTTATAAAGAGTGGCAAATTTAAGATAAAAAATAAATATATTCCTAAATATCGAACAACAAAAATTTGCAAATAAATATTAACTTAGACCACGGTGCAGCTGATCGCGGCGAGAGAAGCCAGTGTAATTTTATTGCTTTGCGCAGTCGCATGCGCCTTGGCTGCCGTGCAAAATTTTATAAAAGAAAAACCCAGCAGAAGGTATGTGTAGAGTTTTTAAAAACTTAGTTTATACGAAACTAAGTAATTTTTTAGTTTTTCAGTGGACTTCAGTCCAATTCACATCTCCTAACCTCGAGGCCAGCAAAAGTCACCTTGGCGAGCTGAGCCGAGGTTAGAGTAAAAATACGCAAGGCGGCAGAAAATTGGATCCAAACGGCAACAGGAAATAGTGCGAAAAGAAGAAAAAACTAATAAACTAAAAGTGCTAATATGAACAAAAATTACATTAAAAGGAGTATATAATAGTGACTAGAAAAGTATATAAAAAGAAGAATACATATTCATATGTATTTATATAGATAGATAGAGATATGTCTATATATATAAGTGAGAAAAAATAAGGAAAGAGAGAATAAAAGAACAAGGAAAATGGAAGCTGTTACATTGCCGTCGGCAAATACACTGTGTACAATTTGGTTTGCTGAAAAGAAATAAAATTGGAAAAATATAAACATTTATATATAACATAAAAAAAAAAAAAAAGGAAAATGTATATCAAATTTTTTTTGGGTGACCACGAACACGTGAAAAATGAAAACAAAAGACAATGGAAGGCAAAGACAAAGACAGTACACTGTGCAACATTATATTTTTTCCATGCAGTAACTTAAGTAGCTAACTTTAATTTTTATTATTTAAATAAAAAAATTTTTAGAAAAATAAAAAAAAAATTATATAATTAATAATAATCATCATAAAAGAAGAATATATATAAATGCTATGAATATAACAATAAAAGTAGTGAAAGAATAAAAAAAAAAAAAAATATATATATATATATATAGAAATATTTTAAGAATCAAGAGAGGAGGTAAAAAAATGGAAATGCCTTTTCATCGATGGACAAAAACTGTAAGTGCTTTATCCCCTTCTGCTCCCTCTCCCTAATTATACAGTCCTCACATTTTTATTTATCTTATGAAATATAAAAAAACCGAAAGTGTAATAAATTATTATCTATATATATGCAAAAGACTTGGAGACTCTAACTCTAAAGATGAATTAGCTAGAATTTTATAATTGGTTCCCGATAAATTAATTGATCGATAACTTTGCAAACATACAAGTTATCGAATTTCTGAAACAAACTCGTACTGCGCGTGCAATATACGGACCTAACACAAAAAGAATGAACTCTCTAGCTTTTGTATCTTCGGAAATCGACGCGTTCATACATACGGACGGACGGACGGACAGACGGACATGGCTATATCAACTTTTCTCGTCACCGTGATCAAGAATATATATACTTTATAGGGTCTGCCACGCCTCCTTCTGCCTGTTACATACATTTAACAAAACCATTATACCCTGATTATCCATTTTCAATAGGCTTAGGGTACAAATAGTGATCAAGTGTCGGAATAAGGTAGTTTACATTACAAGGTAAAGACTATGAAGTATTGGGAATATTAAGATCACCCAACACAAGAAACAAGTCATTATCATTGGTATGTCCATAAATTTCTTTAATACTAGTTATGTGATGATCATAAAATTGTAAATCAGAAAAAGGAAGAATATATGAACATGTAATAAATAATGAACTCGATGGGAGAGTTAATTTAACAGCTATAATCTCCACATCATGAATAATGAAAGACTCTTTCCATATTGAAGGGAACACAGAAGTTTCCAAAGGCAAATTAAACAATTTTAGCAATGGTGATTGAAGAGAAACACTGCACTCTTTAATGATATGACCAGGAGAGGAATATGACTTCAGCGTCCTAATGGCTGCAGCTAGAGAGGCTGCAGTTACATTAGGAGCATTAATAGAACCATTATCAGGATGTAAATATGGATACGAATTACTATAGAAATCAACAGATGAGTAAGTGGATTGATTTTTTCAGCACCAAGGATATATTATGCAGTCGGAAAATATGCTGACGCGGCTTGTTTGTCAGTCAATGCATTCGTAGCCGATCATATGCTCTTGAATATAAGAATATGTGACGAAACTAAGGGTCATTGCCTTCTTGTTATGTTTATGTTTATTTGTATTTATGTTAAATACAGTGAGCTCTCGATATGTGCATATCACAAAAGATTTACAATCTATTTTAATGTAAATAAAAAAATTTGGAACCATAGGTATCATAAGTATAACGGACACTTATGGCTAACTTAAAGAACATATCCAATATTGTAACCAATAATGTTTGTCACAGTCCTGCAGCCTAATATAAACAAGTATCGCAGCCTCCGGTGCCTAATTAAAACTGGCTTGGCACTTTTTCGTCACAGTCCAGCTGCACACTTTAGTAATAAGACGCCGCCAATAATGTAAATCTAAACACTTAACGTTGGGTGCAACTAACTACGAGAGACTCTGTTCCAGTAGGTGCCGTTTATTTATTTAATGAACATTTAATAAACGAAATATTTTGGTAATTAGCAAACGTACATGGCAAGCAACAACCGTTTTCTTATACATACACTCGTCAGCACAATTATTTTGACGAAAATAATCTCGTGCATTTTAAGCATAACTTTTAAACGGTTTTATTCAACTATTTGAAGTTAAAATTTATGAGTATATTTCAAATACAAACTTATAAATGAGCAACATAATTATTTTTCATTGGAACTTAAAAAACTATAATTTTTTTTTTCCAATTCATGGTATGGCAGAAGTATTTTGACTAATGTTTAATACTAAAAAAAAAAAAAAAAAAATGTTTTTACCTAAAACAAAAATGGAATAAAGATTAATTTAATAAAAAATTTATCCTCCTTTGGCGTCAATAACTCTTTGGAGTCGTTGTGGCCTTGAATCCACTAAATTTTTCAGAATTTCTGGAGTTATCTTTTCCCAAAGGGAAGTGAGCTCAGAAATCGTCTCTTGTCTTGATTTGTCTAAGGAAATTGTTCTTTTGCGTTTCAAAAGTGACCAGACGTTTTCAATGATATTTAAATCCGGACTCTGGGGTGGCCAATCTAAAGTAGAAACACCAACTTCCCTCAAAAATTTTTGTATCATACGGCCTTTGTGGCATGGGGCGTTGTCCTGTTACAGGATGAATGATTCCCCAATAAGCCTATCTCCGGAAGGGAATGTATATTCGTTTAACGTGTTTAAAAAAGTGGTCTGATTCATTGAACCGTCGATCGGAACAAAATCACCCAATACAGTATAGGCAACACATCCCCAGAACATAACAGTTCCCCCGCCATGACTCACTTTTTCAACAGTAGGCCGCATTTTTATAATTTGTTCCCAAAAGGAAGAAAGTATATTGGGTTTGTGCAATGTCCATCTTGCTGTCCGTCCGTCTGTCCGTCTGTCCGTCCGTCCGTCTGTCCGTCTGTCCGTATGAACGCAATATTTTTCGGCGCTATTAGAGCTTGAAATTTTAAACATATACTCATATATGCTCCCGAATTATAAAGTGTAAAAATTTTCCCGATCCGCCCACTAGGGGCGTTTCAAATCGGAAAACTCTTCCGCCCATAGTCAGGTTATCATACTAGATGATGAGCTAGAGAGTTGCAATTTGGAATGTATACTCGGGGTGGCAAACCAAGTTTAACAAGTAAGAAGGCTCTAGTCGAGACGGCTCGACTACGTGATACCCTGAACCCTGTAAAGAAAATGATACTCTTCTTCTTTACGCACTTATAAGCGCGCGCTCTGCTAACTGCGCAGTTGCTGCCGTTGCTTGGGGGTGGGTTGGGCTGAACTTTGATTGCTTACAACTCCATTTCTAGATGCATGATCTTCATGAAATTTTAAGAGTAGATTAAGAATATCTATATCTATCTATTTGCTTAATTGCAAGTCTCTAGTATTTGAAATGGGCTTTTTGCAAATTGTGGGCGAGGGGGGCTTGGCATCAAAAATCTGAAAACTACAAAATCTGCGTATTTATAATATCTATCTAAATAAATAAATTTGAAGTCTCTAGCTGAATCGGTGTAGAAGGTATACCCTAAAAGCCTAAAAAATGTAAACGAATTTTCGATTTTTTATCGATAATTTGGAAATGGGACGAGTTTTCGAAAAAACAAAATAAACTCGTATTGCGTAGCTAACATACGAGTGTTCATGTGAAATTTCAGCTCTCTAGCTTTTGTAGTTTCCGTAATCTCGAATTCCCATTTTCAATGGGTTCAGGGTATAAAAAGCTATGGCGGATATATCTACGCCCATCGCAAATCGAGAAAATCGCAAATCGAGAAAAAACTTATCTTTCGCATGTAAGTTAATGTTATAATTCTAAGAAGATCGATCAAAAAGTTATATGTCTACGCCCATGATTTTTCAAATTTTGCTATATTTTGAACTCTATTGACACTAGAGACTTGAAATTTTGCATGTATACTCGGGTTGACAGCCCAAGATCAATAAGCTATGCTAGATATATCTACGCCCACAAGGGGCGTGGCAAACCGCAAAAGTTTATATCTCCTACAGTTTTAGAGCTAGAAGCTTGATTGAGTTACTTATGTCCTCCTCTATCGATGATCCAAAAATAATTTTTCAGCCTCTTTGGGGGCGTGGTATATCGAAAAATACCCTGTAATTTTCGCATTTTTGGAATGTAACCAACCAAATTTTGCAGGCATGTTAGCCTTGGCAAATTCTAAGAACTCGCAAAGAATTATGCGTCTACGCCCACTGGGGGCGTGGCGAATCGGCAAAGAAGTTTGTTGTGGCCAACTGCATAATTCATAATAGCTTAATAGCATAATAGCTTAGTAGCAATTGCTAAGATGGCAAAAAACATGTTAACAAAAATATAATAATATTATGAATTTAAAAAATAAAATTTATAAGTTTTCGATTAATAAATAAGAAGTTTCCAGCGGCATTCGAACCTAGGTCTTTTGAAAACAACATGTAATCGTTAGCTAAACCTAAATAAATTCACAGCTGATCAGCTGACCACCTGATCAGCAGCTTGTGACAAAACAAAACAATACAATCGTAATTCTTGCAAATGTATACAAACTTGGATGTGTATACACTTACAAACATCTGTGTACACATACATACATACATATATGCATGCATAGAAAAACTGCTTGCCAAGCAAGCAGAGTGGCAAATCGGAAAAGTTGTTTTAGTTTTAGCCTAAATGCACAATTCATATGCGTATGTTTATAAATTATTATCAATATTTGCTGCCAAGCAAGCATTTTATAATAAATATGCAAATATAAAAAAAAAAATTAAGAAAATATAATAATAAAAAAAAAAACGTTTTTTGCGGGATTCGAACCCACGCACCCAAGCATAGCTTGCATAGCGCTTACCATCAGCGCCACTGACCTAATATGAGCTGTGTTAACTAAAACCAAATAAGGCATTGCTAGAGCGTCTCTGACAAAACTAAAGTAACGATCGAAAAATTCCCAATTCAGTCACAATTCTTGGAATATTCTGGCATGCAAACTTTTGTATGTATACATAGAAAATTGTGTATACTCGTATAGTGTGTACATGTGTAAATCTGTATGTATGTATGTGTAGGAAAAACGTTTGTTGCTTGCCATGCACGTTTTCTAATTGCCGAAATATTTCGTTAATTAAATGTTTATTAAATAAATAAGATACACCTATGGGAACAAAGTATATCGCAATTAGTTGCGCCTAACTGCAACGTTCTTACTTGTTTTTTCTTTAATTTGTGGGCATTCTAATACAATATTTTTTTTTTTTTTTTTAAATTCCCGTAACAGATGTCGGTCATCAATGTGTGTGGTTTTGCGCTTTGCATCAGATCTTCTTATATTTCGAAGATCGTTATGCTTTTTAAATTTATTTATTTGGTAGTGCACAGTTTGACGTGATACATTAAATTCATTTGCAATCTCTTTTATTGCGGTTCCAGCGTTAAATTTTGCCAAAATTTATGATCGGACAACCAAACTTAATTCCGCAACTTTCCCCATTATTTTTATTGTTATAAGGGAAATTTACTTTATTTTAATTTTTATAGATGTTAATTGAGTTAAACAAGATAATTGTGTTGATGTCAAGTGCTCAAAAGTGAATAGAAAATTGAGAAAAGCCTTCGTCAAAATACTTATGCCACGCAAAAATTCGATGCTTGCATGCATTCTTATCAGCAGAAAGAGAATGCACAAGCGAAACAACATAAAATTTGGCATGCACACAGCTATTAATATGTTTTTCTCTTTGCTCATCATTTTCGCACCATTAGTTAACGGTATTAAGCAATACTAGTTTCAAAAGTCACAAAACGGTTTTGTCAAAATATATATGCCGACTAGTGTATATACATTCAGATTTACATATGTATATACACACTGTACGAGTATTCAAACTATTTTCTACGCATGCATACAAAAGTTTGCATGCCAAATTTTCTTTGAATTGTGAATTTTTCGATCGGTACTTAAGTTTTGTCAAAAGGCGCTCTAGCGGGGCCTTATTTGGTTTTAGTTAATGAAGCTCGGAGCAAGGCAGTGGCGTTGGTGGTAAGCGTTATGCAAGCTGCACTTGGGTACGTGGGTTCAAATCCCGCAGAAAACTCTTTCTGTTTCTCTCTCTTTGACTGACCCACCATGTTCTCTATGCTCTCTCAAATGTATATGCATGTATGTTTGAGTGTGTGTATGCATATATGTATATACGGCCAGTCGACAGCGCACAATTTGCAGTTCTTCCTAATTAAAATTTATATAAAACAAGTAAAAACGTTGCAGTTAGGCGCAACTAACTGCGAAATACTTTGTTCCCATAGGTGCATCTTATTTATTTAATAAACATTTAATTAACGAAATATTTCGGCAATTAGAAAACGTACATGGCAAGCAACAAACGTTTTTCCTACACATACATACAGATTTACACATGTACACACTATACGAGTATACACACAATTTTCTATGTATACATACAAAAGTTTGAATGCCAGAATATTCCAAGAATTGTGACTGAATTGGGAATTTTTCGATCGTTACTTTAGTTTTGTCAGAGACGCTCTAGCAATGCCTTATTTGGTTTTAGTTAACATAGCTCATATCAGGGCAGTGGCGCTGGTGGTAAGCGCTATGCAAGCTATAGTTAGGTGCGTGGGTTCGAATCCCGTAGAAATCTTTTTTTTTTTTCAAAATTATTATTTTTTAATTTTTTTATATTTGCATTTTTATAAAATGCTTGCTGCCAATTGATAATAATTTATAAACAAACGCATATGAATTGTGCATTTGCATTTGCAACGCTGACCAGCTGATCAGCTGTGAATTTATTTAGATTTAGCTATCGATTACATGTTATTTTCAAAAGGCCTAGGTTCGAATCCCGCTGGAAACTTTTTATTTATTAATCGAAAACTTAAAAATTTTATTTTTTAAATTCATTAATATTATTATATTTATGTTAAAATGCTTTCTGCCATCTTAGCAATTGCTACTAAGCTATTATCTGCATGAATTATGCAGTTGGCCACAACCAACTTCTTCGATGATTTGCCACGCCCCCAGTGGGCGTAGACGCATAATTTTTGGCCAGTTCTTAGAAAGGGCCAAGGCTAACATTCCTGCAAAATTTGGTTGCTTACATTCCAAAAATGCGAAAATTACAGGGTATTTTTCGATATGCCACGCCCCAAAAGAGGCTGAAAAATTATTTTGGATCATCGATAGAGGAGGACATAAGTAACTCAACCATCCAATTTTCAAGCTTCTAGCTTTAAAACTGTAGGAGATATAAACTTTTGCGGTTTGCCACGCTCCCTGTGGGCGTAGATATATCTACGATAGCTTATTGATCTTGGGTTGTCAACCCGAGTATACATGCAAAATTTCAAAGTTCTCTAGTGTCAATAGAGTTCAAAATATAGCACAATTTGAAAAATCACAATATATTCAGGTACAATTTGCCACGCCCCCAATGGGCGTATACATATAACTTTTTGATCGATCTTCTTAGAATTATAACATTAACTTACATGCGAAAGATAAGTTTTTCTGGATTTGCCACGCCCCCAATGGGCGTAGATATATCCGCCATAGCTTTTTGAACTTGGGTTGTCACCCCGAGTACATATTTCAAATTGCAACTCTCTAGCTCATCATCTAGTATGATAACTTGACTATGGGCGGAAGAGTTTTCCGATTTGCCACGCCCCTAGTGGGCGGATTGGGAAAATTTTTACACTTTATAATTCGGGAGCATATATGAGTATATGTTTAAAATTTCAAGTCTCTAGCTCTAATAGCACCGAAAAATATTGCGTTCATACGGACAGACGGACGGACAGCAAGACGGACATTGCACAAACCCAATATACTTTCTTCCCTTTGGGAACTAAGTATAATGATGAAAGCAAGGGGGGTGGGGGAAAACTATTCATTACAGTACAGAACAATTTCTTCTTTAAGTCTAGCGATGTATGGTTTCTTGTCGAAAATTTTCTTGAATGTTTCAAAATGCAGTTTGATCAAATTAAAAGCCTTTGGCAGGATCGCGCCAATTCTCATTTATGTGTGTATGCACACACACACATGTATATAGTTCACAGGCAGCAAAAATATTTTCCCACATAGGCACATAAATGCTCATACTGTAAATGCTGTAACGTCCGATTGACCAAATCATATCTTCATGCGCTTCTACGCTTTCATACCCTTTCTACAAATATTCATGAAAACGCCTACATTTTGCATGACCATGGCAAACGCTTTCAAGAATTCGACATACTCTTCTCACTCAGAAGAGATCCAACCGAAACCGTTCACACAATCAAAAAGGCCCGTGGCAGGCACACGACAATGCTCTCATACTATGAGCACTCATATATGTATGTAAACATTTCACACAATTAGAGTAGCTTGCTATATGTATAAGCATTTATGTGCCTGTGTGCAAAACTACTCTTGCTACCTACTCCACTCAGTAGACCTTTCAACAATTCTAAGTCTCTCATCAACGCTTTGATACCCTACATAAAAATAATAATAATATTCTTTATATTTTGCATGAGCATGGCAATTGCTTTGAAGGTAAGAAATGGGATCGTTTGCAACTCGTGAACAAATTTGAATTTTGTGCGCTGTCGACTGGCCGTATATACATATGCATACACACATTCAAACATATATGCATATACATTTGAGAGAGCATAGAAAACAAGGTGCGTCACTCAAAGAGAGAGAATAGCAGCTAGTGGTGCTTCATATAAAAATAAGACCAATTCGTTTGAGCGCTGGCAGCGTACTGAATATCAACAACTATATTTTCGCTGCCCGAGCAGTAAATTATAGAGCCGAACAAAAACGAAGATGATTAGGACGGGAAATCAAAATCTGGTTAATGAAAAAATTGTGTTCTAGTTGTCCAGTCTATGTTTTGTATGGTTAGTGATACTACATGTATAAGAATAAATGCATATGTATGATACTTGATATGAATGATAATTGGTATGTCCATAAATTTCTTTAATACAAGTTATGTGATGATCATAAAATTGTAAATCAGAAAAAGGAGGAATATATGAATATGTAATAAATAATGAACACGATGGGAGAGTTAATTTAACACCTATAATCTCCACACCATGAAGGGAGGAAAATGTAAACAATTCCATGAGATCATATGAAGAACTGAAACTATTAAGGAATATGCTTTTGAGCTTAGAATTTATGCCCAGAACATTTTGGTAGATTAGGGACAATTGAGAAAAGTCTTGTTTATTTTTTAGTTTTTTGGTGCAATTTTTGATGAAGATTGCACCGAAGGTATATTCAACGCAATAGGAGCTGATCTATTACGATTCTTCGGTTTGAATTCATGCACAACTATATATATTAGCCAAAATTTGGGGGTGAAGGCGGCGTGGCATCCAAAATCTGAAAATTACATTATTTGCGTATCCATAATATCTATCTAAGTTAACAAATTTGAAGTCTCTAGCCAAAACGGTGTAGAAGTTATGCCCGAAAAACCTAAAAAATGTAAACGAATTTTCGATTTTTTATAACAAATCAAACTCGTACTGCGTAACTAGCATAAGAGTGTTCATGTGAAATATCAGCTTTCTAACTTTTGTAGTTTCCGAAATCTCGGTTGTCATATGGACGGACAGATGGACAGGGCTAGATCAACTTATTTTTTCCTACTGATCAAGAATATATATACTTTGTGGGATCTGCGACGTCTCCTTCTGCCTGTTACATACATTTCCACAAAACCATTACACCCTGAATTCCCATTTTCAATGGGTTCAGGGTATGAAAATGGTAGAATAAGATATGCAAAATGGTAGAATAAGGTATGCAACTAGGAGAGTCATTTATAAAAAGCGAAAAGAGTAATGGTCCAAAATGGCTTCCCTGAGGTACACCATACGAAAAAAAGATAAGTTTAGAAATAGCTGTTCTCAGCAAGACTCTTTGGGTTCTACCATACAAATAGGATGAAATGCAAGACAAAAGTTTAGGGGAAAATCCTAAACGTACAAGCTTAAGAATTAGTATCTGGTGATTAACTGAGTCAAATGCTTTACTGAAATCAGTAAAAATAACATCAGTTTGCATTTTTTTTTTTTTTAGAAAAACTATCATTGACAAGCGAAGTAAATTTAAGTAAATAAGAGGATATTGATCGATTCTGAACAAAACCATGTTGGGATGGTTGAATAATCGTTTTTCAAAAACGTTGCAAGGTCGGTGTTATAATTTTTTCAAATAACTTCGAAATAGCAGATAATTTCACAATACCTCTGTAATTGGAAATATCAAATCTTCCACCTTTTTATACCCTGAACCCATTGAAAATGGGATTTCGTAGTCGAGCAGTCTCGACTACAGATGTCTTACTTGTTTAAGCTGCTTTCATAGCGTTATAATTATACAAAACGAAACTTAAAAGTAGTCAAACAAAATTTAAATAACCATCAGCTTTCATAGCAGTCTTTTCATTTCAATAAAATCAAACTTTAAACAAGTAAGAATTCTCTAGTCGAGACGGCTCGAAGAAGAAGTTATACCCAAAAGACCTAAAAATGGAAACGAATTTTTTATCGATAATTTGGAAATGGGATGAGTTATAGAAAAAACAAAATAAACTCGTACTGCGTAACTAACATACGAGTGTTCATGTGAAATTTCAGCTATGTAGCTTTTGTAGTTTCCGGAATCTCGACGTTCATACAGACGGACAGACGGACAGACGGACGGACGGACGGACGGACAGACGGACAGGGCTAGATCAAATTATTTTTTTTTATGCTGATCTACAATATATATACTTTATGGGGTCTGCGACGTCTCCTTCTGCCTATTACATACATTTTCACAAAACCATTATACCCTGAATTCCCATTTTCAATGGGTTGAGGGTATAAAAAAAAAAAAACAATAAATTTTAACTTACATGCATTTCAAATACTAGAGACATACAGTTTGGTTTGGCATATAGATATGAATATCATAATCATAATCTGAAGATATCAATATGATTGTCCATCTAGAAACAGAATTATTAGTCTATAAAGTTTTCTCATCAAAACCCATGTGGCACAGCAAGCAAGGCAGCGACACAGCATGACGCATTGCTGTATGTATGTATGTATGTATGTTTATGTGTGCAAGCGTAGATCAGCGTGTGGCTGCAATCGTATATACATACATATGTATTTGTGCATGTAAAGCTAATTGTAAAAGAATTATGATTTCTAAAAAAAACTTAAAATGTTAAATAGAATATGTAGATCATATGCTGAAACTCTCATTACATTCCATTATATATTTTAAAAATTTTAAAACAATTAAAATAACAATGGAATGCAAGCAACGTTGAGCAACGCTTAGCAATTTGTGTTCTTACGTATATGGCGAATTTCATTCGTTTTAGCTACTCTGCCGTTTAAATGAGCCGTGGTGTAGATGGCTAGACAGATGCAGCGAATGTTAGGCTGTCGCAGGTTCTAGCCTCGCCTAAGCCCTTCATAATTTCTTATTATACCCTGAACCCATTGAAAATGGGAATTCAGGGTATAATGGTTTTGTGAAAATGTATGTAACAGGCAGAAGGAGACGTCGCAGACCCTATAAAGTATATATATTCTTGATCAGCATAAAAAAATAAGTTGATTGTGCCCTGTCCGTCTGTCCGTCCGTCCGTCTGTCCGTCCGTCCGTCCGTCCGTATGAACGTCGAGATTTCGGAAACTACAAAAGCTAGAGAGCTGAAATTTTACATGAACACTCGTATGTTACCTACGCAATACGAGTTTATTTTGTTTTTTCGATAACTCGTTCCATTTCCAAATTATCGATAAAAAATCGAAAATTCATTTCAATTTTTTAGGTTTTTTGGGTATAACTACTACACCGTTTTAGCTAGAGACTTCAACTTTATATATTTAGTTAGATATTATGGATACGCAGATTTTGTAGTTTTCAGATTTTTGATGCCACGCCCCCTTCGCCCACAATTTGGAAAAAACGCATTTCAAATACTAGAGACTTGCAATTTGGCACATAGATAGATATATATACCCTTAATCTACCCTGAAAATTTCATGAAGATCGTGAAATGGAGTTATAAGCGTCCAAAGTTCAGTCCAACCCACCCCCAAGCCACGGCAGCAACTGCGCAGTTAGCAGAGCGCGCGCTTATATGTGCGTAAAGAAGAAGAGCATTCATTTTTTTGCAGGGTTCAGGGTATCTCGTAGTCGAGCCGTCTCGACTAGAGCCTTCTTACTTGTTTTTATTTTATTTTTTTTTTTAATTTCTTTCTTTTTTTTT
>JAUESP010000118.1:0-72661 GCA_030914335.1 Drosophila borborema
AGGGCTTAGGCGAGGCTAGAACCTGCGACAGCCTAACATTCGGTGCATCTGCCTAGCCATCTACACCATGGCTCACTTGAACGGCAGAGTAGCGAAAACGAATGAAATTCGCCATATACGAAAGAAACACTAAGGCAGTGGCTGAAAATACAAATACAATTCAAAGACAATTCTAACGCAATTCAAAAACAATTGTGATTCTTAGAATATACACGCATAGCAACATAGAAAGATTTTTTGTGTGTATATGTGCACACGCATACGAAAATGGATTTGCATTGCTCAACGTTGCTTGCATTTCCATTGTTATTTTAATTGTTTTAAAATTTTTAAAATATATAATGGAATGTAATGTGATTTTCAGCATATGATCTACATATTCTTTTTAACATTTCACGTTTTTTTAGAAATCATAACTCTCTTACAATTAGCTTTACATGCACAAATATGTCTGTACGATTGCAGCCACACGCTGATCTACGCTTGCACACATATACATACATACATACATACATATGTATGTATGTCTGTATGTGCGCCCGCAATGCGTCATGCTGTGTCGCTGCCTTGCTTGCTGCGCCACATGGGTTTTGATGAGAAAACTTTATAGACTAATAATTCTGTTTCTAGATGGACAATCATATTGATATGTTGAGATTAAGATTATGATATTCATATCTATATGCCAAACCAAACTGCATGTCTCTAGTATTTGAAATGCATTTTTTTACACAATTGGAGGTGGTGGGGCGAATTGGGGACCGGAATCCAAAATCTGACAAAAACCGAAATTGTATTATATTAGTATCTGTATATATGCAGAAGACTTAGAGACTGTAACTCTAAAGATGAATTAGCTAGAATTTTATAGCTGGTTTCCGATAATTTCGTTTATCGATAACTTTGCAAATATACAAGTTATCGAATTTCTTAAACAAACTCGTACTGCGCATGCAATATACGGACCTAACACAAAAAGAATGAACTCTCTAGCTTTTGTATCTTCGGAAATCGACGCGTTCAAACATACGGACAGACGGACATGGCTATATCAACTTTTCTCGTCACCCTGATCAAGAATATATATACTTTATGGGGTCTGCCACGCCTCCTTCTGCCTGTTACATACATTTAACAAAACCATTATACCCTGATTTCCCATTTTCAATGGGTTCAGGGTATAAAAAAAAAACCAATACCAGAATACCCAGGACAAGTCTTACACATTGATATATACACAACACAAACGAACTTTGTACTAACAGCAATACACAAATTCTCGAAACTAGCTCAAGGATGAATAATCAAATCCAAGGCAATAGAAGACGTAAAAAAACCTCTCCATGATATTCTCTTTTATTATGGTGTACCGAAAGCAGTAGTCATCGATAATGAGAAGTCCCTAAATTCAGACTCATTAACCTTTATGATGAAAGACCAACATGGAATCGAAATTTATAAAACCCCACCATATAAGAGCGCGGTCAATGGACAAGTAGAAAAATTCCATTCTACACTGTCAATGTGTGCATATTTACTTTCGCTTGTTAACAAGAAACTTTAACTTTAACATACATATGCATAATTGCGGACAGCACGACGGTCAAAGTCGCTTGCTCGCATCTAAAAACAATTAAAACTTGCTAATCAAATTGTGTTTTTAATCTAAAGCTATACGAAAAATCTCGATAGCACAACAGCTTATTACCGTTGATTATATAGACTATATCGCCTTTTTAAAAATCATGTTTTATTCTATTCTTATCAAATAGTGCTTTTTTTGTAATCATGTGATTTTTTCGATCTAAGCTAGGATAAATTTCTATCTTGTTTCTTCATCAGACAGATAGGAGAAAGTCCTGTTACAGTATGAACTGTTCTTTTGTTTTTTTTTTTCACGCATTCTTCTGCAATTTTTGACAAAGCCTTTTTTTTCATCATCATCATTGAACATACATCTTATTTTATTTACCAAGGTTTGGTTTAAACTCTCGTTTAGACCGTTAGAAGAAGGAGCATCTATTGCGGCCAGAACTAATTCGATATTTTTCTTTGTAAGGTACCTTTTGAATTCTTTAGAATTGATGGCCGGATACTGATCTGCGAGCAAGATATCAATCGAATTTCCATTTGGTACTTTTTCTATTAGTTTTATGAAATAGTTGGCGAGTTGATTTTTCGAACATTATATGTCCACCAAATCCTCTAATTGTATTTAAAGACATTATTTGTAAAGGTCTTTCTGCGGGACCTAAATACGATAACAATCCGAATTTCTTGTTTAATCTAGTCTTTTTTTATACAAATTTCGCATCTGTTGCAGATTAGTTTTATATTAGCAGATAAATATGGCGTTGTATAAAATGGTTTCATTTCGCTTCTATTTGACTTATTCCAATATGGTAGAACTCATTATGAATTTTCTTTATTGAAGTATTTTACTATATTCTTCGCTTAAAACTATTTTTTTCTTATTTTTCCTATTCTGTTCATAATAAATATCATTTTCAATAATAACATGTTTCTTATCTTTTAAACCTTCGTTTTTCTTCTGATCATTTTTTATAGCTGTCATGTTTATAATGTTCACTGTTTTTAATTTATTATCATTATTTTCATAGCATTCGTAGCCAGTATTTCTGCTAAGACAGTCAGCTTCGGTATTATCCTTTCCGGGATTATATATGATTTTAAAATTATATTGCGAAAGATAGTGTGTCATGTCACCGAATTCATCGTCTGTTCTATATTTTTCAGGTTTAAGTTTTCTAATGGTTTGTGGTCTGTGTACACAATGAATTCGATTCCAATTAGACAATGCCAGAATTTTAAACATTCTTTAATGGTCAGAAATTCTAAAAAAAATTGCTTTCTTCATATATTGTGTATAATTCAATTTTTTTTTTTTTTTTAATAAGCTTTTGGTTTTTGTGTACCATCTTTCTGTGTTTGTTTTAAAAAAGCTCCAATACCTTTAACACTTGCATCGGTGTATAAGTTAACGACGAAAATATTCTGCATTGTTACAATATCCAACGGAAATTGTTGCAACACAAATACGACATAATCAGACCAATAAACCCAATCTGCTGACACCGCGTGTAGTGGACTTCCTGCACACGCCAACCTGAGCTTCAGCAATTCCAAGAAGAATTGCACAACGGTTCAATAACACCAAAAGCGACGTCGCTGCCAACGCCGTCGACTGAACCACAGCTTAGCTAGGGATAGAATTGATTTAAGTAATTAGTTGTAACATTCGGTTTGAACAAGACAGTCACTCTTGAAATTAAAATATATTTTTTTAAACTCAAACAAATAAAGAATTTAACTGGCGCCCAGGTAGGGACTGACTTCGCGCGCAATACAGCAAAACAGTTCGTACGTGCGTGATACTGCTAGATCAAAAGCAGAGTCGGTTGAAAAGTGAAAAAACTATCGCGGCACAACACAGCAAAACGCCTGTACGTTCGCGACAGTGAAATCACAAACTCTATCAATCAAAGTGAAAAGTTGTTCGGGGTACAAAACAGCAAAACGCCTGGACGTACACGACAACTTAGCTATAAACTTGATAGTGAACAGACAGTGACGTGAGAGAGTGATAATACTCTAAATGCCCCTACTGCAAAAAAAAAACCCGTAGAAGGGAAATCGAGGCAACTCACGTTGATTAATTTTAACGTTCGATTCCAATTCGCTAAAAGGTAGTCTGGAACTTAATTGTTCAACTGCCCATCGGTGAACAATAATCCTGTACGGTCCGTCCGCAGGATACTCCAACGGAGTCTGGTCGCAGGATCCCCAGTAGGAAAACCAAAAAGGATGAAATCCGGGCTAGCAGTGGAGATTTCCACATCACCATTAATTAAGTTAGATAAATAAGAAAATTAAAAGAAAACTAACAAACTAAAAAAATAAGTTAAGAAACATACAAACAAAAAAGAAAAATTTTAAATTAAGAAAAACAATAGTAATAGAGTATGGCCTGTAAAGCCATACGAAACATTAGGTAGGATCTAGGAGATCACTGCGCTGATCGCCTAAGGAAAAACCAGATAACATAAATAAAATAAAAAGAAAGGAAAAGAAGAAGAACAAAATAAATAAATAAATAAAAATTTTTTTTATTCGTTTACTAATGTTGTAGTGGCGGCCCGATGATAAATACAAAATCGTGGTTGTATTTCCTCGACTTTATTGAGTGACAAGCTGTGTCTTTTTTCTTATTAGTTAAATGTAGTTAAGTGTCTAGCAAAGAAAAGTAGGAAGCATAATTCTCGATTGCGAACCAGTAGGAGAACTGGAGTCGGAGTTATGTTATTAACAGCGCATAATACTGTCAATAGCATAGCATGTTGACGTGAGGGAGGAGCAGCTCCTGTTAATGCAATCAAACTTTGTGAAGTCAGCTTTGCGATATATGGCTAACGAAAATAACTTGATTAGACCCCCTGTTTTAGTTGAACAACCTCAGGTAGGCGGACAAAACATCGACAGACAACAACAACGACACATCAACCGTCAAAACCATACATATAATATATATACACCAATTTAAACTTTGTGAAGTCAGCTTTGCGATATATGGCTAACGAAAATAACTTGATTAGACCCCCTGTTTCAGTTGAACAACCTCAGGTAGGCGGACAAAACATCGACAGACAACAACAACGACACATCAACCGTCAAAACGAACATATAAACAGAGGTATGGCGAACAACGCAGATCAGGTGATTGCAGCTACGGTTGCCCAAATCTATTAATAGAACAACTTCCAATGCTATTGAAACAACTAGTTAACCCATCTAGAGAATTTAATGATGTAGCAGATCAGAACATAACTGACAATAAAAATCTGAATGATCGGAATAGAGTACCAGACATTGTCTCAGAGTCTCTGAGAATTCTCCGGCAATAAAGCTGAATTCAGTTCCTGGAAAAAGAGTGTGGATCGCATACTTTCGATATATGCAAGCCAAATTGGTTCACCAATGAACTATGGCATGCTGCATACAGTGAGGAACAAGATCATCGGTAACGCTGATACGGCCCTCGAGTCGTACAACGTCCCCCTAAACTGGAGTGCCATCTCCAAGTGTCTTACACTGCATTATGCAGATAAAAGAGACATAGGAACTCTAGAATATCAAATGACCATGTTGATACAGGGCAGCAACCAGACGGTAGAACAGTTTTATCAGGTGGTCTACAACCACTTGACGTTAATACTGAATAAAGTAGGTTGTATGGAACTCATTAGAGAGTCCGAGATGCTCATGACCAAGATGTACAGGAAAAAGGCATTAGACACATTCATCAGAGGTTTGAGAAAAGACTTGCCGCATATTCTTTGCATAAAAGAACCAGCAGATCTTCCCTCAGCCCTCCATTATTGTCTAAAGTTAGAGAATCAAAGCTATAGATCAAATATAGCTTTCAATACAGTTTCACTCAAAACCTCATCGAGATAAGACGTGTTACTTCTGCGTTCCTGTGGTGCTCAAAGAGCAATACAAAAACTCTTAACAGTTAGATCAGACAAACAAACAAGTGCACATAGCAGAATACGAAAATAAAAAAACAACAAAAGCTAGAGACACAAACCAAAGTGCTGGGCCTGAGCCCATAAAACAACAACAATGCTTAAACCGCCCGACAAAGACACAACAACAAATCCAAACCTCAGCAATTATCAAATTCTAAACAACCCAAAATACATTGTAATCAACAGAAAAGACAACAAATCGTTCGAAAATGTATCACCATTTCTAATTAAAAAAACAATAGACCATACATGTGGAGAAGAAGTTGAAATATGAAAAAAAAAACCGCGCCGGCACCCTATTAATCAAAACCAAAAACACCTCACAAACAATGAAATTACTAAAAATAAAAAATATGACCGATATTCAAGTAGAAGCCACTGAACACAAGACACTAAACTTTTCCAAGGGGGTAATCTACTGCAACGAATTACGAAACATAGAGGAAGCAGAAATACTAGACGAACTTAAACCTCAAAGCGTAACCGAAGTGCGTAAAATTCTAAAGAAACAAGAGCAAGGCATGGCAGAAACGGGACTTATAATCATTACATTCTCCACACACAATCTTCCAGAAGCAATACAAATTGGATACGAAAGTGTAAGAGTTCGCCCGTACATCCCTCTACCTCTGAGATGCAGAAAATGCCTACGATTTGGCCACCCAACACCGATCTGCAAAAATCTAGAAGAAACATGCAAAATTCCTCTCAAAGTACACACACCACTGAAAATGAAACATGCATCAACGAGAAGTACTGCCTAAATTGCAAAAATAACTCCGAAATTGACCCCAAGCACAGCCCACTTGACCGCAAATGTCCAACATTCTTGAAACAACAAGAATTAGTAGCAATCAAAACTATAGAGAAGGTTGATCACAAAACAGCTTTATCAATTTACCTCTCTCGCCATAACCTGCAACCAGGCAACAGCTACGCATCAACATTGAGCAAAGCTGCAACAAATCACGACGCTTACTCAACAACACCAAAAACAAATACAGCTACAACAACATCGACACCGAATAATATTACCAAATTATCATCCGCCCAACAAACTAACACCTCAACACTACCCATAACCTACCACGCCCCGTTACCAGAACACCCTAGGATCTCAAGGCCAAGCACATCGCACCAACACCATCGCAAAGAAGACACGGAAATGGACGTAGATGCGAAAAAACAAACGACCTAAAACTAAGAATATTCCCCAAAGGAAAAAACAACACCCTTTCAACAAACCTCAAATACACAAAACCCAACCTACCAAATCCAAAAACTTCAAAGAAAGCAAAGCACAAAGACAACAACGACAGCGACAGTATTTAACACTTAAAATAACAATGACCCCACACGCTGTAATCATTACAAAAACAGACTCACAACACCAAATTTATCGCTTTAAATATAAATAAAACCAAATGACCATTAAAATCATTTAATGGAACATAAACGGTTACACAAATAATTACAGCGAACTACAAACAATAATCAAAAAACACACGCCTCTTATTTTATCCCTTCAAGAAA
Source organism: Drosophila borborema (assembly GCA_030914335.1). Lineage (NCBI taxonomy): Eukaryota > Metazoa > Arthropoda > Insecta > Diptera > Drosophilidae > Drosophila > Drosophila borborema. Next base: position 7,083 of record JAUESP010000118.1, read on the forward strand.
CACACATAATACACACAAAATCCATACCTATACCAAACAACTACACCTTAATAACAAAAAACAGTTCACCCTCCCTACAAACCAGAGAAATTACCCTGAACGTTGACTTCGACGCAGTATGCGCAGAATTCAAGTCAAACCTCAAATTCCGACTAATTTCAGCTATGTAGGCTTATAAGGGATTTTCTATGAAAAATCTCCAAAATGTTCTAGAAACCTCAAACATACCTCTGCTAGTCACCGGCGACTTCAATAGTTGGCATAAAAACTGGGGCTCAGCCACTAATAACCATAGGGGTAAAATACTCGAAGAATTCATAGCCCAATCAAACTACATTCTACTAAATGACGGTTCACCAACACATCTTAGCACCCACAATACACTAACTAATATCGACATCACCTTTAGCAGCCCAATCCTACAACTTGACAGCACATGGTACACAGAAAATGATCTCTACGGTAGCGACCACTTCCCTATCATAATTAACCTCTTTAACTCTTATCTAGCAATAGCACAACGCACATACTCCAAACCCATTTTCATCACCGACAAAGCCAATTGGAAACGATTTTCAGAACTTACAGAAGAATACTCATCACAACTAAAAACAAGCTCAAACATAAACAAAGAAACAGCCACAATACAAAAAACAATTATATCCAGTGCACACAAAACAATCCCTCAGACACACCCTATTACCAAACCACACAATGTTTCCTGGTGGAACAACAATCTACAAAAACTTAGAGACGACAAAATCAAGAAATGGCACATACTAAAAAGAAACATCTGTACCCAGAACATCATACAATTTAAACAAGCGAATGCCAAATTTAGAAGAACCCTAAAAGAAGAAAAAAAAAAAAAACACAGCATACAAAAATTCACAACACAAATAGCACCCGACACACCTCCAAAATCAATTTGGAGTAACATCAGACGCTTCTGCGGCCTAAACCCCCAATAACACATTCATTGCATCCTAAGCCCAATAACAAATCAAAACACCACCAACAAAGCAGAAATAGCAGAACTCTTCTGCAAAAACCTCTCAAACTCATCATCTGACTCCAACTTCTCCACGACCTTTATACATACAAAACAAACATCATTGAACAACCTACTCAACCACACAAATGACCCCAGCAAGAGAGCTACAGAAATAGAAAAAGAAATAACACTAGTCGAATTAATCTCAGCTCTAAACACACTAAAAGGAAATACACCCGACTAGACAGAGTAAACTACGCCATGATTAAAAATCTGGACAGAAAAACAAAATGTCGAATAATCAACCTCCAAAACTCTATACTAAACAATTACATTCCCCAAGTTTACAAGAATAGCACAATAATCCCAATCTTAAAACCCAACACAGACAAAGCTGCACTAAACTCCTACCGACCAATATCACTGAACTCGTGTCTATCAAAAGTCCTTGACAAAATAATAGCAAAGCGACTGTGGTGGTTTGTCTCTAACGACAAATTAATCCATATCAGTCAAACGGGATTCAAGAAGGGGAAATCTGCTATAGACAGTCTACTGTTGATAGACCATCTACTAGCAAGATCCATCTCCAGAAGAAACCATACGTCTATAATATCCATAGACTTTGAAAAAGATTTTGACAGAATCGGACTACATTCAATACTTGACCAACTCACGGAATGGAAAACGGGACCCAAAATATTAAACTACATAAAAAACTTCATGACAAACAGACAAATTACAGTACGAATAAACACCAACATCTCCCCCTTCCACCCCATACACAACGGCTCGCCACTCTCAGTGATCCTTTTTGTCATAGCATACAACAAACTCGCTGAAAAGCTAACCCTACACCCAAATATCAGCCTAAGCGCCTACGCTGACGACTTTAACATACTACTTAAACTAAAAAATAGGAAAAACATCAATATAAACCTAAACCCAATCTTCAGAACCATAGTCAACTGGGCCGAATACTCAGGCGCCAAGCTTTCCACCAGCAAATGCAAGCATATGCACGTCTGCAGAAAGCACAACTGCAAATGCTTATTATCAACAGAAAGCATACATATCCAGAACGTCACATCACTAAAAATAGTAGGACTTCACTTTAACAACAAATACAGATGGAACAACCACACGGAACAATTCACATACTCTCTTCACCAAACAATTAATATAATAAAATGTCTCGCAAGTCCTAAATTCAACTGTAACACATCCTCACTTATCAATGTCACAAAAGCAATACTCAACTCCAAAGCAGACTACGGCTTACCCATCTATGGACACTGCCCGTAAACTATACGAAACCAGAGTCCCTCCATTAGAAGACAGACGCGATCTACTAACAGCAACCCTCGTAAAAACCCTGATTACAGCAAAAAATTCCCCAATACACAAAATACAATACAATACAATTCAACAATAGACCGAATAATAAAACATAGCAAAAACCACAACCTACCCTTTCAGCCCACAAAGCTACTTTCTCTGACTACCACTCCATGGAACTCAAGCCAAATCATCACAGACACGACACTAAGAAACTTTAATAAAAAAACACATGCCCACAAACATACAGAGCCGAATTCATTCGAATTAAGACCATAGACAACCCTAAATACACATACATCTATACAGATGGATCTCAAAACAACACTACCACTACCTTTGCTATCACAAGCGAAGCCGATACCATCAAATCATATCTCCTACCCCACTACTCCTCAGTATTTTCCGCAGAGCTCATCGCAATAGTAGAAGCCCTAGAAACTCTAAAAAACAAAAGAGGCAACTTCTGCATATGTACCGACTCACTCTCTGCAATAGACGCAATGAACAACCCAAACAACAATGAACATTATCCCTCATACGCTCGCAATGTTATTAACAAAAGCTTCCCCGAATTCAAACTACTCTGGGTGCCCGGGCATGTAGGAATAGTAGGGAACGAACTAGCAGATACCTCTGCCAAAAATGCAGCGAACCAGCCTCTAATAACAAAGGAAAACCTTAACATACAAGACATACAAAAATACTTAAAAAACATCCACCTCACAAAACTACAATCCAACATATCCGAAACATCAACCTGGTACCAAACAAACAACCCACACAAACTTAACAATTACCATATTTTTAAAAGAAACTTACTACACTTCTCGAGAAAAGACCAAATAATAATAACTAGAATGAGACTCGGACACTCCAAAATGACCCACAAACACAAAATAGATAAATCTCCCGGTGTATGCCCCCTCTGCAACGACACCATAACACTCGAGCACATCCTCACCAACTGCAGTACACTAAAACCTCAAAGAGAAGCAATTTTCAATAACACCAACCCCCTCCAATGCTTAGCCAACACCACTCCTTCAAACGCATCAAACATCCTGAAATACTTAAAAGTAACAAACCTATACCACCACATATAAATAAAAAAAACAAGTAAGAACGTTGCAGTTAGGCGAAACTAACTGCGAAATACTCTGTTACCATAGGTGCATCTTATTTATTTAATAAACATTTAATTAACGAAATATTTCGGCAATTAGCAAACGTACATGGCAAGCAACAAAATTTTTTCCTACACATACATGCAGATTTTCACATGTACACACTATATGAGTATACACACAATTTTCTATGTATGCACACAAAAGTTTGGATGCCAGAATATTCTAAGAATTGTGACTGAATTGGGAATTTTTCGATCGTTACTTAAATTTTGTCAAAAGGCGCTCTAGCAATGTCTTATTTGGTTTTAGTTAACACATATGACATAAGCGCTATGCAAGCTATACTTGGGTGCGTGGGTTCGAATCCCGCAGGAAACTTTTTTCAAAAATTATTTATTTTTTATTTTTTTTATATTTGTATATTTAATATAAAATGCTTGCTGCCAATTGATGGCCAAATAATTTATAAACATATGTATATGAATTGTGCATTTAGGCAAAAACTAAAACTGCTTTATGCTTTCGGATTTGCCACGCTGCTGGCAACAGTTTTTCTATGCATGCATATATGTATGTATGTATGTGTACACAGATGTTTGTAAGTGTATACACATCCAAGTGTGTATACATATTGCAAGAATTGCGATTGTATTGTTTTATTTTGTCACAAGCTGCTGATCAGCCGGTCAGCTGATCAGCTGTGAATTTATTTAGGTTTAGCTAACGATTACATGTTGTTTTCAAAAAACCTAGATTCGAATCCCGCTGGAAACTTTTTATTTATTAATCGAAAACTTAAAAATTTTATTTTTTAAATTCATTAATATTATTATATTTATGTTAAAATGCTTTTTGCCATCTTAGCAATTGCTACTGAGCTATTATATGCATGAATTATGCAGTTTGCCACAACAAACTTCTTTGGCGATTTGCCACGCCCCCAATGGGCGTAGACGCATAATTTTTCGCCAGTTCTTAGAAAGGACCGACACCAACATGACTGCAAAATTTGGTTGCTTACATTCCAAAAATGCGAAAATTAAGGATACTTTCCGATATGCCACGCCCCCAAAAAGGCTGAAAAATTATTTTTGGGTCATCGATAGAGGAGGATATTAGTAAATTCAAATTTCAAGCTTCTAGCTCTAAAACTGTAAGAGATATAAACTTTTGCGGTTTGTCACGCCCGCTGTGGACGTAGATATATCTACCATAGCTTATTGGTCTTGGGTTGTCAACTCGAGTATACATGCAAAATTTCAAGTCTCTAGTGTCAATAGTGTTCAAAATATAGCACAATTTGAAAAATCACTATATATTCAGGTCCGATTTGCCACGCCCCCAATGGGCGTAGACATATAACTTTTTGATCGATCTTCTTAGAACCATAACATAAACTCACATGAAATTTCAGCGTTCTAGCTTTAACGGTGCAGAAGATACGGATCGGGAAAATTTTAACACTTTATAATTCGGGAACATATATGAGTATATGTTTAAAATTTCAAGTCTCTAGCTCTAATAGCGCCGAAAAATATTGCGTTCATACGGACAGACGGACAGACGGACGGACAGCAAGACGGACATTGCACAAACCCAATATACTCTTTTTCCCTTTTTAAGGGAACAGAGTATAAAAACGCTCCCATCAAATGCACTCATAAATACAACTCTAGAGCTGAAGGCCCCTGCCGCCAAAGCCTTAGTACTTAGCTAGCCTTTAATTTTATTATTAATAAGTTAGCTCTTAAATAAATAAATAGCTTTCAATAAAAACAACCAATTTGGTCATAAAGTAGCAGCTTGAAGTATGCAACCCATGCTACCACCTCGAAAAGTTCAATATTCACAAAACACTCCCCAGATAATAAGAACAGTTCCAATAGGCCCCATTTCCCAAATGCCAATACAGGCCACATGGCCAAATAATACCAATAATGCACAACAATACAACAAACAACAGTTCTATCAAACGCGAGCACAATAGACAATTACACCTTCCCGACCGTTAGCACCCAAACCACCGCCACGTCCCGAACCAATGGACGTTGAATAAAGCATCCAGACACGGATGATAAATTACATGATCAGACCCAATTTTGAGACAGGAAAAAGGTCAAGCCATAACCTAATACCAAGTATTGAAGCACCCATAAACATATTCAAAAACAATATATTTCTAAAAAAGGCCGACAAAACAGAGTACAGATTCTATATACCATTCCCAACATTCCATAGGCATATAACAACCCAACCAAGCTATACGACAAATGACCTCGTACAAATATTAAAAGCTCGTGTTAGAGAGTCGAAATGAAACACTCCACATTTACCGAATTCAAAAATTTAACTCTTCTCTTTGTGAGAACAAAATTTGAACTGTTTATTCCTTAAAATCCTAGTGCTTATATACCTTTAAAATACTTCCAGGCACTGGAAGGCTACAATTAACTCCATGCACACAAGTGCACAGATGTTTGTCAAGTGTCCCTTTTCGATCGCTAAGCCGTTCTCACGTCTCGCGTTACATTTTTATTACTTGCTGCGTTGGTCGCTGCAGCTAAGGGATGACATGTTTATTACTTGGCTTCAGATAATGCGCAGGTTATCGACTATTGCCTATTTTTTAATATGTTTATATAAGTGGCATATTCATGCTTGAACACTCGTCTCAACCCTTCTATTATCATCGGCATATCAACCTCAGAAGACGTTATGAGCCAAATCCAAAACATATACCCGTCACTCTTCAAAAACTATAAAATTAGGTTCTCACAATCACAGGCTAAAGATCTGACAAACGAAACCGAACGAGACGAAAAAATCTTGGCCACCCATAATAGAGCACATAGAAACGCACTTGAGAATAGAAACCAAATGATAGAATTTTATTATTTTCCCAAAATGAAACAAACAATAGCAGATCTTGTCAAACAGTGTCAAGTTTTCAAGGAAGAAATATATGGCAGACATCCAACTAACACCAAATTAAAAAAAAAAATCCAATACCAGAATACCCAGGACAAGTCGTACACATTGATATATACACAACACAAACGAACTTTGTACTAACAGCAATACACAAATTCTCGAAACTAGATCAAGGACGAATATTCAAATCGAAGGCAATAGAAGACGTTAAAAAACCTTTCCAGACTCATTAACCTTCATGATGAAATATAAGAGCGCGGTCAATGGACATTCGACACTGTCAGAGATTATGAGATGTAATAAACGAAAAAACTAATACAAAATTTTTGACGAACTTCTCGATAGATCGATATACGACTATAACTACACTATACACTCGACAACTAATAAACGACCACTCGACGTATTTTTTGGTAGACCCAGAACAATAAGAACAAGTAAGAAGGCTCTAGTCGAGACGGCTCGACTACGAGATACCCTGAACCCTGTAAAGAAAATGATACTCTTCTTCTTTACGCACTTATAAGCGCGCGCTCTGCTAACTGCGCAGTTGCTGCCGTGGCTTGGGGGTGGGTTGGGCTGAACTTTGGACGCTTATAACTCCATTTCTAGATGCATGATCTTCATGAAATTTTAAGAGTATCTATATCTATATCTATAGAGTATCTATATCTATATCTATATAGAGTATCTATATCTATGTGCCAAATTGCAAGTCTCTAGTATTTTAAATGCGTTTTTTGCAAATTATGGGCGAGGGGGGCGTGGCATCTACAAAATCTGCGTATTCATAATATCTATCTAAATATATAAAGTTGAAGTCTCTAGCTTAGGTGTAGAAGTTATACTCTAAAAACCTAAAATATGTAAACGAATTTTCGATTTTTCGATAATTTAGAAATGGGACGAGTTATCGTAAAAACAAAATAAACTCGTATTGCGTAGCTAACATACGAGTGTTCAAGTGAAATTTCAGCTCTCTAGCTTTTGTAGTTTCCGAAATCTCGACGTTCATACAGACGGACAGACGGACAGACGGACGGACGGACGGACAGACGGACAGGGCTAGATCAACTTATTTTTTTATGCTGATCAAGAATATATATACTTTATGGGGTCTGCGTCTCCTTCTGCCTGTTACATACATTTTCACAAAACCATTATACCCTGAATTCCCATTTTCAATGGGTTCAGGGTATAAAAAGCCTAGGAAAGATAATATAGACAGACTTAAGCAAAAACAGACGACAGACATTCACAACCATAACAAGACGCGAACTTTCACCTAGATATAAGAAAGCAATAGTTAAAGAGGACAGAAATACAACCGTACTAACATCCACATATTTATCGTACATACTAATAATAATATAATAATACTGGTGATGATGGCACAACAAATTGAACCGACATGGACATAACGAACTATACAGAAGCAAAAACCATTACGATGGACTAGGCAAAATACAAACAAGAACAACAAGAATTATTCACATCATCAATTTGAACAAAATTAAAGAAGCCTTAGAGCAAATAGAGTTTCACACATGAAAAGGTTTAAAATTTTGCATACCTTACGTCACGAAATTAACCATACTCACTTGACTTTACGTACCATCGAATATGACGTTAACAAAAGATCCTCAAGGGCCATCAACATGCTAGGCACTGTATGTAAGTATGTAGTAGGCAACCCATGATGACTTCGTTCAAATAGAAGAACATATAAATAAAGTTATAGATAACAGTAACAAACAAGTAATAATAAATTCACAGCTAGAACAGAGATTGAATAAACTAACTACAATAACCAATACCCTTACAAACAATATCAGAAAAAACGATAGATTCATACATGAAATAGCAGAAAGTTTACAGAACCAAGTCAGACTGATTAAGGAGGAAGTTACCAATATAATATATGCCATGATATGGGCAAAAGTTAACGTAGTATACTCATTCCTATTAACAGAAGCAGAAGTAAATGAAATAGAGAGAATATTGAAAGCTATAGGAATGCCTTCATTGTCTGTAGAAGAGATACTAGAATATTCAGACGTGGCCGTATTTCACAATACGACTTCTTTATTTTATGTAATCAAAATACCTAACGTAGAAGAAACTGAATACGAAAACCTAATTGTGAAACCAGTCATAAGAAAAAATGTTATCATAAACATAGAATACAAAGAAATATTGTCTCACAAAAACGTAATGTAGATTAAGATCTGTTCTAAAAGTAACATTGTCAATATTAGCAATAGTACATGTTTGCCTAGGCTCCTCAATGGAGAAAAATCGCTGTGTGACGTTCAGTAACGCCGAGCATGTGGAACTAATCGAAGAATTAGCCAACGGCCTATTGATCCTCAACAACTTTAACGGAATGGTGACATCGACAAAAACAAGCACCTGGTTAAATGGCACGTATGTCATTCGTTTCGTCAATGAGTCCTTTTCAATTGGCATCCGGACTTTCAAAAATCTTAAGACAAACACATTATAAGTCGGATCGTCGATATTACAGATGACACCAGAAGAATCGAGACGACCCCAAATTCTGTCGCTGGAAGCTTTGCAGGCATTGCACATCAACAACAGCCAAAAACTGGAAAAACTAAAACTCACGACACACGCAGTATCATCCATAATATTGATCTGCATAATAGTGATAATCATCGTCATTGCCTTCCTCTATAGAAAGAGAGAGAGAAAGATAACGTTACTATTGGATAATAACCAACCAAAAAAAGTAACAGAGGCACCAAGACGAACAATAAAAAACATACAGTTCGACATTCCTTGTTGTAACAATATCGAACGGATAACAATATCCAACGGAAATTGTTGCAACACAAATACGACATAATCAGACCAATAAACCCAATCTGCTGACACCGCGTGTAGTGGTCTTCCTGCACACGCCAACCTGAGCTTCAGCAATTCCAAGAAGAATTGCACAACGGTTCAATAACACCAAAAGCGAAGTCGCTGCCAACGCCGTCGACTGAACCACAGCTTAGCTAGGAATAGAATTGATTTAAGTAATTAGTTGTAAAATTCGGTTTGAACAATGAATAAAAATATATTTTGTTAAACTCAAACAAATAAAGAATTTAACTTATATAAAGGTTTGAGCTTTTTGATTGTAGATGGCCAAAATTGGTTTCGAGCGCAAGTATTGTTTTACTTTACTGAAGGCTATCACATAATCAGTTGACCAATTGAATCTTACATCTCTTCTCAGAAAGTTGTGTAAGGGATCGAGCGAATTTGAGACGTTAGGAATGTATTTTCCATAAAAATTCACTTTACCTAAGAATTGTCTTATGTTTTTCTTATTTTGAGGTAATGGGAAGTCTATTATAGATTTCAAATTATCTTTTAAAGGAGTTACTGTATTCTCCGTGATGAAAATTGCATTTTGTTAGTTTTAATCGGAATCCTTCCTTCGATATAGCATCCAACAATTGTCTCAATTGATATAAATGTTCTTCAAACGTCTTTGGGAAAATCATGATATCATCTATGTAGTTTACAACAAAATTTGATAAGTTGTACATTCTAATTATGTTCACTAAAATTCTTTGTAATGTTGCTGGAGATGTTTTTAATCCAAAAGAAAGATATGTCCATTGTCGCAGAGAAAGTTCTCAGTGAGAGTTATCAGACGTGTTTGTTTTTGCTCTGCAAATTTTCTAGTCTTTTTTCTTATTAAATTGATTTTATTAAAGTTCACATAATCGCGGTGCTAATTATTGCAAGTGCTGTCATATTCCTGTGCCTGGTTTGATCCGTGTTATACTGTGCTTTTGGTAAGTTGCTTTTTATACTTTGTTCCCGAAGGGGAACGAATGAAACGTATGAACGCAATATTATTCGGCGCTATTAGAGCTAGAGACTTGAAATTTTAAACATATACTCACTTATGCTCCCGAATTATAAAGTGTTAAAATTTTCCCGATCCGCCCACTAGGGGCGTGGCCAATCGGAAAACTCTTCCGCCCATAGTCAAGTTATCATACTAGATGATGAGCTAGAGAGTTGCAATTTAGAATGTATACTCGGGGTGACAACCCAAGTTCAAAAAGCTATGGCGGATATATTTACGCCCATTGGGGGCGTGGCAAATCGGGAAATACGTATCTTCTACACCGTTAAAGCTAGAACGCTGAAATTTTGCATGTGAGTTAATGTTATGATTCTAAGAAGATCGATCAAAAAGTTTTATGTCTACGCCCATTGGGGGCGTGGCAAATCGGACCTGAATATATAGTGATTTTTCAAATTGTGCTATATTTTGAACACTATTGACACTAGAGACTTGAAATTTTGCATGTATACTCGTTGACAACCCAAGACCAATAAGCTATGGTAGATATATCTACGCCCACAGGGGGCGTGACAAATCGCAAAAGTTTAGATCTCTTACAGTTTTAGAGCTAGAAGCTTAAAATTTAGATGGTTGAGTTACTAATGTTCTCCTCTATCGATGTCCCAAAAATAATTTTTCAGCCTCTTTGGGGACGTGGCATATCGAAAAATACCCTGTAATTTTTGCATTTTTTGAATGTAAGCAACCAAATTTTGCAGTCATGTTAGCCTCGGCTCTTTCTAAGAACTGGCAAAAAATTATGCGTCCACGCCCACTGGGGGAGTGGCAAATCGCCAAAGAAGTTTGTTGTGGCCAACTGCATAATTCATGCATATAATAGCTCAGTAGCAATTGCTATGATGGCAGAAAGCATTTTAATATAAATATAATAATATTAATGAATTTAAAAAATAAAATTGATAAGTTTTCGATTAATAAATAAAAAGTTTCCAGCGGGATTCGAATCTAGGTTTTTTGAAAACAACATGTAATCGTTAGCTAAACCTAAATAAATTCACAGCTGATCAGCAGCTTGTGACAAAACAAAACAATACAATCGCACTTCTTGCAATATGTATACACACTTGTATGTGTATACACAAATACAAACATCTGTGTACATACTTACATACATATATGCATGCATAGAAAAACTGCTTGCCAAGCAAGCAGCGTGGCAAATCGGAAAAGTGGTTTTAGTTTTAGCTTAAATGCACAATTCATATGGGTATGTTTATAAATTATAATAAATATACAAATATAAAAAAAAATTAAATAATAATAATTTTTGAAAAAAAAAAGTTTTTTGCGGGATTCGAACCCACGCACCCAAGTATAGCTTGCATAGCGCTTACCATTAGCGCCACTGACCTAATATGATCTGTGTTAACTAAAACCAAATAAGGCATTGCTTGAGCGTCTCTGACAAAACTAAAGTAACGATCGAAAAATTCCCAATTCAGTCACAATTCTTAGAATATTCTGGCATGCAAACTTTTGTATGTATAAATAGAAAATTGTGTGTATACTCGTATAGTGTGTACATGTGTAAATCTGTATGTATGTACATATGTATTGATTTCGCTATCTACAGAGGAATCGGTGACAGACTCTTGAGCATTGAAGAATGTCTCGATCTGTCTTCGGATCATCTTCCGCTGATAGTCACCGTCCACGCTCACCCACAACCTTTCCCGATCAGACAACGCCTTCTCCCCGCTGGGTCGAATCTAGCAATTTTCAAGCTCACTCTACACTCCTCACTGCACCCGGAAATAGAACTCCACACTCCAGAAGACATTGAGTATGCAGCAAATAGAATGCAAGATGCTATAGCAGAGGCAGCGCTGCTAGCTGCACCGGCTGCTCACAATCAAAAGCACTCGCACTACAGCATTCCTCTCACCCCGCATGTTCAAAATCTGCTTGAGTACAAACGATGGACAAGGAGCCGTTGGATCAGAACACGTACAGCCAGCAACAAAAGCATATATAACGAAGCCACCAGACAGCTCAAAGTTGCCCTGGCTCAGATGCAATGTACGCGTATTAGAGAGGCGCTTGAACGAGCAGATACTCCAGCTGGGGCGGAATTCCAGCTATGGCGATACACGCGTAACATCAAAAGGCAGCCTCTGCGTCGTCACCCCATTCAGAGCGCTACGGGTGAGTGGCTCACCGGAGATGAAGTGCAGGCCGAAGCTTTTGCTGATCACCTCTACGAGCAATTTTCGCCGCTGCTAACAACCGAGCCATCTGACCTCGAGAGCATCAGAAGTACTGTGAACTCTCCTATCCCAGAAGGTACCCCCATCGAAGCATGCACAAAGGAAGAGGTTCTCAAGCTGATGCAAGCTGTAAAAGCAAAAAAGGCGCCGGGACACGACCGAATAGATGGAAAAGTACTCAAGGCACTGCCTGAATCAACCATAGACTACTTCGTAGTACTATGCAACGCCATCCTTCGCATTCAGCACTTTCCGTCCTCCTGGAAACGTGCTGAGATAATCATGATTCTGAAACCTGGAAAACCCGAAAAGGAAATTGCTTCCTACAGACCCATCAACTTGCTACCGGTACTCTCCAAAGTATTCGAAAGAATACTGCTGCGAAGAGTGCTGAACGAGCTGAGCCTAAGAAACACCATACCAGAGCATCAATGCGGATTCAGGAGACAGCACGGTACGCCAGAGCAAGTGCATCGAGTGGTTAACCACATTCTCGGCGCGTTCGAAAACAAAGAATACTGCTCCGCAGTCTTTCTCGATGTTAAGCAGGCATTCGACCGGGTGTGGAATCTGGGTCTCCTTGACAAGATCAGGAAAGCCTTACCTGTCTCCCACTTCAAGCTGCTGGCGTCCTATCTGTCAGGAAGAAGCTTCAAGGTTCTAAAAGGACAGGCAAAATCGTTGAGTAGATCAGTCAGAGCGGGCGTGCCCCAAGGCAGCGTGCTTGGCCCAACGCTATACACACTCTACACCGCTGACATGCCGTTGTCTCCCAGAAACAGCGACATGCTTATAGCGACGTACGCAGATGATACTGCCATACTGAGTCGCAACAAGTCGCCTGAAGAAGCTTCTAGTCAAATGCAAGTATACTTGCAGGATCTCAATCGATGGCTAACTCGCTGGAGCATCGGAATCAATGCCCAAAAGTCCACGCACATCACATTTGCAACCAGAAGGGGAGTCTGCCCCGAAGTGACTCTAGGAGCTCCAATACCACGAGCAAACAAGGTGAAGTACCTGGGAGTTACTCTGGATAAGAGACTGACCTATGGCCCGCACATAAGTGAGACTATCAAAAAGTGCAAGTTTAAGTTTAAAAAAAACTTAACTGGATGCTAAGAAGCGATAGCCCCCTGTCACTACGCAGTAAGAGGCATATATACAACGCAATAGTGGCACCTGTCTTCACCTATGCAATGCCTTTATGGGGGTCTGCTGCAAGAACTCACATCAACAAAGTTCAAACCACACAAAACAAAGCACTAAGGACATGGACCGGAGCCGAATGGTTTGTCAGAAATGAAACACTGCACTCTGACCTTGAAATGCCGACAATTGCTGAGCTCATTGGCCGACACAGCACAATGTACACGGACAGATTATCCGCCCACCCAAACCAACTTGCAGTAAATCTAACTATCAATACAATAAGCAGAAGGCTGAAAAGATCACACCCCATGGATCTCAGAACTGACCTAAATTATATTAGACTTATAGCAATAAAGGCATTTAGCCACTCCAATAACTAAGGTACACTTATAAATGCGCTGTAGAGTTTAAGACAAAAGCTGCAATAAAATAAAATAAATTAAAAAAAAAAATAAATAGAAAATTGTTTGTATACTCGTATAGTGTATACATGTGTAAATCTGTATATATGTGTAGGAAAAACGTTTGTTGCTTGCCATGTACGTTTTCTAATTGCCGAAATATTTCGTTAATTAAATGTTTATTAAATAAATAAGATGCACCTATGGGAACAAAGTATATCGCTGTTAGTTGCGCCCAACTGCAACGTTCTTACTTGTTTAATTTTGAAGTTTGGTGCAGCTGGTGTCTTGTTTACTTGCATTATTTTGCATTTTGCTTTGGTGTTTCTATTTTATTTTGGCGCTCTCCCCACTTCTGTCTTAAAACGTTTGTTAGTGTGAGTGCTTGCAATTTTGGTCTTGCTTACTATTGTTGTTTTTTTCCCTCTCTTAATTTTAATTTCGTGCTTTGCAAGTTTACCCTCTCGCTGTGTACTTGCTCTCTAACGGCTGTCTGTTGTTGCACTTGCTCTCACAGTATATTTACATTCTCTCTATTTTTATTTTCCATTTTTTTTCTGCATATTTGCTTTTCATCCCAGTTGCCAATATGAGTAATTACAAAAAATCATGCACATTCAGTCTGGCAGGTGATGCTGCACAAGCGCAATTTGTAAATTGCTGGTGTGCAGGTCTTACTGGGCGTGATTATGACAAGATCATGTCCACTGCCAAAATTGGTAGAATTGGACTCCTCTCCAATTATTGTTCAAACTAAGAGTGACAATAAGTCAGCCTTATCTGTCGTCTCTCCTCGAAAGCAAGTTTTCTTATCTGCTTTTATTTCAAGCAATATCTCGGCCAATATCTTTATATCGAAGTTTAGTTTTGCGACTCCGCGAGAAATTGCTTCATTCAAGATCAATGTGCCGGTTGAGTATTTCACAACAATATGTGAACACAAATGCTGGCCACCTCATGTAGTTGTCCATGAATTCAAACCTAAAAATCGAAACAAATCTCATCCTATTTCTTTGAATTTACCTTCGGTGCAATCAACATCAATTATTACACCAAAAAAAAAAACTAAATATGTTTCATTCTTCTTCTCAGCTTTCCCTTAAAATGTACGTGGCTTGAAATCTAAACTTAAAAGTCTATACTTGCATAGTTTTAGTGTTCAATATGACACTATTGCCTTCACTGAAACATGGTTAAGTCATAACATTCACAATAGTGAGATTCTTGCAAGTAATTTCACTATTCATAGACTTGATCGTTCAATGCGTAAAGGTGGTGGGGTGTTAATTGCTGTTAAATCCAGTATCCACTCCGAATTCTTTACCTTTTCCTACCTTCATGATGGGGAGATTATAGGGGTTAAATTAATGCTCCCATCGTGCTCATTGCTTATTACATGTTCTTATATCCCTCCCTCTTCTAATATTCAGGTTTATACTCAACATATAACCTGTATTAAAGAAATTTATGAACATGTAACTGATAGAGACTTTCTGCTTGTGTTGGGTGACTTCAATATTCCTAACACTTCTTGGTCCTCAACTTGTAATGCAAATGATTTTATTCCGACAATTGATCACTATCTTTTTGATGAATTATTTAATCTGTCTATGTTTCAGATGAACACCATTTCTAACCATCTGAATAACACGCTTGATCTTGTGTTCATTAATCATGACTCCATCATTAATGTCGAGATCAATTCCTTTCTGCTTACCAGAGGATATGCATCACCCCACTTTAGAGGTTTTATTATCTATTGATAATCCTCTAACTTATTCATCTTTGCCTTCTAATTTAATCCGCTGTTATCGTAATTGCAATTTTGCTTTGCTTAATGAATTAATTAATTCAACAGACTGGTCTCTTCTATATGAGTCGGTTGATATTAATTTGGCAGCATCGATTTTTTATACTACCTTAAACTCTATTCTGGATGTGTGCGTCCCTCTCTGTCGCATATTGCCCCGTTCAAATAAACCGCCATGGCTTACTAAGACTCTTTCGAATTTAAACAAGTAAGAAAGTTCTAGTCGAGACGGCTCGACTACGAGATACCCTGAACCCTGCAAAAAAACTGATACTCTTCTTCTTTACGCTCTTATAAGCGCGAGCTCTGCTAACAGCGCAGTTGCTGCAGTGGCTGGGGGTGGGTTGGGCTGAACTTTGGACGCTTATAACTCCATTTCTAGATAGACGATCTTTATGTGATTTTCAGAGTAGATTAAGAGTATCTAAATCTATCTATTTGCAAAATTTCAAGTCTCTAGTATTTGAAATGCGGTTTTTTTAAATTGTGGGCGAAGGGAGCGTGGCATCTAAAATCTAAAAACGTATCCATAATATCTATCTAAATATATAAAGTTAAAGCCTCTAGCTAAAACGGTGTAGAAGTTATACCCAAAAAAACCTTAAAAATGAAAACGATTTTTCGATTTTTTATCGATAATTTGGAAATGGGATGAGTTATTGAAAAAACAAAATAAACTCGTATTGCGTAGCTAACATACGTGTTCATGTAAAATTTCAGCTCTCTAGCTTTTGTAGTTTCCGAAATCTCGACGTTCATACAGACGGACAGACGGACGGACGGACAGACGGACAGACGGACGGACGGACAGACGGACAGACGGACGGACAGACGGACAGGGCTAGATCAACTTATTTTTTTATGCTGATCAAGAATATATATACTTGTTACAAGAATATATATACCTGCTACATACATTTTCACAAAACCATTATACCCTGAATTCCCATTTTCAATGGGTTCAGGGTATAAAAACATTAAAACTAGATGTTTTAAAAATTTTAAAAGGTCTGGTTTAGGTGTTGACTGGTCTAAATATTCCATTGCCAAGTCAAACTTCAGTCTTTTAAATTCTCGGTGTTATGAGAAATACCTTGTACGTTGCAAACGACAGTTTGCTCGAGATCCTAAACAATTTTACTCATTTGTAAACTTGAAGCGTAAGTCTTCTGGCTTGCCGTCCTTATTTGTCCTTGGTGCTAAAAAACTTGTACTGATCAGGATTCCTCTGATCTTTTTGCAGATTTTTTTCAATCCACTTACTCTTCTGTTGATCTATATAGTGATTCGCATCCATATTCACTTCCTGATTATGGTTCTATTCATGCTCCTAATGTTACTGCAGACTCTCTAGCTACAGCCATTAGGACGCTGAAATCATCTTTCTCCCCTGGTGCTGACAATATCCCAAGTTGTGTCATTAAAGAGTGCAGTGTTTCTCTTCAATCACCATTGCTAAAATCGTTTAATTTGTCTTTGGAAACTTCTGTGTTCCCTTCAATATGGATTATTCAACCATCCAAACATGGTTTTATTCAGAATCGATCAACATCCTCGCATTTACTTCACTTGTCAATGATAGTTTTTTTTTTAATGCAAACTGATGTTATTTATACTGATTTGACACAGTTAATCATCAGATACTAATTCTGAAGCTTGAACGTTTACGATTTTCCCCTAAACTTGTGTCCTGGATTTCATCATATTTGAACGGTAGAACCGAAAGAGTCTTGCTGAGAACAGCAACTTCTAAACTTATCTTTGTTTCGTCTGGTGTTCCTTAAGGTAGCCATTTAGGACCGTTACTCTTTTCGCTTTTAATAAATAACCTTCCTAGTTGCATCTCTTATTCTACCATATTTATGTATGCGGATGATGTAAAAATTTGTCTTCCATACTCCAGTGCAATGGGCATCTACACCTTCAAGATGACCTTAATGCATTTGAATCTTGGTGTGTGGTGAACCAGCTGCACCTAAATTGCTCAAAGTGTATGACTATGACTTTCAGTCTTTCCGTTCCTCATATTGTTGACTATAAAATTAGTAACATTTCCTTACAACGCATCTTTACAGTCAAAGATCTTGGTGTTCTCTTTGACAGTAAACTTAATTTCAATCTTCATATTTCTACCATCATAAATGAAGCCAAAAGCGTGCTTGGCTTTATTAAACGTTGGTCTAAGGAATTTAAAGATCCTTTTATTACCAAACAATTATTTATTTCGCTTGTACGTCCTATCTTAGAGTATTGCTCAGTTGTTTGGCCTCCGCAACTTAAACTGTATCAAGATCGTATTGAATCAGTCCAAAAACAGTTTCTTCTTTTTGCCCTAAGGGATCTTAACTGGGACAGTAATTTACGATTACCGTCTTACCATAGTAGGCTTCAGCTCATTGATCTTCCATCGTTAGTGAATCGCAGAAGAATTTTAGGAATTGATTTTCTGCACAAAGTAATTAACGGTAATATTGATTCGTCCTTTTTGTTGATGCGTCTTAATTTCTCGGTTCCGTCCCGAACAACTAGACATTATCGTCCGCTCCATTTACCTGTATGCACTACGGATTATTCTTTGCATAGTGCGTTTCTTGTCCTATGTGTTAATTTTAATAAATATTATCACGTATTTTTCTTAGAGCTCTCTCTTCCTAAAATTAAATCGTTGCTTTTAGTACACCTTAGCGAAATCACTCGCAATGCACAGGCATAAGCTACATTATGTTGCTATTGTTGCTTGCAGTGATTTCTCAATTCAATCAAATATTCTATAATATAGCTTTTCTTTTAATCTATCTTTCAATATTGTTAATATCTTCCTTGTTTCTTTACTAATTTTTATTTTACTTTACTTAATTTTTTTTTTTTTTTTTTTTATTTCTATTCTTTTTTTTTTTTTTTATTAACATTCGTAGTTTACGCGTCGCCAGTAGCACAACGCTAATCGAGCAGGCGGACAAACAGTGCACGAATAACGGCGTCAAAACAACAACCACAAAAACAACAAGAATTACTTACAGCAAAGAAGCGGCCGCCTAATCTATAAATAGACTTACTGATAAGCGACTGCACTTTTGCTGCTGTAAAGCAGCAAAAAAACGATGTCTTTAGACGACGAAAACAATAATTTAGCGTGGCAAAAGGTGCCTACCAATCCACGCATAAATAAAAGAAAAAATGATATCTCTCCAAATCTAGTGAGAAAAGTCATGGCCATAGACAGACCTTCTAGCTCGGCTAACCACTATGCCCTCTTGGCAGATACGGAGAAGGACGCCACTCTCAACCCAACACTGGATGATGAAATGGAAAGCGACAACACAACAACAACACCTGAAAAGCCGCCACCAATCTTTGTGTCCAATGTCAGTGATATAAATGGCTTGCTAAAATATCTTAAGCCTTATCTAGATGTCACTGAATTTACATATAAATCCCAACGGATCATGGTGAAAAATATTGAAAAATATAGGGACATCATCAAAATATTGAAGATTGATAAAGTCAATTACCACACATTCCAGCTTAAACAGGAAAGGGCATTTAGAGTTGTAGCCAAAAATATACATCACTCTACACAAACTGAAACAATCAAATATTCTATTGTACAGCAAGGCCATACTGTTAGAGGAATTCAAAATATCAAGAGCCGTATCACTAAGGAACCACTACCTATGTTCTTTATAGACCTAGAGCCGAATAACAACAACCATGAGATCTATAAAATAAAACATATTAACAATGCGATAGTAACAATGGAACCACCGATGCCAAGAATTTGGACACACCAAATCATACTGCAACAAACGGTTCAAGTGTGTTAAATGTGCTGAGAATCACCTAAGTATTAACTGTCCCAAAGAAAAGAGTGAACCAGCTACTTGCGCCAACAGCCAAGAAAATCACGCCGCCAGCTACAAAGGTTGCAGAATCTACCAGGGAATCACAAAAAAAAAGTCGAGCTTACTCCATAGCAGGCCAGCACTATCGGCTAACCGCCCAACATTAAAAATTCCAACAAACCATAACCACGAAAATATGTACATAAATCAAGCTAGCTATGCACAAGCACTGAGAGGTGAGACTGTAATACCAGAAAAATCCGCATTAGACAGAATTGAACAACTATTAATAAAACAGTCGGAACTTACAACCAACTTGCTCAACATGATAGTAAACAAATTATGCAAGTAGATATTCGTATAGCAATATGGAATGCCAATGGGCTTTCCAATCATAGAAATGAAATAACTTTATTCATTAAAAACAACACACTTTACAAAGAAAAATTATATAGTTATTAAAGGGTATGATGTTTTAAATGCGTATCACCCATCTGGCCGAGCACAAGGGGGAAGTGCCGCTATAGTTAAAAATACTCTTATTTATAAAACTCTGGACAGCATTAGCACAAATTTAATGCAAGTTGCAGCAATTCAAATAAAATGTATGCATTCATACATCGCTGTTGCTGCTGTGTACGTGCCACCTAGATATCCCTGCAAGTTAGATAATTTTAACACACTTTTTCAAGGACTGGGTAGACAGTTCATTGCTGGAGGCGACTACAACGCAAAACACCCCTGGTGGGGATCGAGATTAGTAAACCCAAAGGGTGCTGAATTGTATAAATGCATAACGCATAATAAATACTCAACCCTGTCGACAGGTAAGCCGACATACTGGCCAACTGATATGAGGAAAATCCCAGATTTACTTGATTTTATTGTATACTCTGGACTTCAGCAAAACAATTTTAAAATAGAGGAACGTTTTGACATGAGCTCTGATCACTCACCCATTATTTTGACATATGGCTCTACAGTTTGCTTCAAGCAAAAGCCTTATAGAATTACTAATGCCAAAACTAACATCAGCGCATTTAAAAATTGGCTTGAACAGAAAACTAGGCTAGACATATCTCTAAGAACAGGGGAAGAGATTGACTCTGCAATTGAAACATTGACTAACTCTATTCATGTAGCTGGACATATCTTTACACCTACACCAGATGAAAATATATGTAGCCAAACTTTCCTACCTCTAGAACTAAGAGCTACTAAGAGAAGGCTTCGTAAAATATGGCAAACAACTCGAAGCCCAACAGATACAAGAAATTTCAAAAAGGCTGCAAAGGAATTAAACATTAAACTATGGGAAATTAAAAATGAAGCGACGGCAGATTATCTAAGAAATCTTGACCATATACTAGTGACCTAGATTATAGCCTGTGGAGAGCTACAAAATATCTAAAGAGACCTGCCAGAAGAGCAACCATAATTACTGATAGCAACGGCCAACGCTGTAGAAACAATCTTGAGAAGGCTGAAGCATTAGCAGAACATTTAAGCTCAGTTTTTAAGCCTAATGCGGAAACCGATACTGACACAGTAGACGAGGTGAATCATTTTCTGGAATCAGCCTGTCAAATGAGCCTGCCGATAAGCCAAACGACTGTTTCAGAGGTAGAAGAGGAAATGAAAAAGCTAAATAAGAAAAAATCTCCTGGATACGATAAAATTTGTGCAAATACTATTAGAATTCTCCCAAAAAAAATGCATCCGGCTACTAACATACATATATAATGCTATGCTTCGACTCGAATACTTTCCAAGTCAGTGGAAATGCGCGGAGGTTATAATGATTCCAAAGCCCAACAAACCGGAAGGCTGCATATCGTCGTACCGTCCCATTAGTTTGCTGGTGACGTTCTCTGAAGTATTCGAACGTATACCTTTGAGTAGAATGTTACCTGTACTGGACGAGCTAAATATCATACCCGAACATCAGTTTGGGTTCAGAAGGAGACATGGTACGATCGAACAATGCCATCGCATTACGCAGGAAATTCTAAATGCGTTTGAAAGCAAAAATATTGCACTGGAGTATTTTTGGATGTCAAACAGGCCTTCGATAGAGTGTGGCATGCAGGACTGCTTTACAAAATTAAAAAAGTGTTGCCCGCTCCGTACTTCTTAATAATAAAATCCTACTTAGAAAAAAGGATATTATATGTTCAAGAACAGGATGAATCGTCCACTATATGCACTGTTGATGCTGGAGTCCCTCAAGGCAGTGTTTTAGGCCCTGTTCTATACACTGCCTTCACAGCAGACTTGCCTATTACAAATGCTGTACAGATAGCAACATATGCTGACGACACCGCAATCATTGCTACGAACAATGACCCAACTGTTGCAGCCAACCTACTTCAAGAAGAACTTGGTCTAATTGAAGTATGGTTAAAAAGGTGGAGAATAGTGGTGAACGCCCAAAAGTCTGTGCAAGTCACATTCTCGCTCAGACACGGAAACTGCCCCACAGTCTCACTCAATGGCGCTACCATTCCAGTTAGCGAAACTGTGAAATATCTGGGAGTACACTTGGACCGCCGGCTTACCTGGAAACAGCATATAAAAGCAAAACAAGCTCAACTGAAAGCTAAGACAAAGAAAATGTACTGGCTCCTAGGTCCGCGATCCCAGCTCAGCCTTGAAGATAAAATACGGCTATATAAGACTGTCCTGAAGCCAGTTTGGACTTATGCGATGCAGGTATGGGGAACAGCAAGCAACTCTAACATAGAAATATTGCAGCGATATCAGTCTATGACACTCAGAACAATTACAGGTGCTCGTTGGTATATGACCAATTATGATATCCACAAAGACGTTAAGCCCCCTCTTGTCAAAGACGAAGTGAAGGCGGGCACAAAAAGATATATATAAAGGTTACATGGTCACGGCAACGCCCTAGCACTGGGACTTCTAGAGAACTCAAATGACAGTCCACGACTCCTAAAAAGATTCTATGTCCTGGATCTCCCAAATAGACTATAGACAAATAGACTGTAAATATGTATATATGTAAATATATGGATTAAGCTCACTGGAGCTTAAACCATTCGGTTAATTAGTTAGTATGATAAAAAAATTTGCTTATTGTTATAAAAACAGATTGCAAATAAATAAAATTAAAAAAAAAAAAGAAAAAATTCTTTTTTATTTATTTATTTAATTTTTTTTTTTTTTTAATTTTAAGAATTATTAAATTGTAAATTGTAATTATATTAATTATATTTAATCTCTTATAATCTAAGCTAAGCGCACACACACTGCGAGAGTAGCGATTATGTGCACTGAGTTATATTCTCGCGTAGAGAAATACACTTGGATTCAATGAAATAATATATTTAATACAATTTTGTATAATTTAAGAACAATAGATCTAAGCTCTGTCTCGTCCGAATATAAACTGAATAGAATCAGCTCCGTACGTTGTATTCTCCTCTCATGTCTGATAGTAGAATCCAGCCTACTACGTATCCTTAACTCCTCCTTGACTTCTTCCCGTTGAAAAATCTGCATCCCGCAGATCAGGGTGCATGTGCTCAGATAGCGAGCGTCTTGAAAATAGTCATCAAGACTCCCTAGTTGGGTCTAATATTTAATGTGGCGGCGACATGAATAACTTGTGGCGGAATTCAAAGACTGTCTTTTGAGCTAGGTAAAAAATGCTTTATGCACCGTCAGTCATGACGTTACTCTTCCTGGTGTGTCGGACTGCGTGAAAAATTACCGACTAAAAAAACCTCCTTTTCTAGGGCTCAAAATCCACCTTAGAACCAGGTACTATTAACCTTCAAGGTGGAGCCCCATCGTGTGCTCTAAATGAGCATCAAAACTCACGATTTTCTCTCCGATATCTTCGAAATATTTCTTGGCAACCAAAGATCTTCTGACCAATATACCACGTGTGCCTCAACGCTGTGTTGCTTTGTGTGTTGTTAAAAGTAAATTTTCTTTTACGAATTATTTAGATTTTTTAGTCAGGATGGGATGTGATTGTGAAGAAATATTCAACCTTGTGATTTAAACTTAATTTTCGTTTTTTTATTTTCTTTCCTTATCTTTACTCATAACCTTGTTATACCCTGAGCCCATTGAAAATGGGAAAACAGGGTATAATGGTGTTGTTAAATGTATGTAACAGGCAGAAGGAGGCGTGGCAGACCCCATAAAGTATATATATTCTTGATCAGGGTGACGAGAAAAGTTGATATAGCCATGTCCGTCTGTCCGTCTGTTCGTCCGTCCGTATGTTTGAACGCGTCGATTTCCGAAGATACAAAAGCTAGAGAGTTCATTCTTTTTGTGTTAGGTCCGTATATTGCATTCGCAGTACGAGCTTGTTTCAGAAATTCGATAACTTGTATATTTGCAAAGTTATCGATAAACGAATTTACCGGGAACCACTTATAAAACTCTAGCTAATTAATCTTTACAGTTAGAGTCTCCGAGTCTTCTGCATATATATAGATACTAATTTAATACAATTGCGGTTTTTGTCAGATTTGGATTCCAGTCCTCACTTCGCCCAGCACCCCCAAATGTGTAAAAAATGCATTTCAATACTAGAGATATGAAGTTTGGTTTAGCATATAGATATGAATACCATAATCATAATCTGAAGAAATCAATACGATTGTCCATCTAGAAACAGCATTATTAATCATCAAAGTTTTCTCATCAAAACCCATGCGACGCCGCAACAAAGCAGCGAGACAGCTAGACGCTGGCAATGCTTACACACATACATGCTTACAAGCATAGATCAGCGTGTGTGTGTGCTCGTGTTTTTGCATGTATAGTTTCTTACGCGTGGAGAATCGAAACGAAGCATTCTTGGTGCAGCTGGTGTCTTGTTTACTTGCATTATTTTGCATTTTGCTTTAGTGTTTCTATTTTATTTTGGCGCTCTCCCCACTTTACTCTCAAAACGTTTGTTAGTGTGAGTGCTTGCCCACTTTACTCTCAAAGCGTTTGTTAGTGTGAGTGCTTGCAATTTTGGTATTGCTTACAATTGTTGTTTTTTCCCTCTCTTAATTTTAATTTCGTGCTTTGCAAGTTTACTCTCTCGCTGTGTACTTGCTCTCTAACGGCTGTCTGTTGTTGCACTTGCTCTCACAGTATATTTACATTCTCTCTATTTTTATTTTCCATTTTTTTTCTGCATATTTGCTTTTCATCCCAGTTGCCAATATGAGTAATTACAAAAAATCATGCACATTCAGTCTGGCAGGTGATGCTGCACAAGCGCAATTTGTAAATTGCTGGTGTGCAGGTCTTACTGGGCGTGATTATGACAAGATCATGTCCACTGCCAAAATTGGTAGAATTGGACTCCTTTCCAATTATTGTTCAAACTAAGAGTGACAATAAGTCAGCCTTATCTGTCGTCTCTCCTCGAAAGCAAGTTTTCTTATCTGCTTTTATTTCAAGCAATATCTCGGCCAATGTCTTGTGTGTCAATGTGAACACAAATGCTGGCCACCTCATGTAGTTGTCCATGAATTCAAACCTAAAATCGAAACAAATCTCATCCTATTTCTTTGAATTTACCTTCGGTGCAATCAACATCAATTATTACACAAAAAAAAAAAAAAAACTAAATATGTTTCATTCTTCTTCTCAGCTTTCCCTTAAAATGTACGTGGCTTGAAATCTAAACTTAAAAGTCTATACTTGCATAGTTTTAGTGTTCAATATGACACTATTGCCTTCACTGAAACATGGTTAAGTCATAACATTCTCAATAGTGAGATTCTTGCAAGTAATTTCACTATTCATAGACTTGATCGTTCAATGCGTAAAGGTGGTGGGGTGTTAATTGCTGTTAAATCCAGTATCCACTCCGAATTCTTTACCTTTTCCTAC
Source organism: Drosophila borborema (assembly GCA_030914335.1). Classification (NCBI taxonomy): domain Eukaryota; kingdom Metazoa; phylum Arthropoda; class Insecta; order Diptera; family Drosophilidae; genus Drosophila; species Drosophila borborema. The sequence continues at coordinate 32,657 of JAUESP010000118.1, forward strand.
CTTCATGATGTGGAGATTATAGGGGTTAAATTAATGCTCCCATCGTGCTCATTGCTTATTACATGTTCTTATATCCCTCCCTCTTCTAATATTCAGGTTTATACTCAACATATAACCTGTATTAAAGAAATTTATGAACATGTAACTGATAGAGACTTTCTGCTTGTGTTGGGTGACTTCAATATTCCTAACACTTCTTGGTCCTCAACTTGTAATGCAAATGATTTTATTCCGACAATTGATCACTATCTTTTTGATGAATTATTTAATCTGTCTATGTTTCAGATGAACACCATTTCTAACCATCTGAATAACACGCTTGATCTTGTGTTCATTAATCATGACTCCATCATTAATGTCGAGATCAATTCCTTTCTGCTTACCAGAGGATATGCATCACCCCACTTTAGAGGTTTTATTATCTATTGATAATCCTCTAACTTATTCATCTTTGCCTTCTAATTTAATCCGCTGTTATCGTAATTGCAATTTTGCTTTGCTTAATGAATTAATTAATTCAACAGACTGGTCTCTTCTATATGATATTAATTTGGCAGCATCGATTTTTTATACTACCTTAAACTCTATTCTGGATGTGTGCGTCCCTCTCTGTCGCATATTGCCCCGTTCAAATAAACCGCCATGGCTTACTAAGACTCTTTCGAATTTAAACAAGTAAGAAAGCTCTAGTCGAGACGGCTCGACTACGAGATACCCTGAACCCTGCAAAAAAACTGATACTCTTCTTCTTTACGCTCTTATAAGCGCGCGCTCTGCTAACAGCGCAGTTGCTGCAGTGGCTGGGGGTGGGTTGGGCTGAACTTTGGACGCTTATAACTCCATTTCTAGATAGACGATCTTTATGCGATTTTCAGAGTAGATTAAGAGTATCTAAATCTATCTATTTGCAAAATTTCAAGTCTCTAGTATTTGAAATGCGTTTTTTTAAATTGTGGGCGAAGGGGGCGTGGCATCTAAAATCTAAAAACGTATCCATAATATCTATCTAAATATATAAAGTTAAAGCCTCTAGCTAAAACGGTGTAGAAGTTATACCCAAAAAAAACCTTAAAAATGAAAACGATTTTTCGATTTTTTATCGATAATTTGGAAATGGGATGAGTTATTGAAAAAACAAAATAAACTCGTATTGCGTAGCTAACATACGCGTGTTCAAGTAGTTTCCGAAATCTCGACGTTCATACAGATGGACAGACGGACAGACGGACGGACGGACAGACGGACAGACGGACAGACGGACGGACAGACGGACAGGGCTAGATCAACTTATTTTTTTATGCTGATCAAGAATATATATACTTTATGGGGTCTGCGACATCTCCTTCTGCCTGTTACATACATTTTCACAAAACCATTATACCCTGAATTCCCATTTTCAATGGGTTCAGGGTATAAAAACATTAAAACTAGATGTTTTAAAAATTTTAAAAGGTCTGGTTTAGGTGTTGACTGGTCTAAATATTCCATTGCCAAGTCAAACTTCAGTCTTTTAAATTCTCGGTGTTATGAGAAATACCTTGTACGTTGCAAACGACAGTTTGCTCGAGATCCTAAACAATTTTACTCATTTGTAAACTTGAAGCGTAAGTCTTCTGGTTTGCCGTCCTTATTTGTCCTTGGTGCTAAAAAACTTGTACTGATCAGGATTCATCTGATCTTTTTGCAGATTTTTTTCAATCCACTTACTCTTCTGTTGATCTATATAGTGATTCGCATCCATATTCACTTCCTGATTATGGTTCTATTCATGCTCCTAATGTTACTGCAGACTCTCTAGCTACAGCCATTAGGACGCTGAAATCATCTTTCTCCCCTGGTGCTGACAATATCCCAAGTTGTGTCATTAAAGAGTGCAGTGTTTCTCTTCAATCACCATTGCTAAAATCGTTTAATTTGTCTTTGGAAACTTCTGTGTTCCCTTCAATATGGATTATTCAACCATCCAAACATGGTTTTATTCAGAATCGATCAACATCCTCGCATTTACTTCACTTGTCAATGATAGTTTTTTTTTTTTTAATGCAAACTGATGTTATTTATACTGATTTGACACAGTTAATCATCAGATACTAATTCTGAAGCTTGAACGTTTACGATTTTCCCCTAAACTTGTGTCCTGGATTTCATCATATTTGAACGGTAGAACCGAAAGAGTCTTGCTGAGAACAGCAACTTCTAAACTTATCTTTGTTTCGTCTGGTGTTCCTCAAGGTAGCCATTTAGGACCGTTACTCTTTTCGCTTTTAATAAATAACCTTCCTAGTTGCATCTCTTATTCTGCCATATTTATGTATGCGGATGATGTAAAAATTTGCCTTCCATACTCCAGTGCAAATGGGCATCTACACCTTCAAGATGACCTTAATGCATTTGAATCTTGGTGTGTGGTGAACCAGCTGCATCCTAAATTGCTCAAAGTGTATGACTATGACTTTCAGTCTTTCCGTTCCTCATATTGTTGACTATAAAATTAGTAACATTTCCTTACAACGCATCTTTACAGTCAAAGATCTTGGTGTTCTCTTTGACAGTAAACTTAATTTCAATCTTCATATTTCTACCATCATAAATAAAGCCAAAAGCGTGCTTGGCTTTATTAAAACGTTGGTCTAAGGAATTTAAAGATCCTTTTATTACCAAACAATTATTTATTTCGCTTGTACGTCCTATCTTAGAGTATTGCTCAGTTGTTTGGTCTCCGCAACTTAAACTGTATCAAGATCGTATCGAAGCAGTCCAAAAACAGTTTCTTCTTTTTGCCCTAAGGGATCTTAACTGGGACAGTAATTTACGATTACCGTCTTACCATAGTAGGCTTCAGCTCATTGATCTTCCATCGTTAGTGAATCGCAGAAGAATTTTAGGAATTGATTTTCTGCACAAAGTAATTAACGGTAATATTGATTCGTCCTTTTTGTTGATGCGTCTTAATTTCTCGGTTCCGTCCCGAACAACTAGACATTATCGTCCGCTCCATTTACCTGTATGCACTACGGATTATTCTTTGCATAGTGCGTTTCTTGTCCTATGTGTTAATTTTAATAAATATTATCACGTATTTTCCTTAGAGCTCTCTCTTCCTAAAATTAAATCGTTGCTTTTAGTACACCTTAGCGAAATCACTCGCAATGCACAGGCATAAGCTACATTATGTTGCTATTGTTGCTTGCAGTGATTTCTCAATTCAATCAAATATTCTATAATATAGCTTTTCTTTTAATCTATCTTTCAATATTGTTAATATCTTCCTTGTTTCTTTACTAATTTTTATTTTACTTTACTTAATTTTTTTTTTTTTTTTTTATTTCTATTCTTTTTTTTTTTTATTAACATTCGTAGTTTACGCGTCGCCAGTAGCACAACGCTAATCGAGCAGGCGGACAAACAGTGCACGAATAACGGCGTCAAAACAACAACCACAAAAACAACAAGAATTACTTACAGCAAAGAAGCGGCCGCCTAATCTATAAATAGACTTACTGATAAGCGACTGCACTTTTGCTGCTGTAAAGCAGCAAAAAAAACGATGTCTTTAGACGACGAAAACAATAATTTAGCGTGGCAAAAGGTGCCTACCAATCCACGCATAAATAAAAGAAAAAATGATATCTCTCCAAATCTAGTGAGAAAAGTCATGGCCATAGACAGACCTTCTAGCTCGGCTAACCACTATGCCCTCTTGGCAGATACGGAGAAGGACGCCACTCTCAACCCAACACTGGATGATGAAATGGAAAGCGACAACACAACAACAACACCTGAAAAGCCGCCACCAATCTTTGTGTCCAATGTCAGTGATATAAATGGCTTGCTAAAATATCTTAAGCCTTATCTAGATGTCATTGAATTTACATATAAATCCCAACGGATCATGGTGAAAAATATTGAAAAATATAGGGACATCATCAAAATATTGAAGATTGATAAAGTCAATTACCACACATTCCAGCTTAAACAGGAAAGGGCATTTAGAGTTGTAGCCAAAAATATACATCACTCTACACAAACTGAAACAATCAAATATTCTATTGTACAGCAAGGCCATACTGTTAGAGGAATTCAAAATATCAAGAGCCGTATCACTAAGGAACCACTACCTATGTTCTTTATAGACCTAGAGCCGAATAACAACAACCATGAGATCTATAAAATAAAACATATTAACAATGCGATAGTAACAATAGAACCACCGATGCCAAGAATTTGGACACACCAAATCATACTGCAACAAACGGTTCAAGTGTGTTAAATGTGCTGAGAATCACCTAAGTATTAACTGTCCCAAAGAAAAGAGTGAACCAGCTACTTGCGCCAACTGCCAAGAAAATCACGCCGCCAGCTACAAAGGTTGCAGAATCTACCAGGGAATCACAAAAAAAAAGTCGAGCTTACTCCATAGCAGGCCAGCACTATCGGCTAACCGCCCAACATTAAAAATTCCAACAAACCATAACCACGAAAATATGTACATAAATCAAGCTAGCTATGCACAAGCACTGAGAGATGAGACTGTAATACCAGAAAAATCCGCATTAGACAGAATTGAACAACTATTAATAAAACGGTCGGAACTTACAACCAACTTGCTCAACATGATAGTAAACAAATTATGCAAGTAGATCTTCGTATAGCAATATGGAATGCCAATGGGCTTTCCAATCATAGAAATGAAATAACTTTATTCATTAAAAACAACAACATTGATATAGTATTAATATCAGAAACACACTTTACAAAGAAAAATTATATAGTTATTAAAGGGTATGATGTTTTAAATGCGTATCACCCATCTGGCCGAGCACAAGGGGGAAGTGCCGCTATAGTTAAAAATACTCTTATTTATAAAACTCTGGACAGCATTAGCACAAATTTAATGCAAGTTGCAGCAATTCAAATAAAATGTATGCATTCAAACATTGCTGTTGCTGCTGTGTACGTGCCACCTAGATATCCCTGCAAGTTAGATAATTTTAACACACTTTTTCAAGGACTGGGTAGACAGTTCATTGCTGGAGGCGACTACAACGCAAAACACCCCTGGTGGGGATCGAGATTAGTAAACCCAAAGGGTGCTGAATTGTATAAATGCATAACGCATAATAAATACTCAACCCTGTCGACAGGTAAGCCGACATACTGGCCAACTGATATGAGGAAAATCCCAGATTTACTTGATTTTATTGTATACTCTGGACTTCAGCAAAACAATTTTAAAATAGAGGAACGTTTTGACATGAGCTCTGATCACTCACCCATTATTTTGACATATGGCTCTACAGTTTGCTTCAAGCAAAAGCCTTATAGAATTACTAATGCCAAAACTAACATCAGCGCATTTAAAAATTGGCTTGAACAGAAAACTAGGCTAGACATATCTCTAAGAACAGGGGAAGAGATTGACTCTGCAATTGAAACATTGACTAACTCTATTCATGTAGCTGGACATATCTTTACACCTACACCAGATGAAAATATATGTAGCCAAACTTTCCTACCTCTAGAACTAAGAGCTACTAAGAGAAGGCTTCGTAAAATATGGCAAACAACTCGAAGCCCAACAGATACAAGAAATTTCAACAAGGCTGCAAAGGAATTAAACATTAAACTATGGGAAATTAAAAATGAAGCGACGGCAGATTATCTAAGAAATCTTGACCATATACTAGTGACCTAGATTATAGCGTGTGGAGAGCTACAAAATATCTAAAGAGACCTGCCAGAAGAGCAACCATAATTACTGATAGCAACGGCCAACGCTGTAGAAACAATCTTGAGAAGGCTGAAGCATTAGCAGAACATTTAAGCTCAGTTTTTAAGCCTAATGCGGAAACCGATACTGACACAGTAGACGAGGTGAATCATTTTCTGGAATCAGCCTGTCAAATGAGCCTGCCAATAAGCCAAACGACTGTTTCAGAGGTAGAAGAGGAAATGAAAAAGCTAAATAAGAAAAAATCTCCTGGATACGATAAAATTTGTGCAAATACTATTAGAATTCTCCCAAAAAAAATTCATCCGGCTACTAACATACATATATAATGCTATGCTTCGACTCGAATACTTTCCAAGTCAGTGGAAATGCGCGGAGGTTATAATGATTCCAAAGCCCAACAAACCGGAAGGCTGCATATCGTCGTACCGTCCCATTAGTTTGCTGGTGACGTTCTCTGAAGTATTCGAACGTATACCTTTGAGTAGAATGTTACCTGTACTGGACGAGCTAAATATCATACCCGAACATCAGTTTGGGTTCAGAAGGAGACATGGTACGATCGAACAATGCCATCGCATTACGCAGGAAATTCTAAATGCGTTTGAAAGCAAAAAATATTGCACTGGAGTATTTTTGGATGTCAAACAGGCCTTCGATAGAGTGTGGCATGCAGGACTGCTTTACAAAATTAAAAAAGTGTTGCCCGCTCCGTACTTCTTAATAAAAAATCCTACTTAGAAAAAAGGATATTATATGTTCAAGAACAGGATGAATCGTCCACTATATGCACTGTTGATGCTGGAGTCCCTCAAGGCAGTGTTTTAGGCCCTGTTCTATACACTGCCTTCACAGCAGACTTGCCTATTACAAATGCTGTACAGATAGCAACATATGCTGACGACACCGCAATCATTGCTACGAACAATGACCCAACTGTTGCAGCCAACCTACTTCAAGAAGAACTTGGTCTAATTGAAGTATGGTTAAAAAGGTGGAGAATAGTGGTGAACGCCCAAAAGTCTGTGCAAGTCACATTCTCGCTCAGACACGGAAACTGCCCCACAGTCTCACTCAATGGCGCTACCATTCCAGTTAGCGAAACTGTGAAATATCTGGGAGTACACTTGGACCGCCGGCTTACCTGGAAACAGCATATAAAAGCAAAACAAGCTCAACTGAAAGCTAAGACAAAGAAAATGTACTGGCTCCTAGGTCCGCGATCCCAGCTCAGCCTTGAAGATAAAATACGGCTATATAAGACTGTCCTGAAGCCAGTTTGGACTTATGCGATGCAGGTATGGGGAACAGCAAGCAACTCTAACATAGAAATATTGCAGCGATATCAGTCTATGACACTCAGAACAATTACAGGTGCTCGTTGGTATATGACCAATTATGATATCCACAAAGACGTTAAGCCCCCTCTTGTCAAAGACGAAGTGAAGGCGGGCACAAAAAGATATATATAAAGGTTACATGGTCACGGCAACGCCCTAGCACTGGGACTTCTAGAGAACTCAAATGACAGTCCACGACTCCTAAAAAGATTCTATGTCCTGGATCTCCCAAATAGACTATAGACAAATAGACTGTAAATATGTATATATGTAAATATATGGATTAAGCTCACTGGAGCTTAAACCATTCGGTTAATTAGTTAGTATGATAAAAAAATTTGCTTATTGTTATAAAAACAGATTGCAAATAAATAAAATTAAAAAAAAAAAAAGAAAAAATTCTTTTTATTTATTTATTTAATTTTTTTTTTTTTTTTTTAATTTTAAGAATTATTAAATTGTAAATTGTAATTATATTAATTATATTTAATCTCTTATAATCTAAGCTAAGCGCACACACACTGCGAGAGTAGCGATTATGTGCACTGAGTTATATTCTCGCGTAGAGAAATACACTTGGATTCAATGAAATAATATATTTAATACAATTTTGTATAATTTAAGAACAATAGATCTAAGCTCTGTCTCGTCCGAATATAAACTGAATAGAATCAGCTCCGTACGTTGTATTCTCCTCTCATGTCTGATAGTAGAATCCAGCCTACTACGTATCCTTAACTCCTCCTTGACTTCTTCCCGTTGAAAAATCTGCATCCCGCAGATCAGGGTGCATGTGCTCAGATAGCGAGCGTCTTGAAAATAGTCATCAAGACTCCCTAGTTGGGTCTAATATTTAATGTGGCGGCGACATGAATAACTTGTGGCGGAATTCAAAGACTGTCTTTTGAGCTAGGTAAAAAATGCTTTATGCACCGTCAGTCATGACGTTACTCTTCCTGGTGTGTCGGACTGCGTGAAAAATTACCGACTAAAAAAACCTCCTTTTCTAGGGCTCAAAATCCACCTTAGAACCAGGTACTATTAACCTTCAAGGTGGAGCCCCATCGTGTGCTCTAAATGAGCATCAAAACTCACGATTTTCTCTCCGATATCTTCGAAATATTTCTTGGCAGCCAAAGATCTTCTGACCACTATACCACGTGTGCCTCAACGCTGTGTTGCTTTGTGTGTTGTTAAAAGTAAAATATTCTTTTACGAATTATTTAGATTTTTTAGTCAGGATGGAATGTGATTGTGAAGAAATATTCAACCTTGGGATTTAAACTTAAATTTCGTGTTTTTATTTTCTTTCCTTATCTTTACTCATAACCTTGTTATACCCTGAGCCCATTGAAAATGGGAAAACAGGGTATAATGGTGTTGTTAAATGTATGTAACAGGCAGAAGGAGGCGTGGCAGACCCCATAAAGTATATATATTCTTGATCAGGGTGACGAGAAAAGTTGATATAGCCATGTCCGTCTGTCCGTCTGTTCGTCCGTCCGTATGTTTGAACGCGTCAATTTCCGAAGATACAAAAGCTAGAGAGTTCATTCTTTTTGTGTTAGGTCCGTATATTGCATTCGCAGTACGAGCTTGTTTCAGAAATTCGATAACTTGTATATTTGCAAAGTTATCGATAAACGAATTTACCGGGAACCACTTATAAAACTCTAGCTAATTAATCTTTACAGTTAGAGTCTCCGAGTCTTCTGCATATATATAGATACTAATTTAATACAATTGCGGTTTTTGTCAGATTTTGGATTCCAGTCCTCACTTCGCCCCAGCACCCCCAAATGTGTAAAAAACGCATTTCAATACTAGAGATATGAAGTTTGGTTTAGCATATAGATATGAATACCATAATCATAATCTGAAGAAATCAATACGATTGTCCATCTAGAAACAGCATTATTAATCATCAAAGTTTTCTCATCAAAACCCATGCGACGCCGCAACAAAGCAGCGAGACAGCTAGACGCTGGCAATGCTTACACACATACATGCTTACAAGCATAGATCAGCGTGTGTGTGTGCTCGTGTTTTTGCATGTATAGTTTCTTACGCGTGGAGAATCGAAACGAAGCATTCTTGGTGCAGCTGGTGTCTTGTTTACTTGCATTATTTGCATTTTGCTTTAGTGTTTCTATTTTATTTTGGCGCTCTCCCCACTTTACTCTCAAAACGTTTGTTAGTGTGAGTGCTTGCCCACTTTACTCTCAAAGCGTTTGTTAGTGTGAGTGCTTGCAATTTTGGTATTGCTTACAATTGTTGTTTTTTCCCTCTCTTAATTTTAATTTCGTGCTTTGCAAGTTTACTCTCTCGCTGTGTACTTGCTCTCTAACGGCTGTCTGTTGTTGCACTTGCTCTCACAGTATATTTACATTCTCTCTATTTTTATTTTCCATTTTTTTTCTGCATATTTGCTTTTCATCCCAGTTGCCAATATGAGTAATTACAAAAAATCATGCACATTCAGTCTGGCAGGTGATGCTGCACAAGCGCAATTTGTAAATTGCTGGTGTGCAGGTCTTACTGGGCGTGATTATGACAAGATCATGTCCACTGCCAAAATTGGTAGAATTGGACTCCTCTCCAATTATTGTTCAAACTAAGAGTGACAATAAGTCAGCCTTATCTGTCGTCTCTCCTCGAAAGCAAGTTTTCTTATCTGCTTTTATTTCAAGATATCTCGGCCAATGTCTTTATATCGAAGTTTAGTTTTGCGACTCCGCGAGAAATTGCTTCATTCAAGATCAATGTGCCGGTTGAGTATTTCACAACAATATGTGAACACAAATGCTGGCCACCTCATGTAGTTGTCCATGAATTCAAACCTAAAAATCGAAACAAATCTCATCCTATTTCTTTGAATTTACCTTCGGTGCAATCAACATCAATTATTACACAAAAAAAAAAAAAAAACTAAATATGTTTCATTCTTCTTCTCAGCTTTCCCTTAAAATGTACGTGGCTTGAAATCTAAACTTAAAAGTCTATACTTGCATAGTTTTAGTGTTCAATATGACACTATTGCCTTCACTGAAACATGGTTAAGTCATAACATTCTCAATAGTGAGATTCTTGCAAGTAATTTCACTATTCATAGACTTGATCGTTCAATGCGTAAAGGTGGTGGGGTGTTAATTGCTGTTAAATCCAGTATCCACTCCGAATTCTTTACCTTTTCCTACCTTCATGATGTGGAGATTATAGGGGTTAAATTAATGCTCCCATCGTGCTCATTGCTTATTACATGTTCTTATATCCCTCCCTCTTCTAATATTCAGGTTTATACTCAACATATAACCTGTATTAAAGAAATTTATAAACATGTAACTGATAGAGACTTTCTTCTTGTGTTGGGTGATCTCAATATTCCTAACACTTCTTGGTCCTCAACTTGTAATGCAAATGATTTTATTCCGACAATTGATCACTATCTTTTTGATGAATTATTTAATCTTTCTATGTTTCAGATGAGCTCCATTTCTAACCATCTGAATAACACGCTTGATCTTGTGTTCATTAATCATGACTCCATCATTAATGTCGTGAGATCAATTCCTTTCTGCTTACCAGAGGATATGCATCACCCCACTTTAGAGGTTTTATTATCTATTGATAATCCTCTAACTTATTCATCTTTGCCTTCTAATTTAATCCGCTGTTATCGTAATTGCAATTTTGCTTTGCTTAATGAATTAATTAATTCAACAGACTGGTCTCTTCTATATGAGTCGGTTGATATTAATTTGGCAGCATCGATTTTTTATACTACCTTAAACTCTATTCTGGATGTGTGCGTCCCTCTCTGTCGCATATTGCCCCGTTCAAATAAACCGCCATGGTTTACTAAGACTCTTTCGAATTTAAAAAACATTAAAACTAGATGTTTTAAAAATTTTAAAAGGTCTGGTTTAGGTGTTGACTGGTCTAAATATTCCATTGCCAAGTCAAACTTCAGTCTTTTAAATTCTCGGTGTTATGAGAAATACCTTGTACTTTGCAAACGACAGTTTGCTCGAGATCCTAAACAATTTTACACATTTGTAAACTTGAAGCGTAAGTCTTCTGGTTTGCCGTCCTCATTTGTCCTTGGTGCTAAAAAAAAACTTGTACTGATCAGGATTCCTCTGATCTTTTTGCAGATTTTTTTCAATCTAATTACTCTTCTGTTGATCTATATAGTGATTCCTATCCTATTCACTTCCTGATTATGGTTCTATTCATGCTCCTAATATTACTGCAGACTCTCTAGCTACAGCCATTAAGACGCTGAAGTCATCTTTCTCCCCTGGTGCTGACAATATCCCAAGTTGTGTCATTAAAGAGTGCAGTGTTTCTCTTCAATCACCATTGCTAAAATCGTTTAATTTATCTTTGGAAACGTCTGTGTTTCCTTCAATATGGAAAAAGTCTTTCATCATTCCTCTATATAAGAAAGGTGGAAGATCTGATATTTCTAATTACAGAGGTATTGCGAAATTATCTGCTATTCCGAAGCTATTTGAAAAAATTATAACATCAACCTTGCAACATTTCTGCAAATCGATTATTCAACCATCCCAACATGGTTTTATTCACATGTTGGACCATTACTCTTTTCGCTCTTTATAAATGACCTTCCTAGTTCATCTCATATTCTACCATATTTATGTATGCGGATGATGTAAAACTTTGCCTTCCATACTCCAGTGCAAATGGACATCTACAACTTCAAGATGACCTTAATGCATTTCAATCTTGGTGTGTGGTGAACCAGTTGCACCTAAATTGCTCAAAGTGTATGACTATGACTTTCAGTCGTTCCGTTTCTCATATTGTTGACTATAAAATTAGTAACATTTCCTTACAACGCATCTTTACAGTCAAAGATCTTGGTGTTCTCTTTAACTGTAAACTTAATTTCAATCTTCATATTTCTACCATCATAAATGAAGCCAAAAGCGTGCTTGGCTTTATTAAACGTTGGTCTAAGGAATTTAAAGATCCTTTTATTACCAAACAATTATTTATTTCGCTTGTACGTCCTATCTTAGAGTATTGCTCAGTTGTTTGGCCTCCGCAACTTAAACTGTATCAAGATCGTATTGAATCAGTCCAAAAACAGTTTCTTCTTTTTGCCCTAAGGGATCTTAACTGGGACAGTAATTTACGATTACCGTCTTACCATAGTAGGCTTCAGCTCATTGATCTTCCATCGTTAGTGAATCGCAGAAGAATTTTAGGAATTGATTTTCTGCACAAAGTAATTAACGGTAATATTGATTCGTCCTTTTTGTTGATGCGTCTTAATTTCTCGGTTCCGTCCCGAACAACTAGACATTATCGTCCGCTTCATTTACCTATATGCACTACGGATTATTCTTTGCATAGTGCGTTTCTTGTCCTATGTGTTAATTTTAATAAATATTATCACGTATTTTCCTTAGAGCTCTCTCTTCCTAAAATTAAATCGTTGCTTTTAGTACACCTTAGCGAAATCACTCGCAATGCACAGGCATAAGCTACATTATGTTGCTATTGTTGCTTGCAGTGATTTCTCAATTCAATCAAATATTCTATAATATAGCTTTTCTTTTAATCTATCTTTCAATATTGTTAATATCTTCCTTGTTTCTTTACTAATTTTTATTTTACTTTACTTAATTTTTTTATTTTTATTTTTATTCTTTTTTATTTATTTATTATTTTTTTTTTTTTTTTATTTTAAGAATTATTAAATTGTAATTATAAATTGTAATTATATTAATTATATTTAATCTCTTATAATCTAAGCTAAGCGCACACACACTGCGAGAGTAGCGATTATGTGCACTGAGTTATATTCTCGCGTAGAGAAATACAGTTGGATTCAATGAAATAATATATTTAATACAATTTTGTAAAATTTAAGAACAATAGATCTTAACTCTGTCTAGTCCGAATATAAACTGAATAGAATCAGCTCCGTACGTTGTATTCTCCTCTCATGTCTGATAGTAGAATCCAGCCTACTACGTATCCTTAACTCCTGCATCCCGCAGATCAGGGTGCATGTGCTCAGATAGCGAGCGTCTTGAAAATAGTCATCAAGACTCCCTAGTTGGGTCTAATATATAATGTGGCGGCGACATGATAAACTTGTGGCGGAATTCTTTTGAGCTAGGTAAAAAATGCTTTATGCACCGTCAGTCAGGTCGTTACTCTGGCTGGTGTGTCGGACTGCGTGAAAAATTACCGACTAAAAAAACCTCCTTTTCTAGGGCTCAAAATCCACCTTAGAACCAGGTACGATTAACCTTCGAGGTGGAGCCCCATCGTGTGCTCTAAATGAGCATCAATACGCACGATTTTCTCTCCGATATCTTCGAAATATTTCTTGGCAACCAAAGATCTTCTGACCAATATACCACGTGTGCCTCAACGCTGTGTTGCTTTGTGTGTTGTTAAAAGTAAATTTTCTTTTACGAATTATTTAGATTTTTTAGTCAGGATGGGATGTGATTGTGAAGAAATATTCAACCTTGTGATTTAAACTTAATTTTCGTTTTTTTATTTTCTTTCCTTATCTTTACTCATAACCTTGTTATACCCTGAGCCCATTGAAAATGGGAAAACAGGGTATAATGGTGTTGTTAAATGTATGTAACAGGCAGAAGGAGGCGTGGCAGACCCCATAAAGTATATATATTCTTGATCAGGGTGACGAGAAAAATTGATATAGCCATGTCCGTCTGTCCGTCTGTTCGTCCGTCCGTATGTTTGAACGCGTCGATTTCCGAAGATACAAAAGCTAGAGAGTTCATTCTTTTTGTGTTAGATCCGTATATTGCATTCGCAGTACGAGTTTGTTTCAGAAATTCGATAACTTGTATATTTGCAAAGTTATCGATAAACGAATTTATCGGGAACCACTTATAAAACTCTAGCTAATTAATCCTTAGAGTTAGAGTCTCCGAGTCTTCTGCATATATATAGATACTAATTTAATACAATTGCGGTTTTGTCAGATTTTGAATTCCGGTCCTCACTTCGCCCCACCACCCCCAAATGTGTAAAAAATGCATTTCAAATATTAGAGACGTGCAGTTTGGTTTAGCATATAGATATGAATACCATAATCATAATCTCATCAACACCCATGCGTCGCAGCAGCAAAGCAGCGAGACAGCAAGACGCTTGCAATGCTTACAGACATGCACACACACATATAAGCATAGATCAGCGTGTGTGTGTGTTCGTGTTTTTTATACCCTGAACCAATTGAAAATGGGAATTCAGGGTATAATGGTTTTGTGAAAATGTATGTAACAGGCAGAAGGAGACGTCGCAGACCCCATAAAGTATATATATTCTTGATCAGCATAAAAAAATAAGTTGATCTAGCCCTGTCCGTCTGTCCGTCCGTCTGTCCGTCCGTCCGTCCGTCTGTCCGTCTGTCCGTCTGTATGAACGTCGAGATTTCGGAAACTACAAAAGCTAGAGAGCTGAAATTTCACATGAACACTCGTATGTTAGCTACGCAATACGAGTTTATTTTGTTTTTTTCGATAACTCATCCCATTTCCAAATTATCGATAAAAAATCGAAAAATCGTTTTCATTTTTAAGGTTTTTAGGGTATAACTTCTACACCGTTTCGGCCAGAGACTTTAACTTTATATATTAGATAGATATTATAAATACGCAGATTTTGTAGTTTCAGATTTTTGATGCCACGCCCCCCTCGCCCACAATTTGCAAAAAACGCATTTAAAATACTACAGACTTGCAATTTGGCAAATAGATAGATATAGATACTCAAAATCTATTCTTAAAATTTCTTAATGAAATGCATATAGAAATGGAGTTATAAGCGTCCAAAGTTCAGCCCAACCCACCCCCAAGCCACGGCAGCAACTGCGCAGTTAGCAGAGCGCGCGCCTCTAAGTGCGTAAAGAAGAAGAGGATCACTTTTTTTGCAGGGTTCAGGGTATCTCGTAGTCGAGCCGTCTCGACTAGAGCCTTCTTACTTGTTAATGTATAGTTTCTTACGCATAGAGAATCGAAACGAATCATTCTAGGAATATAATTCGTTCCAAGAAGGGCTCAGGGGATTTCGTAGTCGAGCAGTCTCGACTACAGCTTGCAATTTCGGTTTTTGTCAGATTTTTGATTTTGGTCCCCGATTCGCCCCATCACCCCCAAATGTGAAAAAAAAAATGTATTTCAAATACTAGAGACATGCAGTTTGGTTTGGCATATAGATATGAATATCATAATCTTAATCTGAAGATATCAATACGATTGTCCATCTAGAAACAGAATTATTAATCATCAAAGTTTTCTCATCAAAAGCCATGCGACGCAGCAGCAAAGCAGCGAGACAGCAAGCCGCCTGCAATGCTTACACACATACATGCTTACAAGCATAGATCAGCGTGTGTGTGTGCTAGTGTTTTTGCATGTATAGTTTCTTACGCGTGGAGAATCGAAACGAAGCATTCTTGGAATATGATTCGTCCGAAGAAGGGCTCAGGGGATTTCGTAGTCGAGCAGTCTCGACTACAGCTTTCTTAATTGTTTTATAGTTAAACTTACAAGGCACCCATCATTCGACACAGTGGAAGACGTTTTTTTTATAAATTGTTATAATATTTGCCTCACGGTAAGGATTTGAACATCGATACTTGCATACGCTCAAGGAACCCTTGACATGATACAGAGGTACCACCATTTTACCTGTTAACTTGTTTTATGTTATTTTATAATATTTGTGACAGCACTTGCCAACAAATTTCTTTTTGTTATTGAATTGACTTACGGCACGGATCTGAACCGAGATACTTGCATACGCTCAAGGAACGCTTGACATGATACAGAGGTACCACCATTTTACCTGCAATTGTGTTATTACTTATCACTTACGTTATGTTATCGTGGCAAGGCTTTGAACCTTGATACCTTGCAAATCACAGAAATACCACCGTTTAGCCAACAATTGTTCATCGCAAGAATGAACAATTTATTTGTTCTGGTTTTTATTGAAGTATCACTTATTTAGTTATTTTTGCGCTATCTTTTACTTTCAATACTGTGAAGAATGTGGGTCCCTGCTCGGGCGCCAGTTAAGCGCACACACACTACGAGAGTAACGATTATGTGCACTGCGCTATATTCTCGCGTAGGCAAATACATTTGGATTCTATATATATTTAATACAATTTTGTAAAATTTAAGAACAATAGATCTAAACTCTGTCTCGTCCGAATATAAACTGAATAGAATCAGCTCCTACGTTGTATTCTCCTCTCATGTCTGATAGTAGATTCCAGCCTACTACGTATCCTTAACTCCTCCTTAACTTCTATATTTAAATTTTCATTTAACACTTTCTTTGCATAGTTTCAATAGTTATCACTGACCATATTTGGCTGTGATTCGGGGCATAGCTGGCCGCACTGGAAAATAAAACACCGCCATCGATTGGTGATTCTATTGTAATAATTGTATTTTTTGTAGGCTATTTAGACTCTCGTTATGTCAATATTTTCAAATAAATAAAATAATGCCCTTCTGGTGTCACAAATCCCGTCCTTTTCCTATCCTGAATTCTCAAGGGTATAGACCAGAAAGCTGAGTTTATATCCAGCGTTGTGAACTATTTACAGCCAACGGTTGTGTCGAAGTGAAACACTCCACATTCACCGAATTTAAAAATTGAACTCTTCTCTTTGTGAGATCAAAAATTGAACTGTTTATTCCTTAAAATCCTAGTGCTTATATACCTTAAAATTACTCCCAGGCACTGGAAGGCTATAATTAATTTCATGCACACAAGTGCACAGATGTTTGTCAAGTGTCCCTTTTCGACCGCTAAGCCGTTCTCACGTCTCGCGTTACATTTTTATTATTATTACTTGCTGCGTTGGTCGCTGCAGTAAAGGGATGACATGTTCATTGTTTGGCGTCAGATAGCGCACAGGCTAGCGACTATTGCCTATTTTTAATATGTTTGTATATAAGTTCATGCTTGAACATACTGCCAGGCGCCTAAAATTTGTGGGTGGGAATTTTTAATTTTTTATTTGATAACGCGCAGGTTATTCGTAATTTTATATTTATTTGTGTCGCATGTTCATGTTTGAACAACGGTCTTAGCCATTAGATCTTCAAAAGGGAATGGTTGTGCTTGAGGTACTATTACTTTGTTCAAATCTCTAAAATCAATACATAGTCTAATCTTCTTCCCTTCATCTCTTTTATAAGCCAATGTAACTGGTGCTGCAAATAAACTATAGGACTATTATGTTTCAATAATTGAGCCACTTACTTTTCAATTTTCATTTTGTCTTCTAACGAACATCTATAAGGGCTTTTGTAATAGTATTTTTCTACATTTAGATCTATAAACGCTTAATAGTTTTTAACTTTACCAACATCATACTTATCTTTGGCAAAAATATGTTTATAATTATCTAACAAACAATTTATTTTATTTCTTTGATCAGTATTCATCAATATCAATATCGAAATCATTTACATTAATGCCTTCATTGAAATTTACTTGGATTTTAGCAAAATCATTTTTTATCTTAATTTCATTTTCGTTTTCTTTCTTGTTAATAATATTATTTTTATTAGTAATTTTGTAATTTTCTGATATTTATAAGTGTGACATTTGAGCCTGGATCATAAATACTCCTGCATTCAGTCTTTCAATGTAATATTAAATATTAATTTCAATTAGTTTTTTGGATCGTCTGTTGTATCAATTTCTAAAACTGAGTTGATTCTTTTATTTGGTTCAGTGCTTTTGTTTTCCTTGACATTGAACCAACACAAATCTACTGGGTGATATCTATTTTTATTTCCTTTGCTTTCACATATCTTACAAGGTTGCTTAAACTTGGATTTCGGTTCTGTTTTAAACGATTTAGATTTGGTCGCATTTATTTTTACATATTTTGTTTCGACAATGTCTTCATATTTTCTCAGTTCACCAAATAAAGCAACTGGAACTTTGATATTTTGTCTATCAATTTTGTTTCTTATAAATTTTGATAGGCCATGGGCGGGTTTATTACAGTTGTATTATTCATATCTTTATCAGTTTCAAGTAATAAACGTTTTTTTAATGCGTAATCCAGAAGTGAGCCTGAAATATATTTGTAATTTAATTCATAGATGACAGAAAACCAACGTCTATCTGCAAAACTTTCTAAAAAATTCTCTTTCCACGTTACCCATTTAGAATTCAATGTATTTTTAATTAACATAGAGTTAAACCAATCTCCTACTGCCTCATCTAAGAATAGTCTTAAAGCTTCAATTTTCTCTACATCTTTGCTAATACCTAACCAATTACATTCACGTTCATATGTATGTAACCATTGGTTCGAATTTATTTTTTTTCCTTCAAACTTATCAAGCACAAATTTGTCAGATATTTTGTTCAAATTTATGCTTTTACAATCTTTAATAGGTTCTCTTTCTCTTTCACACAATTTTTCAAAAAGCTTTATCAACGATGTATCTATTTGATCTGCAGAGGAAACAGAATTATCATTCAAGTAATGCTTTAAGCATGAACATGCCACTTTAATAAATATTTAAAAAAAATAGGCAATAATCGATAACCTTCGCGTTATCTGAAGCCATGTAATAAACATGTCATCTCTTAGCTGCAGCGACAAACGCTGCGAGTATTAACAAGTAAGAAAGCTGTAGTCGAGACTGCTCGACTACGAAATCCCCTGAGCTCTTCTTCGAACGAATCATATTCCAGGAATACTTCGTTTCGATTCTCCACGCGTAAGAAACTATACATGCAAAAACACGAGCACACACACACGCTGATCTATGCTTGTAAGCATGTATGTGTGTAAGCATTGCAGGCGGCTTGCTGTCTCGCTGCCTTTGTTGATGCGCCACATGGGTTTTGCTGCAAAGACTTTATTGATTAATAATTCTTTTTCTAGACGGAAAATTGTATTTATCTCTTCAGATTATGAATATGATATTCAGATCTATATGCCAAACCAAAATGCGTGTCTCTAGTATTTAAAATGCATTTCTTACACATTTTGGGGTATGGGGGGAGAATCGGGGACCGGAATCCAAAATCTGACAAAAACCGCAAATGTATTAAATTAGTATCTATATAAAAGACTTGGAGGCTCTAACTCTAAACATGAATTAAATAGAATTTTACTAGCATTATTTTGCATTTTGCTTTAGTGTTTTCTATTTTCTTTTGGCGCTCTCCCCACTTTACTCTCAAAACGTTTGTTAGTGTGAGTGCTTGGAATTTTAATCTTGCTTGCTATTGTTGTTTTTTCCCTCTCTTAATTTCGTGCTGTGCAAGCTTACTCTCACGCTGTGTTGCACTTGCTCTCTCAGTATATTTACATTCTCTCTGTTTTTATACCCTGAACCCATTGAAAATGGGAATTCAGGGTATAATGGTTTTGTGAAAATGTATGTAACAGGCAGAAGGAGACGTCGCAGACCCTATAAAGTATATATATTCTTGATCAGCATAAAAAAATAAGTTGATCTAGCCCTGTCCGTCTGTCGGTCCGTCCGTCCGTCCGTCCGTATGAACGTCGAGATTTCGGAAACTACAAAAAAAGTAACACTCGTGTGTTACCTACGCAATACGAGTTTATTTTGTTTTTTCGATAACTCATCCCATTTCCAAATTATCGATAAAAATCGAAAATTCGTTTCAATTTTTTAGGTTTTTTGGGTATAACTACTACACCGTTTTAGCTAGAGACTTTATATATTTAGTTAGATATTATGGATACGCAGATTTTGCAGTTTTCAGATTTTTGATGCCACGCCCCCTTCGCCCACAATTTGGAAAAAATGCATTTCAAATACTAGAGACTTGCAATTTGGCACATAGATAGATATATATACCCTTATTCTACTCTAAAAATTTCATGAAGATCGTCTATCTAGAAATGGAGCTATAAGCGTCCAAAGTTCAGCCCAACCCACCCCCAAGCCACAGCAGCAACTGCGCAGTTAGCAGAGCGCGCGCCTCCAAGTGCGTAAAGAAGAAGAGTATCATTTTTTTTTGCAGGGTTCAGGGTATCTTGTAGTCGAGCCGTCTCGACTAGAGCCTTCTTACTTGTTATTTTTGTTTTTTTCCGTTTTTTTCTGCACATTTGCATTTTATCCCAGTTGCCAATATGAGTTGTTGAAAAAATATCATGCACATTCAGGCTGGCAAGTGATGCTGCACAAGCGCAATTTGTAAATTGCTGGTTGTGCAAAAATATGATGCATACTAAGTGTGCAGGTCTTACTGGGCGTGATTATGACAAGATCATGTCCACTGCCAAAATTGGTCTTGTCCGATCTGTTTGGAAAAACAAATAAATTTTTCCAATATGTAAAGTGCTGTGAGGACTCAATTTTTAAAACTGAGAAAGATCTCTAAGCAGTTATCCAGTGACATGGCTGCTGCTGAAGAGATTTTAAACCATTATAACTTTGAAAGTCCACCTCCAAATTCGGAGACTCCACTGTTATTGGTACCTCCTTCTGTACCAACACCGTCACCGAACTTGCTTGCTCCACCCTCACCCTGTGCTTCTGTTTTGTCCTCTGCGCCTAATTCTCTTGATCCTATACCAGTAGTTTCTGAATCTTCTGTTTCCCCTGTCGTTACTGCTATTGAAACTCAAGTCTCTGTTCAAAAATTGGACTCCTCACCAATTATTGCTCAAACTAAGAGTGACAATAAGTCGGCCACTCCTGGCATTACGTTACCTGTCGTCCCTCCTCGAAAGCAAGTTTTCTTATCTAGGCTTTCATCGGATACGACATGTGAGGCAGTATCTGCTTTTATTTCAAGCAAGATCTTGGCCAATGTCTTTATATCGAAGTTTAGTTTTGCGACTCCGCGAGAAATTGCTTCATTCAAGATCAATGTGCCGCTTAAGTATTTCACATCAATATGTGATCCCAAATTCTGGCCACCTCATGTAGTTGTCCATGAATTTAAACCTAAAAATCGAATCAAATCTCATCCTATTTCCTTACCTTCGGTGCAATCAACATCAAGTATTACACCAAAAAACTAAATATGTTTCATTCTTCCTCTCAGCTTTCACTCATTTACCAAAATGTACGTGGCTTGAAATCTAAACTTAAAAGTCTATACTTGCATAGTTTTAGTGTTCAATATGACATTATTGCCTTCACTGAAACATGGTCAAGTCATAACATTCACAATAGTGAGATTCTTGCAAGTAATTTCACTATTTATAGAATTGATCGTTCGATGCGTAAAGGTGGTGGGGTGTTAATTGCTGTTAAATCCAGTATCCACTCCGAATTCTTTACCTTTTCCTACCTTCATGATGTGGAGATTATAGGGGGCAAATTAATGCTCCCATCGAGCTCTTTGTTTATAAATTGTTCTTATATCCCTCCCTCTTCTGAAATGCCGGTTTATGCTCAACATATAACCTGTATTAAAGAAATTTATGAACATGTAACTGATAGAGACTTTCTTCTTGTGTTGGGTGATCTCAATATTCCTAACACTTCTTGGTCCTCAACTTGTAATGCAAATGATTTTATTCCCACAATTGATCACTATCTTTTTGATGAATTATTTAATCTTTCTATGTTTCAGATGAACTCCATTTCTAACCATCTGAATAACACGCTTGATCTTGTGTTCATTAATCATGACTCCATCATTAATGTCGTGAGATCAATTCCTTTCTGCTTACCAGAGGATATGCATCACCCCACTTTAGAGGTTTTATTATCTATTGATAATCCTCTAACTTATTCATCTTTGCCTTCTAATTTAATCCGCTGTTATCGTAATTGCAATTTTGCTTTGCTTAATGAATTAATTAATTCAACAGACTGGTCTCTTCTATATGAGTCGGTTGATATTAATTTGGCAGCATCGATTTTTTATACTACCTTAAACTCTATTCTGGATGTGTGCGTCCCTCTCTGTCGCATATTGCCCAGTTCAAATAAACCGCCATGGTTTACTCTTTCGAATTTAAGAAACATTAAAACTAAATGTTTTAAAAATTTTAAAAGGTCTGGTTCAAGTGTTGACTGGTCTAAATATTCCATTGCCAAGTCAAACTTCAGTCTTTTAAATTCTCGGTGTTATGAGAAATACCTTGTACTTTGCAAACGACAGTTTGCTCGAGATCCTAAACAATTTTACACATTTGTAAACTTGAAGCGTAAGTCTTCTGGTTTGCCGTCCTCATTTGTCCTTGGTGCTAAAAAAAACTTGTACTGATCAGGATTCCTCTGATCTTTTTGCAGATTTTTTTCAATCTAATTACTCTTCTGTTGATCTATATAGTGATTCCTATCCTATTCACTTCCTGATTATGGTTCTATTCATGCTCCTAATATTACTGCAGACTCTCTAGCTACAGCCATTAAGACGCTGAAGTCATCTTTCTCCCCTGGTGCTGACAATATCCCAAGTTGTGTCATTAAAGAGTGCAGTGTTTCTCTTCAATCACCATTGCTAAAATCGTTTAATTTATCTTTGGAAACGTCTGTGTTCCCTTCAATATGGAAAAAGTCTTTCATCATTCCTCTATATAAGAAAGGTGGAAGATCTGATATTTCCAATTACAGAGGTATTGCGAAATTATCTGCTATTCCGAAGCTATTTGAAAAAATTATAACATCAACCTTGCAACATTTCTGCAAATCGATTATTCAACCATCCCAACATGGTTTTATTCACATGTTGGACCATTACTCTTTTCGCTCTTTATAAATGACCTTCCTAGTTCATCTCATATTCTACCATATTTATGTATGCGGATGATGTAAAACTTTGCCTTCCATACTCCAGTGCAAATGGACATCTACAACTTCAAGATGACCTTAATGCATTTCAATCTTGGTGTGTGGTGAACCAGTTGCACCTAAATTGCTCAAAGTGTATGACTATGACTTTCAGTCGTTCCGTTTCTCATATTGTTGACTATAAAATTAGTAACATTTCCTTACAACGCATCTTTACAGTCAAAGATCTTGGTGTTCTCTTTAACTGTAAACTTAATTTCAATCTTCATATTTCTACCATCATAAATGAAGCCAAAAGCGTGCTTGGCTTTATTAAACGTTGGTCTAAGGAATTTAAAGATCCTTTTATTACCAAACAATTATTTATTTCGCTTGTACGTCCTATCTTAGAGTATTGCTCAGTTGTTTGGTCTCCGCAACTTAAACTGTATCAAGATCGTATCGAAGCAGTCCAAAAACAGTTTCTTCTTTTTGCCCTAAGGGATCTTAACTGGGACAGTAATTTACGATTACCGTCTTACCATAGTAGGCTTCAGCTCATTGATCTTCCATCGTTAGTGAATCGCAGAAGAATTTTAGGAATTGATTTTCTGCACAAAGTAATTAACGGTAATATTGATTCGTCCTTTTTGTTGATGCGTCTTAATTTCTCGGTTCCGTCCCGAACAACTAGACATAATCGTCCGCTCCATTTACCTGTATGCACTACGGATTATTCTTTGCATAGTGCGTTTCTTGTCCTATGTGTTAATTTTAATAAATATTATCACGTATTTTCCTTAGAGGTTTTCTTCTTAAAATTAAATCGTTGTTTTTAGTACACCTTAGGGAAATCACTCGCAATGCACAGGCATAAGCTACATTATATTGCTATTGTTGCTTGCAGTGATTTCTCAATTCTATCAAATATTCTATAATATAGCTTTTCTTTTAATCTATCTTTCAATATTGTTAATATCTTCCTTGTTTCTTTACTAATTTTTATTTTACTTTACTTAATTTTTTTATTTTTATTTTTATTCTTTTTTATTTATTTATTATTTTTTTTTTTTTTTTCATTTTAAGAATTATTAAATTGTAATTATAAATTGTAATTATATTAATTATATTTAATCTCTTATAATCTAAGCTAAGCGCACACACACTGCGAGAGTAGCGATTATGTGCACTGAGTTATATTCTCGCGTAGAGAAATACAGTTGGATTCAATGAAATAATATATTTAATACAATTTTGCAAAATTTAAGAACAATAGATCTTAACTCTGTCTAGTCCGAATATAAACTGAATAGAATCAGCTCCGTACGTTGTATTCTCCTCTCATGTCTGATAGTAGAATCCAGCCTACTACGTATCCTTAACTCCTGCATCCCGCAGATCAGGGTGCATGTGCTCAGATAGCGAGCGTCTTGAAAATAGTCATCAAGACTCCCTAGTTGGGTCTAATATATAATGTGGCGGCGACATGATAAACTTGTGGCGGAATTCTTTTGAGCTAGGTAAAAAATGCTTTATGCACCGTCAGTCAGGTCGTTACTCTGGCTGGTGTGTCGGACTGCGTGAAAAATTACCGACTAAAAAAACCTCCTTTTCTAGGGCTCAAAATCCACCTTAGAACCAGGTACGATTAACCTTCGAGGTGGAGCCCCATCGTGTGCTCTAAATGAGCATCAATACGCACGATTTTCTCTCCGATATCTTCGAAATATTTCTTGGCAACCAAAGATCTTCTGACCAATATACCACGTGTGCCTCAACGCTGTGTTGCTTTGTGTGTTGTTAAAAGTAAATTTTTTTTTACGAATTATTTAGATTTTTTAGTCAGGATGGGATGTGATTGTGAAGAAATATTCAACCTTGTGATTTAAACTTAATTTTCGTTTTTTTATTTTCTTTCCTTATCTTTACTCATAACCTTGTTATACCCTGAGCCCATTGAAAATGGGAAAACAGGGTATAATGGTGTTGTTAAATGTATGTAACAGGCAGAAGGAGGCGTGGCAGACCCCATAAAGTATATATATTCTTGATCAGGGTGACGAGAAAAGTTGATATAGCCATGTCCGTCTGTCCGTCTGTTCGTCCGTCCGTATGTTTGAACGCGTCCATTTCCGAAGATACAAAAGTTAGAGAGTTCATTCTTTTTGTGTTAGGTCCGTATATTGCATTCGCAGTACGAGTTTGTTTCAGAAATTCGATAACTTGTATATTTGCAAAGTTATCGATAAACGAATTTATCGGGAACCACTTATAAAACTCTAGCTAATTAATCCTTAGAGTTAGAGTCTCCGAGTCTTCTGCATATATATAGATACTAATTTAATACAATTGCGGTTTTGTCAGATTTTGAATTCCGGTCCTCACTTCGCCCCACCACCCCCAAATGTGTAAAAAATGCATTTCAAATATTAGAGACGTGCAGTTTGGTTTAGCGTATAAATATGAATACCATAATCATAATCTCATCAACACCCATGCGTCGCAGCAGCAAAGCAGCGAGACAGCAAGACGCTTGCAATGCTTACAGACATGCACACACACATATAAGCATAGATCAGCGTGTGTGTGTGTTCGTGTTTTTTATACCCTGAACCAATTGAAAATGGGAATTCAGGGTATAATGGTTTTGTGAAAATGTATGTAACAGGCAGAAGGAGACGTCGCAGACCCCATAAAGTATATATATTCTTGATCAGCATAAAAAAATAAGTTGATCTAGCCCTGTCCGTCTGTCCGTCCGTCTGTCCGTCCGTCCGTCCGTCTGTCCGTCTGTCCGTCTGTATAAACGTCGAGATTTCGGAAACTACAAAAGCTAGAGAGCTGAAATTTCACATGAACACTCGTATGTTAGCTACGCAATACGAGTTTATTTTGTTTTTTCGATAACTCATCCCATTTCCAAATTATCGATAAAAAATCGAAAAATCGTTTTCATTTTTAAGGTTTTTTGGGTATAACTTCTACACCGTTTCGGCCAGAGACTTTAACTTTATATATTTAGATAGATATTATAAATACGCAGATTTTGTAGTTTTCAGATTTTTGATGCCACGCCCCCCTCGCCCACAATTTGCAAAAAACGCATTTAAAATACTACAGACTTGCAATTTGGCAAATAGATAGATATAGATACTCAAAATCTATTCTTAAAATTTCTTAATGAAATGCATATAGAAATGGAGTTATAAGCGTCCAAAGTTCAGCCCAACCCACCCCCAAGCCACGGCAGCAACTGCGCAGTTAGCAGAGCGCGCGCCTCTAAGTGCGTAAAGAAGAAGAGGATCACTTTTTTTGCAGGGTTCAGGGGTATCTCGTAGTCGAGCCGTCTCGACTAGAGCCTTCTTACTTGTTAATGTATAGTTTCTTACGCATAGAGAAACGAAACGAATCATTCTAGGAATATAATTCGTTCCAAGAAGGGCTCAGGGGATTTCGTAGTCGAGCAGTCTCGACTACAGCTTGCAATTTCGGTTTTTGTCAGATTTTTGATTTTGGTCCCCGATTCGCCCCATCACCCCCAAATGTGAAAAAAAAAATGTATTTCAAATACTAGAGACATGCAGTTTGGTTTGGCATATAGATATGAATATCATAATCTTAATCTGAAGATATCAATACGATTGTCCATCTAGAAACAGAATTATTAATCATCAAAGTTTTCTCATCAAAAGCCATGCGACGCAGCAGCAAAGCAGCGAGACAGCACGCCGCCTGCAATGCTTACACACATACATGCTTACAAGCATAGATCAGCGTGTGTGTGTGCTCGTGTTTTTGCATGTATAGTTTCTTACGCGTGGAGATTCAAAACGAAGCATTCTTGGAATATGATTCGTCCGAAGAAGGGCTCAGGGGATTTCGTAGTCGAGCAGTCTCGACTACAGCTTTCTTAATTGTTTTATAGTTAAACTTACAAGGCACCCATCATTCGACACAGTGGAAGACGTTTTTATACTTTGTTCCCGAAGGGGAAAAAGTATATTGGGTTTGTGCAATGTCCGTCTTGCTGTCCGTCCATCTGTCCGTCTGTCCGTATGAACGCAATATTTTTCGGCGCTATTAGAGCTAGAGACTTGAAATTTTAAACATATACTCATATATGTCCCCGAATTATAAAGTGTTAAAATTTTCCCGATCCGCCCACTAGGGGCGTGGCAAATCGGAAAACTCTTCCGCCCATAGTTAAGTTATCATACTAGATGATGAGCTAGAGAGTTGCAATTTGAAATGTATACTCGGGGTGACAACCCAAGTTCAAAAAGCTATGGCGGATATATCTACGCCCATTGGGGGCGTGGCAAATCGGGAAATACGTATCTTCTACACCGTTAAAGCTAGAACGCTGAAATTTTGCATGTGAGTTAATGTTATGATTCTAAGAAGATCGATCAAAAAGTTATATGTCTACGCCCATTGGGGGCGTGGCAAATCGGACCTGAATATATAGAGATTTTTCAAATTGTGCTATATTTTGAACACTATTGACACTAGAGACTTGAAATTTTGCATGTATACTCGGGTTGACAACCCAAGACTAATAAGCTATGGTGGATATATCTACGCCCACAGGGGGCGTGGCAAACCGCAAAAGTTTATATCTCCTACAGTTTTAGAGCTAGAAGCTTGAAAATTGGATGGTTGAGTTACTAATGTTCTCCTCTATCTATCCCCCAAAAATAATTTTTCAGCCTTTTTGGGGGCGTGGCATATCGAAAAATACCCTGTAATATTCGCATTTTTGGAATGTAAGCAACCAAATTTTGCAGGCATGTTAGCCTCGGCTCTTTCTAAGAACTGGCAAAAATTTATGCGTCTACGCCCACTGGGGGCGTGGCAAATCGGCAAAGAAGTTTGTTGTGGCCAACTGCATAATTCATGCATATAATAGCTTAGTAGCAATTGCTATGATGGCAGAAAGCATTTTAACATAAATATAATAATATTAATGAATTTAAAAAAATAAAATTTATAAGTTCTCGATTAATAAATAAAAAGTTTCCAGCGGGATTCGAACCTAGGTCTTTTGAAAACAACATGTAATCGTTAGCTAAGCCTAAATAAATTCACAGCTGGTCAGCTGGTCAGCTGATCAGCAGCTTGTGACGTAACAAAACAACACAATCGCACTTCTTGCAATATGTATACACACTTGTATGTGTATACACAAATACAAACATCTGTGTACATACATACATACATATATGCATGCATAGAAAAACTGCTTGCCAAGCAAGCAGCGTGGCAAATCGGAAAAGTGGTTTTAGTTTTAGCTTAAATGCACAATTCATATGGGTATGTTTATAAATTATTATCAATTGGCAGCAAGCATTTTATAAAAAATATACAAATATAAAAAAAATTAAAAAATAATAATTTTTGAAAAAAGAAAAAGTTCTTTGCGGGAGTCGAACCCACGCACACAAGTATAGCTTGCATAGCGCTTACCATCAGCGCCACTGACCTAATATGGGCTGTGTTAACTAAAACCAAATAATATTGCTAGAGCTTCTCTGACAAAACTAAAGTAACGATCGAAAAATTCCCAATTCAGTCACAATTCTTAAGCTAAGTACACACGATGCAAACAATTTGCAGCAAATTGATTGCTGCAATCAAATTTGCACGTTTGAACACGAGTGCAAACATTTTGCTGCAAAAAAAAAAATTGTTTGCGGCAAGTTTTATTGCTTGCCGTCTGAATACACAATTTTGACGTTAAGTTGGTTGCGCCAGTTGTTTGCATGGTTGCATGTGATGTTTGCTTGCAGAGGCAATATTGCAGCAAACAAAGCGCCTAAATTCATTAAAAATGACGACGGAAATAATTATAAAATTAAAAATTTGGTAAGAAATACAATTTATTGAAAATATCAGAGTAATTGCTTATTTCATATATGTTTATATTGCCATGACACTTCACCATCAGGCGACACAAACAAATTTTTAAATTCATCAGAGAATGATATGAATCAGCTGTAAACAATAAAATTACATCAATAAACATATTAATTAAATTTCATAAAATGTTAATTATATTTAATAGGTACATTTGGTGGAATCGCAGGACGCATTACAGTGTCTTTTTAGTTATGTAGTTTTTTACTTTATCTAATAAAAAATTGAAATCACTGACATGCGAAAAAAAATTGTGATAGTTTGTTTCAATGCCAACTTGTAACTCTTTTCTCCCTTTTTTACGTTTTATCAAAATTGCTATTATAGCAACAGAAGCAGCTCTCGATTTTTGTGCCGACATAATATAAACACGTCGTTATTCCTTGACTTTTTCCAAACAACAGAACTTGCAAATGAGTGTCACTTGCAAGCAATGCAAACAAAAAATGAAAACACGTGTAGACATTCACGCAATATATTGCACGAAATAGCCACGCAAAAGTTTGCGTGCAAAACAAAAATGTATTGCAGCAAGTAATTTGCATGCAATATTTGCATTGGTGTGAACAGTTGTGCAAACTTTTGCTGCAAATTGTTTTTGACTTGCTGCAAATTGTTTGCATCGTGTGTACCTAGCTTTAGAATATTCTGGCATGCAAACTTTTGTATGCATACATAGAAAATTGCGTGTATACTCGTATAGTGTGTACATTGTAAATTTGTAGGTATGTGTAGGAAAAACGTTGTTGCTTGCCATGTACGTTTTCTAATTGCCGAAATATTTCGTTAATTAAATGTTTATTAAATAAATAAGATGCACCTATGGGAACAAAGTATATCGCTGTTAGTTGCGCCTAACTGCAACGTTCTTACTTGTTTTTTATAAATTGTTATAATATTTGCCTCACAGTAAGGATTTGAACATCGATACTTGCATACGCTCAAGGAACCCTTGACATGATACAGAGGTACCACCATTTTACCTGTTAACTTGTTTTATGTTATTTTATAATATTTGTGACAGCACTTGCCAACAAATTTCTTTTTGTTATTGAATTGACTTACGGCACGGATCTGAACCGAGATACTTGCATACGCTCAAGGAACGCTTGACATGATACAGAGGTACCACCATTTTACCTGCAATTGTGTTATTACTTATCACTTACGTTATGTTATCGTGGCAAGGCTTTGAACCTTGATACCTTGCAAATCACAGAAATACCACCGTTTAGCCAACAATTGTTCATCGCAAGAATGAACAATTTATTTGTTCTGGTTTTTATTGAAGTATCACTTATTTAGTTATTTTTGCGCTATCTTTTACTTTCAATACTGTGAAGAATGTGGGTCCCTGCTCGGGCGCCAGTTAAGCGCACACACACTACGAGAGTAACGATTATGTGCACTGCGCTATATTCTCGCGTAGGCAAATACATTTGGATTCTATATATATTTAATACAATTTTGTAAAATTTAAGAACAATAGATCTAAACTCTGTCTCGTCCGAATATAAACTGAATAGAATCAGCTCCTACGTTGTATTCTCCTGTCATGTCTGATAGTAGATTCCAGCCTACTACGTATCCTTAACTCCTCCTTAACTTCTATATTTTAAATTTTCATTTAACACTTTCTTTGCATAGTTTCAATAGTTATCACTGACCATATTTGGCTGTGATTCGGGGCATAGCTGGCCGCACTGGAAAATAAAACACCGCCATCGGGTTGGTGATTCTATTGTAATAATTGTATTTTTTGTAGGCTATTTAGACTCTCGTTATGTCAATATTTTCAAATAAATAAAATAATGCCCTTCTGGTGTCACAAATCCCGTCCTTTGCCTATCCTGAATTCTCAAGGGTATAGACCAGAAAGCTGAGTTTATATCCAGCGTTGTGAACTATTTACAGCCAACGGTTGTGTCGAAGTGAAACACTCCACATTCACCGAATTTAAAAATTGAACTCTTCTCTTTGTGAGATCAAAAATTGAACTGTTTATTCCTTAAAATCCTAGTGCTTATATACCTTAAAATTACTCCCAGGCACTAAGACGCTGAAGTCATCTTTCTCCCCTGGTGCTGACAATATCCCAAGTTGTGTCATTAAAGAGTGCAGTGTTTCTCTTCAATCACCATTGCTAAAATCGTTTAATTTGTCTTTGGAAACTTCTGTGTTCCCTTCAATATGGATTATTCAACCATCCAAACATGGTTTTATTCAGAATCGATCAACATCCTCGCATTTACTTCACTTGTCAATGATAGTTTTTTTTTTTTAATGCAAACTGATGTTATTTATACTGATTTGACACAGTTAATCATCAGATACTAATTCTGAAGCTTGAACGTTTACGATTTTCCCCTAAACTTGTGTCCTGGATTTCATCATATTTGAACGGTAGAACCCAAAGAGTCTTGCTGAGAACAGCGACTTCTAAACTTATCTTTGTTTCGTCTGGTGTTCCTCAAGGTAGCCATTTAGGACCGTTACTCTTTTCGCTTTTAATAAATAACCTTCCTAGTTGCATCTCTTATTCTACCATATTTATGTATGCGGATGATGTAAAAATTTGCCTTCCATACTCCAGTGCAAATGGGCATCTACACCTTCAAGATGACCTTAATGCATTTGAATCTTGGTGTGTGGTGAACCAGCTGCTCCTAAATTGCTCAAAGTGTATGACTATGACTTTCAGTCGTTCCGTTTCTCATATTGTTGACTATAAAATTAGTAACATTTCCTTACAACGCATCTTTACAGTCAAAGATCTTGGTGTTCTCTTTGACAGTAAACTTAATTTCAATCTTCATATTTCTACCATCATAAATAAAGCCAAAAGCGTGCTTGGCTTTATTAAACGTTGGTCTAAGGAATTTAAAGATCCTTTTATTACCAAACAATTATTTATTTCGCTTGTACGTCCTATCTTAGAGTATTGCTCAGTTGTTTGGTTTCCGCAACATAAACTGTATCAAGATCGTATTGAATCAGTCCAAAAACAGTTTCTTCTTTTTGCCCTAAGGGATCTTAACTGGGACAGTAATTTACGATTACCGTCTTACCATAGTAGGCTTCAGCTCATTGATCTTCCATCGTTAGTGAATCGCAGAAGAATTTTAGGAATTGATTTTCTGCACAAAGTAATTAACGGTAATATTGATTCGTCCTTTTTGTTGATGCGTCTTAATTTCTCGGTTCCTTCCCGAACAACTAGACATTATCGTCCGCTTCATTTACCTATATGCACTACGGATTATTCTTTGCATAGTGCGTTTCATGTTCTGTGTGTTAATTTTAATAAATATTATCACGTATTTTCCTTAGAGCTCTCTCTTCCTAAAATTAAATCGTTGCTTTTAGCACACCTTAGGGAAATCACTCGCAATGCACAGGCATAAGCTACATTTTGTTGCTATTGTTGCATGCAGTGATTTCTCAATCCTAATAAATATTCTTCTTTTAATTTATCTTTCAATATTGGTAATATCTTCCTTGTTTCTTTACCTATTTTTATTTTATTTATTTTAATTTTAATTTTTATTTTTATTATTGTTCATTTTTTTATTTTTAATTTTTTTATTTTTAATTTTAAGAATTATTAAATTGTTATTATATTAATTATATTTAATCTCGTATAATCTATATTTAATATTTTCATTTAACACTTTCTTTGCATAGTTTCAATAGTTATCACTGACCATATTTGGCTGTGAATTGGGGCATAGCTGGCCGGACTGGAAAATAAAACACCCCCATCGGGTTGGTGATACTATTGTAATAATTGTATTTTTTGTAGGCTATTTTGACTCTCGTTATGTCAATATTTTTTAAATAAATAAATAAATATGGATCCTCAGTAGTAGTGGACAGCGGCCACTAGAAAGCATGTTGGGAAATTGCAACGTCTACGCACGCTTCAGAGAGGTCGCTGTGGTCAGTTGCTACCTAACTCCTAGCGATGACATAAGCACCTTCCAAAATATACTGGATGCAAACGAGGATCTGCTCGTGGATCGACGGCAGCCCTTCATTGTGGCAGGCGATATGAATGCACGAGCAGTAGACTGGGGAATATCCTCTACTAACTCTAGAGGGTGAAAAATTATGGATATGGCCGCTAGGTCCGGGTAAGTGATAGCAAACCGCGGAAGCAGAGCTACCTTCCATAGGCCGGGATGTGAAGGCACAATCCCTGACGTAACCTTTGGATCCGAACACATCGTAGATCAGATAAAGGACTGGAAGATACTCGATGACTTCACGGGCAAATATTACGAGTATATCTCATATGTCTTCCAGAATACCAGTCAGCATCCTGCCCAAGAAAGACTTCCCACAGATGGGACATAAGTAAGGTGGATACATCTACCCGTAGAGCTCGATGGTGCAGTCCCAATTTTCACCGAGGAGGAACTCAACATTGCAGCTCTCTCCCTGAAGAATAAAAAAGCGCCGGGGCCAGTTAATATACCGGCGGAGATACTGAAGGTGATAGCATCAGGACGGCCTACTTTTCTACTTTGGATGTATAACGCATGTCTAAAAGAGAGGATATTCCCAGAAGCGTGGAAAGAACAGAGACTGGTGCTCATTAGCAAAGGCAAAGGCGATCCCAACTCACCTTCGGCTTATCGCCCATTGTGTATGCTAAACACAGCTGGAAAGCTGCTAGAAAAGCTCTTAGACCCAGACTACTCGCCGCAGTAGAGGCCGCTGGAGGACATAGCCCCAGACAACACGGTGTAGTATGTTTGATGACATAATAATAATACCCGACGCAATGTAGAGTATTCTGCATATAAATGCGTCATATGCTCAGTGCATGATAGTGTATACTACATGCACACATAGTGACACTTTGTCGCTATACACGAATATACAAATCGAGCATATTAATTGTAATACGATCAGCCACTTATATGTGACTGACCGGCAGCGCGAGATATGCCGCGTTTGCACTTTTGCCGCATGCATAACATACATGCCTTATGTATATGCCCTATGCATATACATACATATATATAAGCATACTACGCGCTCCCGCTCTGTCGCTGCGCTCAGCGGCAGAACTCTTTATATACACATATTGTATTTAGCCTAAGAACATATACATTTTTGAAATAAAGAAACATTCACGAAGCAACAGCACACTAGAGCGAAAGCTCGTCTTTCCTATCTGACCACTGAACATCATTTTTATCCTCCTGGACTTCAATGGATAACTACTTCTACATACCACCTTCTACATGGCGACCGTGACAATGTCACGAAATATCTGCAATCTTCAAATATAACTGGAATACAAATCAATTGGACAAACGGCAACAACGGCAGCGGGGGATACACAAAAAAAAAACTGAGTGAGTAGTGAGAGTATGGCACGCAGAGGGGGAGTGCAAGATAAAATTAAAAGGAGAATAGCCCATGTAAAGTGGCTTTTATATGCTAACAAAACACCTCCCCCATGGGCAAAAGCCCAAAAACTGCAAAAAGAGCTTGACTTCTTAAAGTCAACTCTTAAAAGTGAGCCAACACAAAATACTCCCACTCACTCAGAAATAAAAACTATCGAAAAAACAAAGAATAAAACAATTCCACCCCAAAATAAACAGCTACCCAAGGAACAACCGAAATGTCCAGCAGACTGCACTGGACCACTGTACTCACCATATTGTGAGTACACGTGTATACTAAAGTAAACTGAAGCAACAACCTGTGCGACCAGCACCGGTATCGCCTGAGCTCATAGGCCCCGGACAACAGCAGCAGCAGCAGCAGCAGAAACTAAGTGTGAAAGGCAGGCCGCCTTTTACACCATCGATGGAACAGAACATCCATCCACATCCAGCATCAACGGCCCAGCGACCGACAGCGTTACCATGAACGCACAACAATTTTTTTTTTTTTTTATAATTTTACAATGCACTGCGTTGCATAATATATATATTAAGAAACTATTGTAAAATTGAGCGGAACCTTTTCTGCCCGATAGTAGTATGGCCCGTAAAGCCATACAAATGTTAGACAGGAAGATCACTGCGTTGATCGAATAGGAAATAATAATAAGTAAAAAAAAAAAAATAAATAAATCGAAAACAAGAAAACATTTAATGCAAAAAAAAAAAAAAATAAGTTTTATATAAGATAAAAAACATTTTAAATTCACAAAAAAAAAATAATTGTTTTAAAAGAATCATAAAAATGATTATTACGATTCTTTTGGTTGATGTTGCCAAAGAACAAAAATAATGTTCAATGAATCATTTTAGAAATATATATATATAAAAAAAAAAAAAAAAAAAAAAAAACTAAATGAATAAACCAAACACCACACAAAATCCTTTTAGTTAATCAGTTTAATAATTGAATGAACAATTCAATATCTAAGTTAGACACACCAGGATATCCCACTTTGTTAGAGGTCA
The DNA here is from genome assembly GCA_030914335.1 of Drosophila borborema. Lineage (NCBI taxonomy): Eukaryota > Metazoa > Arthropoda > Insecta > Diptera > Drosophilidae > Drosophila > Drosophila borborema. Next base: position 67,842 of record JAUESP010000118.1, read on the forward strand.
TGTTAGACCACAATTCTAAAGTTGCGGACTCAACCGCTAACGTTATTAATAACGTAGACGTATCGTCGTCCGATCTAAGGACGATAACTGTCTTACTTTTTATCATAGTCACTCTGATGTCAGTTAGTTTCTTCACGAAAATATATAAACTGCATAATAAATGCATAAAACAGAAATATTTAAGCAGAGCGAATGATTTAGATAAAGTCTAAATTTAAAAAAAAAAATTTTTTTATTGTTATTGTTATATATATATAAAAAAAAAAAGACAAGAAAATAATATGAAAGGGAAAAAATTAATAAAACACATGATAAAAAACGACCCACATTTCATTAGTAAGGTCTATTTTCTTCTTAGTACAGAGCCAATAGACCTGTATCACTTAGAAGGTGTGTACATGTCAACATATAACTGTGCATGCTCACCTTTTATTGGCTACTCTAATAAAGAGAAAGCCATTATTCTAAGTTGGATACCTAATGTAGAAGTGACTACGATAAAAAGAAACACCAGTTTAGGTCCAATAGAGATCACATATATAAATAAGTATTAATTTACTTACCCTATATGAGATCAATTAGATATGTTTAATGGAATGGAACGAAATAGTTTCCATTATTAGGCATGAACGTAACGAGTTTGATGAATCGTTTAAGTGCTTAAATAAAACAGCCCCGATTTCAAACTCGACAAAGTCAAAACACGTTCAATATATGATTAGATCATACGTGATTTAGTCAACAAAAATAAAGAACGATTAACAGAATTGCATCTGACCCAATCAACAGACGTGTTACGTAGTTTTAGAGAAAACCTTAAGCACATATCGGAGAGGCATAATCTAGAATTATTCCTCCCGAGTGCATTAACACGCCGGTTAGTTTTGATGAATCAGTTTTAAAGCAAACTGACTCAGATAAAGAATCAGATAGCGAAAACAAGAAAGCTTATAAACTACATAACATGGCCCAAACGGAAGTAGAATTTATCAGACTAGCCACATCTCTGGTACCGGAGTTTGATGGAAAGTCTGAAAATCTACAAAGTTTTCTAGATTCATTGAATCTACTAAAAAACTTTAAAGGCCAACACGAGCAAATTGCAGTGAGCCTAATAAAGACAAAGTTAAAAGGCCATTCAAGAAATTTAATTAGTAATGAAAACACAGTTGACGAAATAATCGCTCAATTGTCTAGAGAGTAAAAGGAGAATCAGTTAGAAGTAAGTATATCTGCCAAGTCCTTAACCTCCAATAGAAAATAAACCGCTAACCAGTACACCCAAGAGGTGGAAAAACTGCCAAAGGCCCTAGAAGGAGCCTATATTAGCGAAGGTCTTAATCATGCACTCGCAAATAAATACACAACAAATACGGCTGTAAAAGCCAATGACACAAAACTGCACACTTGATAGGGTTAAACTTATCATGCAAGCAGGCACATCACAAGCATGAATGATGCTGTGTCCAAATTTTGAACAGTTGCACAGAGGTAACAGGTCAAGATAATACTGTCTTGTATACCGTAAAGGTGCGTATAATAATAGAGGAGGCCGAGGTTATCGTGGTAGAAATAACAACTACAACAACAATAACCGAGGAAACAATAACAATGGCAATAACAATAGAGGTAGAGGTAATAACCGAGGAAGGAATAATTCCAACCGAGGAAATAACCGAAACCAACATTTAATAACAATAATAATGTCCGAGTAACTCATAGCAATTCGGGAAACGGGCAAGCCCCTTCAGATACTCAGAGCAATTAGACACAAAAATATATACACTTAATCTCAGCTTTAGCATTTTATATTCATATACCCTGTTAATAGACACTGGTGCAGATATATGTATCCTAAAAGAAAACATAGATATATTTGATAATGTTAACACAAACATTTCAACAAAAATATCAGGTATTGGTAAAGGTTCAATTTTTTCTAAAGGTTTAGCATTCGTGGAATTATTTACAGGCAGATATGTAATCCCACATGATTTTTATTTAGTCGATAAAGACTTCCCAATCCCAAGCGATGGCATTATTGGTATAGATTTCATTAAAAAATATAATTGCCAATTAGACTTCACACAATCAAGTGATTCTCTAATACTTCGGCCAAACAATTTAAATATCCAATACATATACCAATTATCCACACATGTGATAATAATGCCACCATACTTCCAGCTCGTGCGGAAGTAGTCCGTCAAATTAATATAGTTTCAAAAGAACATAATGTTCTGATTCCAAACCAGGAAATTGCGGAAGGAATTTTTATTGGAAACACTATCTCCAATAAAAATAATACATTTGTCCGAATACTGAACACAACCGATTCAATTCAAATAATAAACCTTAATAAGATAAAAATAGAAACGCTAAGTGACTACGAGATAGTCCAAGAAATTGTCATGAAAAAACTAAAACAACATTTTCCGCCTTTATATAAAACAATACTGACAAATCTATGCACCAAATATACAGACATATTCGGACTAGAAACCGAATCCATATCTACAAATAATTTTTATAAACAAAAGCTGAGACTAAAAGATAACGAACCAGTATATATAAAAAACTTTAGAATACCCCATGCTCACAAGGAGGAAATAGACAGACAAGTCGATAAACTCATTCTTGATAGAATAATAGAACCATCAACTTCAGAATATAATAGTCCGATATTACTGGTACCCTAAGAAAAGTTTACCAGGCTCAGATAAAAAGCGATAGCGATTAGTAATAGACTATCGTCAAATTAATAAAAAGCTATTATCTGATAAATTCCCACTTCCAAGAATCGATGATATTCTAGATCAGCTTGGAAGAGCAAAATATTTTTCATGCCTAGACTTAATGTCTGGATTCATCAAATAGAGTTAGAAAAACACTCTAGTAAATTATAACGTCTTTTTCAACCAGCAATGTTTCATATCGTTTTACACGACTACCTTACGGTTTAAAAATAGCGCCAAATTCTTTTCAAAGAATGATGACAATAGCTTTTTCTGGACTAAACCCTTCACAAGCTTTCTTGTACATGGATAACTTAATTGTCATTCAGTTGTTCTGAAAAACACATGATCAAAAACTTAAAAGATGTTTTTGACCTGTGCAGAAAACACAATCTTAAATTACATCCAGAAAAATGCTCTTTCTTCATGCACGAAGTGACATTTCTTGGTCATAAGTGTACTGATAATGGTATTTTACCAGATGACAAAAAATATGATGTCATAGAAAAATACCCAGTCCCCACGGGACGCCGACAGCGCAAGAAGATTCATTGCATTCTGCAATTATTATAGACGTTTTATTAAAAACTTCGCCGAATATTCACGGCGCATAACTAGATTATGTAAAAAGAATGTCAATTTCCAATGGTCTGAGGAATTCCAAAATGCATTCGAATATTTAAAGAAATCTTTAATTAAGCCCACTTGTTAAAATACCCTGATTTCAATAAAGAATTTTGCATAATTACAGATGCAAGTAAATACGCATGTGGTGCTGTACTAACACAAAATTATGGAGATAAACAACTCCCAGTTGCATATGCTTCACGCTCATTCACCAAAGGTGAAAGCAACAATCACAACAGAACAAGAACTAGCAGCAATCCATTGGGCAATTACATATTGTAGACCATATATTTATGGCAAACACTTCACAGTAGAAAACAGATCCACAGACCCACTAACATATTTGTTTCCAATGACAAACCCCGAGGTTCAAAACTAACAAGAATGAGACTTGAATTAGAAGAATACGACTTCACTCTTGAGTATCTGAAAGGCAAATATAATTTCGTGGCAGACGCCCTATCAAGGATAATAATATCCGACTTAATAGACCTGAACAGAAAAGTCCTGAAAGTCACTACCAGGCAACAAAGTAGACAAAACAATTTCTGCGCATGAAAATAAACAAGAAATATTGCCAAGGCAAAGTCTGAAAAAGCTTCTAAGCCCAACTGTATACGAAGTCATTAAAATGACGAGGTACGAAAGTAGTGACCTGCGATAAGAGACTCCATATGTTTATTGAAACAAAGGAAAATGTATTGCAAGAATTGATGTTAGCGATTTGTATACCAATGGAATTCTCGACTTAGGGCAGTTCTTCCAAAGGCTTGAAAACAAAGCCGGTATAATAGAAATCAGCCAACTCAAGGTGGCAACCGAGCGAAAAGTCTTTGAATCAATTTCAATAGATACCTTTAAAAATATGGGCAACAAAATATTAAAGAAACTAAGAGTAGCGCTACTCAAGCCGGTGACCAGATAAATAATGAAAAAGAAAAAGAAGCTATATTGTCTACATACCATGATGATCCAATTCAAGGAGGTCACACTGGCATCACAAAAACTTTAGCTAAAGTACAGAGACACTATTATTGAAAAATATGATACGTCATATCAAAGAGTACATTAAGAAATGTCCACAATGCCAAAAATCGAAAATAAACTAAACGATTAAAGACTCCAATGACATTAACAGAAACACCAAATACATGCCTTTTGACAGAGTGATAGTAGACACAATAGGTCCACTACCTCGATCGGAGAAAATGGAAATGAATACGCAGTTACGTTAATATGTGATTTAATCAAAGTATTTAGTATCCATTCAATTCCGAATATAACGTTGCAACAACTGTGCAAAGGCGATATTTGAAAGTTTTATTCGGAAGTACGGTCCAATGAAGACGTTTCACTACTGACATGGGAACAGAATATAAAACTCAATTATATAATGACTTGTGCAAATACTGAAATAGACAATATAACGTCTACTGCACATCATCACCAGACCTTAGG
>JAUESP010000119.1:0-138577 GCA_030914335.1 Drosophila borborema
AATTAATCACACGCCCGTATCATTTTGTAGACTTTCTGTACGGCAGCATCGCCATAGAAATGTTGATTTTTCTGCTGCGCATCGATGAACTCGCCGAGGTGGCCTATTACGAGGAGATACTTGAGCTGGAGACCTGCCTGCTCAGCGTAACGGTGATTTGTCTATTGGCCTTAGCTGGACTCGATGGCTATACCATTTATAAAGAAGTGAGTACGAAATTTTCAAAAAATATAAATATTTTAAAGCGGCTCATTAATTGAACCGCCTCACAACAGTTAAGATTTGGATTGTTAGAATATAAGTTGCTAGTTGTTATTAATCGAAAGCATTTGAATTGCATTTATAAGTGGGATTTAATTATTAAGATACGAATTGTTTGAATATAAGTTGTTAGTTACTAACAGCCGAAGCATTTGAATTGCGGCCTCAGCGCGCGCAATCCCGATGATCGGCAATGCAACCTTGCCCGCTGTGGTGAAAGCTCTAAAGAGAGCAGAGAGCACACGCCGTGGTAAAGTTGTAATGCCGATTACAAGGAGATTGCGCGACAATAGATAAAAAGAGTCGGCTTGAGCGCAGAGATAGAGTCGATCGCCTGTCAAGCAGTTCGGACGCGTAAAAATCGAGCTAACGAGAGAGTAACGTGAAAAAGAACAAAGTGAAATAAAGTACGCATAGGCGAAAGAAAGAGAAAAGGAAAACGTGAGTTTTTTATTAGATATTTTGGCAAGGGCCAGAGAGTAGAGTAGTAAGCGCCATAAAAAATTAGTGCACCAATCCCCCCGTTAGCCTCCGACTTCAACAAAAATCACTCGGCTTATGAGAGAAGGCCGACGGCAACGTCTGGAAATTACTCGGCCAGTGATTCTGTCGATAGTCGCACCAAGTACACACATTTCCCTTCCTCTCCACCTCCATGGTCCCTTGGCGTGGTATATTTATATATATTTAGTGCAATTGTCGTGAACCGCGGCGCGCAAATCGCGAGAGCCGGTAACGGGATCGATAACGGCGTATGTACAACGACGGCCGAAAAGTACAGCGTGCAAAGAGAACGCGCGGATAACGAACACGCAGCGGCACACGCTTAAAGAGAACGGAGATATATGCCGTTACGGGCAAGAGAACGTGAAGGAACAAAAAGAAAAGTGAACAGCTAAGATAAAGTGAGCACGCACAGTGGGCCGGAGGCCAAGGAAAATAAAATAAACACAAAATATAATAAATAAAGAATAAAATAAATATAAAATAAATACAAAATATAATAAATATAAAATATAATAAATAAAAAATAATATAAATACAAAATAAAGTAAATACAAAATATAATAAATACAAAATAAAATAAGTACAAAATATAATAAATTCAAAATAAAATAAATACAAATTAAAATAAATACAAAATAAAATAAATACAAAATAAAGTAAATACGAAATATAATAAATACAAAAAATAAATAAATACAAAATAAAATAAATACAAATTAAAATAAATTCAAAATAAAATAAATACAAAATAAAATAAATACAAAATAAAGTAAATACGAAATATAATAAATACAAAAAATAAATAAATACAAAATAAAGTAAATACAAAATAAAATAAATACAAAATATAATAAATACAAAATACAATAAATTCAAAATAAAATAAATACAAATTAAAATAAATACAAAATAAAATAAATACAAAATAAAATAAATATAAAATAAAGTAAATACGAAATATAATAAATACAAAAAATAAATAAATACAAAATAAAGTAAATACAAAATAAAATAAATACAAAATATAATAAATACAAAATACAATAAATACCAAATTTAATAAATACAAAATACAATAAATACTAAATAAAATAAATAAAAAATAAAGTAAATATAAAATATAATAAATACAAAATAAAGTAAATATTAAAGAAAATAAATACAAAATAAAGTAAATACTAAATAAGTGAGACAAACTAAAATAAAACGAAGGAATCAATTTCACGATGGACCAAGAGACCGAACCCGGGGCGAGGGAATGCCGTAATGCAACAGTGGTGTTTTGTCGTCACTGTGGTCAAAAGGGTAGGAGCACGAGGGAGTGCTGTGATCAAGCGGCCTCCACACGGGCGGAGCGGCGCCGCATAGGAAGCAAAGAGCAGATGAGGTACCCCCTAAGGGTGGAGGACGGGAAGATGGTAGCGACGGTGTCGATTGGGGGTCAGAGGACGACCGCCACAATCGACACTGGGGCTACACGCAGCATCGTCAGTGAGGAGGGCTTGCGCCAGCTGATGATCAGAGGAGAATTCCAGGAAATACAAGGGCGCATCAGATTGGCCGACGGGTCATCGCTGGATGTAAAGAAGATGATGAAGGTGGGCGTGAGTCTCGCAGGGAGGGCAGTGATGATGACTTTGCTAATCATGCCGACCATGTTGGAACATGTGATCTTGGGAATGGATTTCTTATGCGCAATGGGCACAACGGTGCGGTGCGGCAAAGCAGAGTTGGAGATGCGAATGGTGGAAGAGTCGACTGGAGGAGCGTCGTTGCCAGTGGAGAAGGGCACGTCGAAAGAGAGCAGCCAGCCTAAAGGCCAGGATTTGCTCGCTCAACATGCAGCTCAGACGAAAAAGATGAGGAAGAACACCGCAGGCACACCGGAGGAGGAGCCCAGAGAGTGCCCTCCGACGAAAAGGAGAGGAGGATCGGAACCGGGAAAAAGAGCGGAGACCCAGGTGACCGCGAGCTGGAAGACATCGCCATACGCCGAGGAGCCACCGTCCCCGTCGGCTATCTCGGGGCTGGACTGCCGAACCGCCTCAGAGGACGAAGGGTCAGGGAGGTGGGCGGACCCGATACCGTGGACAGCGAGTGAGGAGGAAGAGCCCTCGACGAAGAGGAGGTGGAAGCAGTCTCCGGCGCGTGGACGGGACGGCGGCAGGGAGTGCTGTCCCTCCGTCACCAGTCCCGCTCCGGAGGTGCAGGAACAGGATGAGGAGAGAACTGCAAGGACAGGAGAACCAACCGGACGCTTGTGGACCCGGCGAGGCGAGGGAGGTGTTACCCAGTTCGAGGCAATGACAAGCTGCGAAGACGAAGGGACACGTCCACTCTTCCGGCGTCGGTTCGAGGCGAACGCCGAGGGAGGAGATAGCGACGGCACTCCCAGAGCCTTTGTGGGCAGTCCGCCGAGGGCCACCGAGGGTCGGCGAGGGTTGGATTGGGGGCGCTCACCTGAGCTAGGCCCATCAGAAGGGCGAGGCCTAATAGAACCCGCTAGCAGGCCGAGAAGGGCGGAGACGGCCGGGCCAGCACCTGCCGTTCGGCAGCCGCGTGCGCCGAGTACCCATGCGGACCACGCCCGGACCTTCCCCGAGGGCGGGCCCGATAATCGAGAGAGGGACCGAGGCGAGTTGCCGAGGAGACAGTCGAGTGAGGAAAGGCGACTACTGGCGAATATGGATGACATCTTGGTCGGTTGGGACCCCGATTTGGAAATATTCGACCAAGACCCAACGAGGGAGACATTGCCGGTGATGCCCGTCAACTGGCGGGTGTACCCGACAGGCACTATTTTGGCGGCCGGGACGATCCGCCGGTTGCGGGGCATGATCGAGGCGCGCGGACCGCGACGAAAGCGGACTCGTTTCCGGACCACGACGGAGGACGGTATTTTCAGAGTCGTTATAACAGCCGGTGGGGTAGTGGCGGTCACCATATTAAGCAAGGGGGGTGGGGGGGTTTAAGGGGGCTTATTAGCTGAAGCGCCTCAGCGCCTTAAATTATCATTAATTATAATCAGAAAATTAATTAAATTGAGGGAAACTAAAAAAAGGTGGAGTCGAACAAACTTTTACTCTTTAAATGGGCTGGCTTAATACTCGAATGAATGCTTGTCATGGGATCGACAAGCTCTAGGAGATTTTTTTTAAGTATTTATCATTAATTCACTGGTCAAGTTGATCATTCGCAATTGCTCTTGACATTTTCGTCTCTTTAAATTTTTATGATATCAAGTTTATATACTCGGTAGATAATCAGTACTTTATTTCTGATATAATTCCTTATATTATACCCCTTTAAAATTTGCAAGTATGTATGAGTAAAAGAAGAGAAGTATGATTGTAATAACAGCTCTTCGTAGAGTTTTTCCTAGTTGAGCAGTTTGAACTACAGTTCTTAATGTGAATGAATGAATGAATTATTGATAAGATCATTAAGAGCGACATTTGTATTTGAGTAAACTATGAATCGATCAGGGCGAAGGCCAAAACGTATAATAGGCTTGCTTGAAAGATACTTAGATTACATAAATATTATATATAATTATATAGAGAACTCCAGAGATTTTCAATTTGTCATCTGTCAGCCTCAGAGACTTGCATCAGAAGAAAAGCAATATTTGTAGCAATATTATAGATAGAGCTGTCTTTTTTATTTGTTTGCTTAACTCTCCCTTCGACACAATCTCTCTCTCCCTTCCTCTCTCTCTCTCTCTCTCTCTCTCTCTCTCCCTCTCTCCCTCTCTTAAAACCCGCTTATCGAATTAACATTCATGCATATATGATATTGCCCAGTAGATAGTTAAATATTTAAACAGCCGAAGGTAGAAAGAGGCGGGCAGCTTGCAACGTGGATAGCTTCAGTCTTCTCATGCTTGACATTATTTCCGCTGGAGACCGGAAATCCAAAGTTGCCACACAGGACACACAGAACATGCCACACGAATGCACAGATATCCAAACAACAACAACAACAGCAATAACAAACGGCCGTAGTAGACACTAAAAGAGGCACAGCGCAATAAGCGCTCCAAAGTAGCAAAGCAAATAAAAACATTAAAGTTACATTGGGCGCTACTGCTGCTCTGCTTACATCCTTTGGCAGTGCCAAGACAGTGGGCGTGTGGACTTCATATAAAGCTCACAGCTTACGGCTGTTTATACATTCACCCAGCCAACAGTGCACTGGCTGCTGTGCACCATAAACGAGGCAGAGCGCGCCGTGCACCAAAAACTTGCACCTTAACTTTGTGCGCGGCCATTGTTATTGCAGCCAAATGCACTAATGCTGTTGCATACTTGAAGATGCAACCGTATACAGAAACTAGTTCAACTGTTACATGTATGTGTGTGTGTGTGTGTGGGTGGGTGAGTACATTTGTGAGGCACTGTTTGTTGCGTTAAAGTTTGCCAAAATGTGGATATTTAATATTGATCAAGTCGCTGTCAAGCGAATGTGAATATTTGAATTTTGAAGGTACAGAGAAATTAATAATTTATGTATTGCTTATGCATATAATTAAATACATATGACTTTTATTATTATTATTAATTTTGATTACTTTAGTTATAATTAAAATAATATTTTGCGTTTGTAACAGAATATTTCATTTACTATAAGTTCAATATCGAAAATGATACTCTGAAAATAATACTTTCAAAATATAAAAATAATATTAAATAATAACAATATTATAAAATAGGATAAACAATGAAAATATTTTTAAAATATAAAATAAAATATTATTAAATATTATAATTTAATAATTATTTCAATATACACATCTTATGGATTATATGTGCTCAGGGTATAAGTCCAATAAAATAGGAATAGACAAATACCGAGTTGGATATAGATAGACAGGACAGATTGATATACAAATGTTTATATTCACATATACAGATAGATATAGATACATGATACATAAAGATAGATAAAGATAGATAGATAAATATATTAAATTAATAGATTCAGAAAATTAGTCGGCGAAGATGAGTCCACAAAAGGGTCACGTATGACTTAATGAATAAAAAGAGGAAAACCAAAAAAAAAAAAAAAAAATTAAAATTCAGAGAGAAAGACAAATAAATATATAAAGATAGATAGATATAGATATATTGATATAGAAAGATAGTTATAGATAAGAAGATAAATATATATAAAATTAATAAATTAATAGAGATGCATATGGATAGAAGGAATGAAGATATAGAAAAACAAATATAATTATATATATACAGATAGATAGATATAATTAGTTAGCTATAGAAGATAGATTTAGATAAATAGATAAATATAGATACATTAAATTATCAGATTCATAAAGAGGCGAAAGGCTTGAAACAGCTCAGCTCAGCGCTGCAGATTTCTTTCCCTCTCCCTCGTACTCTCCCTTGTTAAAATGCAACTAGCAACTATAACCCCAACCAAAAAATTACTAAATTCAACTAAAACCTATGCTACAACTCGAGTTCAAAATATAATTTCAGTTTTAGAAAAACCAGCTTAAATAAGCTGCTGTTTCCTCTTAATATTATACTCAATTGAGAAAGATTCTCATTCACTCGTTCACACGACCCTCACATCGATGTGAGAGAAAACCCCTTGAATATAGGCTCAGTGTTAACACACAATATATATTTATTGAGGTTGCATTCAATATTCTTTTTATTGATTTCTCCTTTCTGGTAAATTTATGTAAAGTCATGCGTCCCATTCTGCTGGCTGCCATGCAGGTTCCTCTCCATTTGTGTTCCTAAATATTCATACACATGTCGTATGAGTAATATTCAAACATCAAATCAATGCCAGCTGAGGCTAAAAAGCCAATTGAGAGGCAAACTTTGGTTGGATCAGCACACCACCATCTTCCTGTCACTGCCAAATAGAAAAAAAAGAAGAAGAAAAAACTATGTAAATTCTCATGAAGTGCGCCCTTGAGTATGCGAGTGGTGCCTTGCGAGGGTTTTCGAGCCAATGGAATTACGTTGCATAAATGATGGGAACCAGAGTAAAAAGGAAAGGGGGAACAGCCTTTGGCATACAATTGAGCGCTGGACATTTGTCAACATTTTCCGTCACACGCCCCCTTTCGCCTTCCTCTAGACAAATTCAAAACTATGAAGAACCGGAAACTGTGGCAACTGACAAAATGCCGCTTCACGTGCTCCGCTTATCTGTTACTCCACGAGAGCCACGGGAAGACCCAACCTAATTTGGATGCCGCCATGCAGTGCATAATTTTAATAAAGGAAGTGTGCGGCAGCTCTTGTTTGTGGGCGTGGGCGTGGGCGTGGGCGGGAGGCGTGCCAGGGAATGGGGGCGCGAGTTAGCTGCTTGTAAAATGAGAATAGCTGAGCCGAGGGTGTGTGCAAATAATGCCATGCAACGTTGAGCGCAATCCCGAAAATACAAACAACTAAGACGCCGCGGCATTCAAGTTGGGGTATTATGGGCTATTGAATACGCTATCGACGAAGAGAACTAATTTGCATGCATAAATAATATATTTAAATATGATGATTGGAAAGTTAAATATTTAAAGGATTCTGATTTTCTTAAGATTTTTGTGAATTCATAATTTAATGCAGATTCAAGATATGAAAAAAAAAAAAAAAATAATTGAGCAAATAACTTAATTGATTTAATTTATTAATATATAAAAAAATAATGAATATTATAATATATGTAAAGAAAAATTAAAAAATAAAGTATTTAATTGAATATAAAAGTAATAATAATAAAATAATTTAATATATAATTTAATTACTAATATTGACAATAATGAGAATATAAAAATATAAAAATATTTATTTTTTTGGTATGATATATTTTTAATTATAACTATACAAAAATTATAAAAATTTCTATGAAAAATCAGTTACAAAATTTTCTTTCATACATATTTATATCGATCATCGTCTTTGAATTGAGATTTAATTTTTACATTAATATAAAATATAAACATTAAAGATAAAAATATAAATAATCAGCAAAAGAATTAGAAATTTTTAAAAATATATTTAAAAAATTTGAAATGAATATAATAATTGGGTAATAATATAAAACAATCATACAAAAATATAAAACTCAAATACAAAGTATACAAATTTATGAAATATAAAAAAAAATAAGAAATTAACTTTGAGGTTTAATTTGTAATAAAATTATAAGAAATTGTGAATACAAAGATATATTTAATTTATAAATTATTATAGATATTTAATATATTATTGATATTCTAAGTTACCCTAACATGCTGTAGAGTATAGTAAAAACCGGTTGCAGATTTTGCAGTTGATATTTTTGTTGTTTTAGTTGTTGTTAGAAACGGATGTTGGGTTAGGCGGTTGATTGTATATATCTATATACATATACATATATATATATGTGGGGGTGTGTAGCTGAAGAGGGTAAAGGGCTTGAAGCAGGAAGGAAAAGAGGCAAAAGAGTGAAGGCGTGGATTTCAGTGCAGTTTGCATTTGCATTTGCATTTTGGCAGCGAGCGAGCGAGCGCGTAAAATTAGCTGAGCAAATAGTCGAGGAGTAGAAGAAAGTGAAGGACTCACCCGACGTTGACAATGCAAAAGGTTTATTTAATTTAACAAGGGATTATCATAAAGCACGGCCGAGGCGTGGGCGTGGGCAGAGCCTCTGTGCTCTGTGCTGGGATTTTAATATGTTTACATTTTAATTGAGGTTAAGCGCAGATTTGCAGCTCTTCGAAATCCTTTTGGACTGGCCAAATATTTTATTTATGTCAGTTTGGCAAAGCGTTTGCATACTTCAAGGCGTTGTGCGCTTGACCGCACCACGAGTGCTACAAAAACGGCCCGCTTTAGACTTGGCTAAGTGCAACAAATGCCACAACAACTGCCACAGCAGCTGCACCAAAGCTGGCAAACGGCAACAGTTTCCATACAAACAAAAGGAACTGCCAAAAAATAGAAAAACTGTATACATATATATAGAAGTAGAAGAACACCAACTCGACTGGCCAGACGAAGCCCATTGTTAAGGCGTTGAGCAGCATACAGAACGTGTTGCACATCAAGTGGAAGAGGTAAAAAAAAAGTATGGAGCCTGCAACAGACTGAAAGAAAGAATATCCTGTAATCAGCTGCTGCTTGATGTGTCATGATGTCAAATAACATTTAATACAAAATTACAGATATTTGCATATGCAATGAAACAAACATAAAGTAGCTAAATTAAATACAATAAAAAATGTAAAATGTAAAAATTGAAATGTATTTATATATGTATATATTTATAATATTTATTCATAAGTTTTTTTTTTTTTAACTTTCCCATATAGGCTTGAGAGCTTAAGATTCATTCGAGCTGTATTTCGTTTTAAGTAAAACAATTACAAAATATTTCAGTCGGGATGTACCAAATGCATAACACGTGCTCCTACTTTACTAAACTTTGAATCTCTTTAGAACTGTTCTGAACTATCAATTTATGAAGGTCAAGCTATAATGTGCAGATATATCAACTATGTATTTTGGATCTAATGAAGTCAATGCTAGTATATCTTTTAATATTCATTCGTCATGAGTTTCTAAGGTTCTAGGCTTCTAGTGAGCGTATTAGGTAAATTTTAATATTTAATAAGATGAGAGTACCCACAACTATATATATATATATATATATATATATTAAAAAAAAAAAAAAAAAAAAAAAAAAATATATATATATATATATATACTATATACATATAAAACTAATATATTCTTTCATTACGTGAACAAATACAATGATCAAAGAAGAAGTAAACTATCAAGTCATTTCGGTTACTAAAATATGGAATACGAAATGGATCTAGAACATGCTACTTCTTATCAAAATTTGTATATAGTTTATAATACGGCATTTATATAGTTGTAATAGGGCATATCGTTGACAAGTTTATCTTCATTATGCATTTAGAGTCAAGCCAATTCGTTCAGTAAGTATTGCATATGAAGCCTACTTTAACAGACATTCAGTTTTTCTTCCGAAAAAAATTATGGAGATTGATAATGTACTTGAATAAGTCCTTAAATTCTATTCATAAGTATTTTATAAGATAAAAATATATATAAATTAGTATATTTAAACACATTTCTGTCAGTTAATTTGATCAAAAAATCAATTATTTAATGCTTTACAATATAGTTCAGCTACTTAATATACCCGATGCTTTCTCTACCAATGGCCTTACCCATTATTATAAGTGGCAGTAACACATGCAAGCAAGATTCTCAAATGTCATCTTGTCTTTTTGCATGGCTGACGAGGCCACTGAGAGGCAGCTTGGAATTTGTTGTCAGAACTTAGGGCCACTTACTAAGTTGCTTTTGAATTATGGTCCAGTTTTTGGCTGGCTTTGTCTTCTCTTTTGAAGCGATGTAAAGTTGTGTGAGCTGTCAGCTCACAGGCACAGAACTTCATCAAAAGTTGTTTAATCTGGCTAAATCTGCTGGGACATATATATTTATATATAAATATTCTTATACTACAGCGCTATCGGGACGATTATCTGGAGGATTACGATTCTATTGGGTACAAGCATACGTTGGCCACATTCTATTCGAAGATCTGTTTCTGGTGGCTAACTTCGCTGCTGTGGCTGGGCTACAAGGAACCGCTCGAACAGGAGGATCTGGGCCATATGCGCTTGGAGGATAGCGCCAGAGCGCATTACGATCGATTTCTATATATATACACGGAAGAGGTGGTGAGTTACAACTAATATGTTATTATTATTTGTATTGTTATCATTGTTAGAGATATAGGAATATATTTATAATATAACATGTATATCGATTACGAATGAACTCGTTAAAGAATCAATGTAAAGTATTGCTAACCAAAGTACCAAAGCTCATATTCAGCATTGTTCTAAATTATGTTCTATTTCCCTATATGTATTTCCCCATATATATTTTCCATATATTTATTTGTAGACATCAAATTCTATTGGAATATTTCATTAAATTGTTTATTTAAATATTTTACAATCATATATATTTATTTATGCCTATTTCTTAATTTAATTTTTAATTTTTTTATTATTGTTTTGTTTCTCATTTTATTTGATAATTAATTAGGCAAAATTGATTTTCATTTGTTTATTACTTTTTAATTCATTAAAATATTTTTTATAAATAAAATAAAGTTAGGTATAGTCATATAGATAAGATGTATATATATTTTGAACAGATAAGGAAAGGACTTCGGCAAACCAAAATTGAAGATGATTGATTGATTGATTTAAGATTGATTCACTGAAGATGGTGAAGATATTTCACAGCTAAGCACTATCAGGGAATTTGTAAAGATTTTATTTAATTCTAGAGAAAGGGGATGAGAGAGAGAGTGATATAGGGAGAGAGAGATATATATAGTGAGAGAGAGAAAGTAAGCAAGAAAGAGAGAGAGAGAGGAGAGATGATTGAGTCAGACTCAGAAAAGTGTTGTACGATGAACATTTTGTGATGAAAATCTTTTTTGGTCAGTGTAATATTATATATATAATATATTTATACATGTGACTCAATTGAAGGACATAGTCATACATATGTATATTCAGTAATATGTTCACGCATATTCCGTAAGTCTTTGCACTTAAATATTGTGATAATAACCTATATAAAAAGACATTAAGCGGCAACTGTGCTCATTGACTGTCATTTAATTAAAAATTACACATTAACAACAAAAGAAAAAAAGAAAAGGAAAATAATAAATAAATAATTAAATTCGACTGGCGAAAAAAAAAAAAAAACAATAAATAAATAAAAAAAAAACGTTGTTACAATTGAGTCTTCTTTCGAGCTTGGTCTGGCCAGGCGGCTCTGTTGAATTTCCATTAAGAAAATATTGTATTTCATTTGCAAAAAGCACAACAAGCAAATTGCTTAATTATTTATTTAAATGCAATGCCGCCGTTGGCCAAAGGCAATAAATTATCAATGCAAATAAATATATATATGTTGTATATATATATATAGAGGTATATACCTTTGTGCATATATTTGAATATATCACGCGATGGGCCAGAGATGTGGCCATTTGCTTGATAACAAAGTGAAAGTGTGGCCTCTGTCAGCTTGCTTCGGGCATATCCTGTAATGAAAACAATTCGCAAAGGGTAGTCTGGTGCAAAGTGTAGTAATAAAAGGACGTGGAGAGACTAGAAGACGGGAAGAAGAAAAGCAAGAGAGCGCAGATAGAGACTAGAAGAGGAGAAAAGCAAGAGAGCGCAGATAGAGACTAGAAGAGGAGAAAGTATGGAAAGGAACTGAGATTAGAGAACTTGCATCGAATTGAAGAGAAATGCAGAAAGAGTGAAGATAAAAGGGAGAAGAGAGAAAAAATTAGAAGTGAAAATGAGAGGAAAGATGACGGAAGATAAAACAGCAAAATATGTCAAAACAGAAAATATAATAAATAAGAACCAAGAGACAAGAATGAGCAATAAGACATAAAATAAAAGAAAGATGCATAAAACGAATAGAAAGAAATGAAAGATGGAAGAAGATAAAAGACTGAAGACCGATGAGACAGAGTAGAATAAAAGAAGTTATAGTTAAGAAGAGCAAAGAGAAGAAAGTGGAGAAAAAAAATTTTAAAGAAAAATGAAAATGAAGACAATTATCAGGAAGAAATTAAAAGATATTAGGAGGTTTTCTCAAATGTGCGAAACAAATTTTAAAATACATAGATTATTCAAATAAGTTTACAGAAATGCTTTTAGTTTTCTACAATTTCAAAAATATCTCTCATTTACATTACTCGATGCGTCAATGTGATCTATACTTTAGTTTCTGTTACCTACAAGAATCAATTGTCCATTAAACTATTTCAATTCAATTATCAATTATATACATCTATACAAATAAGTATATAAAATAAGTACTTTATAATATTTTTTAAATCTACAATATTTATTTGTAGCTTTATATAAATATTTAAGGTTTATTTTTACTTACATTAGTTATGCATTAATTATTAATTTATTTCCAAGACCATCAAATTTTACACTCCAGACTTTTATTTGACATATGCCAATTTGGTAGGGTATTTACTAGCTGCACTTTGTGTTAAATTGGAATTGTCTTTGTCCTTTTTTTTTTTTAATGTTAATTTATTTGCCGCATTTTGTGCGTAATTTTTAATGACAAAATGGCAACTGACTGTGTAAATTATTATGAAACGGCAACGAACGCAGCAGTCAAAGGATATATTAAACGTCTGGCATTAATGTGCTTATTAATTACACTTAATAGGAGCCACATGACGTATACGTAATATCTGAAGTCTATATAAATGTATTGAAAGCAGGCCGATTGTGCATATTAATCAAAAATTAAAAGAATTAAAATGCCAGAAATTTGTTTGTCAATTATTGGATAATATGGATAACAAGTTTGAAAATCTCAATTGAATTAAGTGAATATTTCACTTTGTGAATTCGTGAAAATATTCAATTGTTGGAAATTCGTAATTAATATAATGATATTATAATAGTTCATTTTTAATTATTAATTAATAATGTTATTATATATATTTTGGTCTGTTTCTTTTTTTAATAAATAAATGCATATATTTTAATTTTTAAAACAAATTTATAAGAAATGCTCATAGATAAGAGACTTTTAAAATATAATTTCTCGAAATGTTTTTTAAATTCTCGTCACAATAATAAAATATATGATATATTACTAATATTAATGTTTAAAACATAGGGAATAATTTTTTTTAAACTTGCTCGTGCTAAATGCTTAAAAATACTATAAATCGAAACCTAAAAAATTAAAAAAAAAGAATATTTCTTATACAATTTTTTCGTTCTAAAAAATAATATAAAAATTAATAAATAAATATTTATTTAACTAATTTTGTGAAGTCCCAAAAATATTTTGAAAATTAAAAAAATAAATATTTATTACAAAATAATTCATTAAATCCAAAAGTAAAACAATTAATATTTTTAAACAAATTTTTTGATGTCTCAAAAATATTTCGATAATTCAAGAAATAAATATTTATTACAACAAAATTTATTAAATCGAAAATTAAAAAATGAATATTTTTATAACAAATTTTTTGAAGCCTCAAAAGTTTTTTGAAAATTAAAACAAAAATATATTTATTACAAAATAATTAAAAAATTCGAAAATTAAAAAAAAAAATATAATATATATTTTGAAACTTGAATAATAGTAATATTATATCGTATAAGACACACAATTTGTATAAAGCACAATAAATATTCTGTGAGAGGGTCTCTATATAATACACACGAGCAAGCGCAGCTTCGTCAACTTTATGTATATGTACATGTGTATGTGTGTTAAAATTAAGAGTATGAAAGAGTTGTGCACACACTGGTAGATGCACTATGTTAACAATGCTAATGCGCTGAAAGAATCAAGAACGAGGGAAGAGAAAAGCGAATGAGTGATATCTCTTTAGGACAATCAAAATCGGCCATATAACGACTCTGCCTTCTTAAATTTAACTTTCAATCGTGGCGTTGACAACTGTGTTCAACAACTCTTGTATTTAAATTAATTGTAAATTTCAATTTCAATTAATTAAAAAAAATGTAAAGACTTTGAGTCAGTATAAGAAATATAATTTATTGTAATTTTATATGCTTATTCTCATGTATTGCATATGGATGCCAAGCAATATTTGGATTATATTTGTTGTTTTTTGTTTTTCTATTTCTTTTCCAAAAGCTCTTAACTCAAAATTACGAGAATATAAATATTGATCTTTGGTTAACCCTAGCAGAGCACTAGCTCTTACTTTAATTCTTACTTAAATTTTTATTATAATTTTCATTCAAGTAAAATAATAATTAAATATAATACATAATAAATATTACATATAAAATATTTTTTTTTAATTTATACGTATAATATGTTTATATATAATTAATATTTTATAATTTATCCCTTTATTTTTAGAAAAAATCGAATGCCTCGCCTTCATTGTGGTATTGCTATATAAAGAACAGTTGGCGCATGTTTGCGCTGGGCGGCTTTCTGAAGTTGGCCGGTGATTTATTTGCATTGATTGGTCCGCTTGCCATACAGCAAATAGTGCAGTACATTGAAGGACTCTATGCGGCGGCACAGGAAGAAGTTCGGGACCAGGTTCACGCACAGGCAGCTGCAGCAAATAGATCAATACAATTGGGAGTTGGGGCTGGGGAGAGTCAAATGTTTGGGGCTAATGCGGCCACAGATGGTGCCGATGTTGTTTACTACGACGATTATGATGTTGCCAATGATGATGATGATGGGGGCTTTGGTGTCTATGGTAAGGGTATAGGTATGGGCATGGACATGGGTATTGGTATTGGCATTGGTGATGTGCGAATTTACTATGCCAGATGGTCGGATTTGCTAACAAATGGCTGGAGCATTGCTTGGCTGGTGCTATTGGCCGCATTGGCGCAGGCCACATTGTCGCAGGCCTCCACGCATGTGCTCAACATGACGGGCATCAGGATTAAAACATCGCTACAGGGTCTAATTTATCGCAAAAGTTTGCTTCTAAATGCCAGCAGCGGTTGTGGCAACAATGCCGCTGATGATGACAAACCAGCCACGGCCATCGACTCTACCCCAGCCTCAGCCCCAGCCCCAGCCACGGCCACTGCTTCCGCAGCTGATGTGCAGCAAAATGGCAAAAACATTAGGTTGACTCCCAATGATAAGCCTGTCGAGGTGGCAGGCACACACCAACAACAAACGGAGCGTTCAGGCGGTGAGTGTTTGGCTTTGCTGGTAACTCGAACTCATCCCACCCAATCGTCCTTCTCCTTGCCAACTCTCTAACCACAATCTCTATGTGTGCCCAAGTTCTGTTTGACAGAGGCAAATGTGCGTTTGGTGTTAATTGAAAGTTTTACGGCTGAAGTGTTTGCTACCTGACTAAAATCTAGCCAAATGTCCACGTCTAATTGGCTTAAGTGGGCGTGGCCACTGAATAGTTATTTGTTTTTAGTTGCGCTACGAGAGCGAGAGACTGAGAGACAGAGCACGTTCTTCGTATCCAGTGAAGACAAATTGCTTTTGTGAATGGCTTAGTCGAACCATGCTAGGTTAGCCTTATTGCACTACCCGCTTTTATGACAATCAACGTAACTGGCTGATAGAGTGAAATCAATATAGAATGTTAGCTGATTGATTTCTAATCAGCTAAACATAAAAGTTAAGGCTCTTATTTAGCCAAGCAAGTCTATTAAAGTCGTACAACAAGTGGGTTAGTTAATTAAATAAAGTTATTTGATTAGTTATTAGATTAGATTTCATGAATTCATGAAATTAACCTTGATAGGTTATTTTAATAAGTGCAGTTAAATTTAAAAAATATTTTTAAATTAATTTGAGCAAAAGGTTGAAATTTGAAAAAATTATTTTTTTCATACATTAAAAATGCATCAATTATTAGACACAAGATTGAAATATTTATTCTAAAAGACTTTTAAATTAAGTAAGAAATATTTTGAAATTATTAACGTTTCATAAAAAAAAAAAAACGATTCAATTTTTTATTATTTAAATTTTTTTTTTTTAATTTTATTTAAACAACATTTGTAACCAATTAAAAAAGTCTTTTAAATAAAATATATATATAAAAAAAAATATATATATAATATATTTGATATTTAAATAAATAATTTTAATATAAATATATTAATACAAAAATTTCAGTTACTTTTGCCTGCAATTAAAAAATGATGATAATATAAATAAGGTTAAATAGAAAATTTTATTTTACATATTAGCTTATTATAAATTTCATTTTTCTTTTTTTTTTGTTTAAACTTTATAAATATATCATTGACAAATTCTACAACATTCTAATGGAGGCTCATAAAAACAGGCTAAATTTGAATTAAAAATTAATTATGGCGCCCTTAGCATCATTTAAAAATTTAACAGGAGAAACTAAAATAAAATAAATATAAAATATATTGAACGTAAATCATTCCATTTTTGTAATACAATTATTTGTCTGTGACGTTAACGGAGACTTGATGCAATTTCTTATTAATTTATTGTATATTATTATATATTTATTGGTATTGCTTCTCACTCACAGGCCTCGGCGACATTGGTGCCATCACGAATCACATGACAGAGGACACGCTCAACATAATGCAATTCTTTTGGATCGCTCACTATGCCTGGGCTATACCATTCAAGGTTCGTATCGAAAACTGTGCTAATTTACGAGCAACTTGTGTGCAATTTTTTATGTTTGCTCAGAAATTGAAGAGAGCATATTGATTGAGAATAACAAATATATGTAAAGAAAAACAATATATATTAATTAAACACATACAAAGCGAGTAATTAATTAATTAATTGAAGAACGTAAAAATTAATACAAAAATAAAAATAAAAATTAATTATTAAATACCTAACTAAATGCGTGAATTAATTACTTATTTATTTAAATAACAAAGCAAATAAATAACTAAATAAATATATATATTAAATATTACTGCTTAAATAAATAAAACAAAATAAATTAATAATTAATAATAGATAATAGATAATAAAATCAAATAAAAAAATAAACTCTAATAAATAATAAATAAATAAAATATAATAAATAATAATAATTAAATAAAATCTAATAAATAATAATAAATAAATAAAATATAATAAATAAATAAAATAAATTAATTCATAATTTATAATAAATAATAATACAAAAATAAATTAATTCATAATTAATAATAAATAATAATACAAAAATAAATTAATTCATAATTAATAATAAATAATAATACAAAAATAAATAAATAATTAAAGAACAAGGTAAATAAATAACTAAATAAATAAGTATATCAAAACTAATATGTAAATAAATATTTAATTAATAATTACTTATTTAAGAAATAAAGTATCTAAACAAAAAAGTTAAAATAAATAAATTAATTAATTAATAAAAATATCGAAGTGAAGAAATAAATACTAATTACATAATTAATTAATTAATAAATTAATTACATACAAAATAATAAAAATAAATTAATAAATGTAGAAGTAAATTACATAAATATTAATTACATGAAATTAAAATAAATTAATTAATAAATATATCTAAGTAAAGAAATAAATACTAATTATATAAATATTAATTTTTAAACAACAATAAGAAATGAAATAAAATAGTTTTTCATTAGTTTTTAGAATAATAAAAATTTCCATGCGAATGATTGATGAAGATCTTTAAATTAAATAATTAAATTCGTAAATAGGAAAATATCGATAAAAGAATATCCCTTTGTAATGAACGTGAACGAGCATTAGGCGGTCGACTACTGCCGTTCGCAATGCTTTCACTTGTTCTAGTTTTTTCTGATCACATTTAGCACAGGGCTTATTTATAACACTCGCCTTGACTTGGATTTGGACTTGGACAATTTTAATCGTGTGCCCAGATTTATTTGCCTGTCTATAAATTGCATTTGATTTGTATTTATTTTCGTGCAATTTCTTATGCACTGCAGGCAAATTGTGTTTGCCTTTGGCATTTAAATGTGTTTCGCAAGGCGTTGTCCAAATATTTGCTTTTTAGCTTTCGCTTTGGATTTGGCTTTGGCTTTAGCCTACAAATGTCCATTTATAGTTGGTTAAGGTTCAGGGAATTTTATGTAATTGAGCAAACTTGTTAATGATTAAACCAAATACAGAACCCAAACACACACACACACTCACGCATAATTAATGTGTATTAAATATGTGTCTGTCTGTGTTTGTGTGTGCGTGTGTGTGAATTTCGGCATAATTAGCTAGCAGGTTGTATTTACTCTAGGCTTTGCCCATTTACCAGTTCCAGTTCGAGTTCCAGTTCAAGTTCTCTGCCTGCCCATGCATGAATCCTGTCTCGAAATGAATTGATTTGTAAATGTTGTTGGGCGACTGTTGCTCCTCGTACTTAGCAGTCAGGTTTAGGATTTGTGGCTATGGTGGTAACGGTGGTTCGGTGGCTCGATACACAATGGACAGCAGCCATAGCAGTCCTGGCAGCAGCTGCATTATAATTTACTCGTTTGTATGCAGGCCGAATCGGATTTGTCGTGCTGGCCGAAACGTATTTCGCAACATGTTCATATTGTGTAAAAAATTAATTAACATTTGAGTAGCAATCGCTGGAATGGGTCACCGTAAGTCGTTTGTCGAATAATGTATCTGAAATAGATGCAGCTAGATTTTGCAAACCACTTCATTTACATCAGCGGAAATAGAATGTGGTTTATCAGTGTCATATGGATAGTTTATATATACTCTATCGACTGAGTGATTGATGTCCAATATAGATAGAGATTTAGATAGTCGACTGTATTTAAATATTTCCTTAGGTTATTTACATATATATTTATTTGATTGATTAACATATTTTTGTATGTATGGATTATTTCATATATGTACTTACATATATATTTATTTGACTGATTGATTGACAGGTTGACTGATTTAGGTTCACTTTAGGAATAGCATTTTATGTTCTATATCGTTTGTTTGCTTTTATTAAGTGATTGACTGATTGATGACTTATTGAATAAATAATTACTGATTGATTTACTGTTTATTTATTTATTTGACTGATTGACTGACTGATTAATGACTGACTGATTGATATTTAATTTAGGTAGAGAACACTATATCGTAATAATTATCTCGATTAGCATTTATTTTCCCGTTTGCTGTCAATGTGTGATTTTGATTGATTGATTGACTGATTGATTGATTGACCTATTGAATTTACATATAATTACCGACAGATTTACTGATTATTGATTGATTTGTGGATTTATGAACAAATTGTTTGACAATTTGATTCTCGATTGGACGACATGGCATATTTGAATTCTTCGATATATTTTTCATGAGTATTTCTTTTACTATTTTCATTGACTGATTGATTAATGGGTTTCTTAATTGATTGTCTGAATAGTAGTTGTTGACAAACTAACAGATTAAATGTTTGAGTAATTGAAAGATGGACTAACGTATTGATTGCCTGAATGAGTGTTAAAACTGTGCGAATGATTGATAGAGAGTCTCAATCAATTTTTATGCTAAATTTAGATGAAAATAGATGAAAATATGTATGTGATCTAGTATATCGTAATATTTTTCTAATATTGTTCATAAATATGTATTTTTCTCCATTTATATTCTTTTAGTTCTTTACATAGTTTTTCATTCAATCTTTACATTTATTTTTCAGTTTCAGTCTGATTGATTGATTTCTGATGTTTTCTGTAGTATAAATAAATTAATATATAAAAAAATAATCATTAAAAAAAATAAATAAAATATACAAAAAATAATTTGTATTAATTAATAGATTTTGAAAAAATTAACTGAAGATTATTGGACAGTAATACAGTATTAGTACATTTATTACTATTAATATTATTATTATTTTTAATGTGATTGATATGATGTATGATTGATATATCAATGAATACATTTAATAACAATATATATTAAATGTATGCATTGATATATATGGATGATTGAATGTATTTAGTAATTGAATAGCTAAGTCTAGTCTTATTATTATTTAATTAAATTTTGTATTTGGTTTTAATGACAAACTGATGGATTAATGAGTATTACGTGTATCATACTATTGAATACCATAATATGTATCTATAATAAATAATATTTATATATCTTTTCAATTTGATGTATATATTGATTGATTGGGTATCCAAATTATTGACTGACAGTGATTGATTCGCTGCAAATTGTGCAGATGTATACAAAATAAAATGATATAATATAAATATTTATATTTATGCATATCCATCAACCATTTCCAATAATATTTTGCAGCAATTAAAAAATAAATGAATTCATTAAATAAAGCTATTTTCGTCTCAACTTCTATTGGCATTCAATGGAAAATCTTTGCAATATTATTTTAGCATATTAATTCGATTGCTCGATTGCTCAACATCATTAGGAACTTCATGATGCCGCTTCATGTTGATTGGCCAAATAATGTAGTCGCATAATAATTATCTGATGTGAAGACAATATTGCATTGCCAGCACAAATTTGCATAATCAAATAAATTAGTGTCTGAATTAGCAAATCAACTCTTATCCTGGCATATTTTGTTTACAGATAGCCCTGGTCATCTACTTGCTGTATCTGAAGCTGGGCATAAGTGCGGTGATTGGCGCCATTGTGTGCATTGTCATTATGACACCGTTGCAGTTCGTCATCGGCCGGGCCATGTCGAAGAACGAGGAACGCATAGCGGTAAGTGGCAGAACGAAGTGGGTAATCTCAATGTGCAAGAGACTAATGCGACAAAAGCACAATTTAATTAGTGAGCGAGCACAACAATGAACAAAATTAATTTCAGCATACCAGCCCACTGTTTGTGGGCCTCGAACTTTGACCGAGCTGTTGCCAGTGGCTCGTTTAAGAGTTTCTTGTTAACAGATTTGTGGTCAATTTAAAGTAATTGTCAGTTGGTCAGCTTCAGTTAATTGAATTTCGGTTTTTGCCACAGACTTTCTACAATTATTTGTGGCCAATCTAAGTCTGGACTTTTATAAGCAAACTGTCGGGTTTTTACACCCTGAACCCATTGAAAAGGCTCAATCAAGGAAGAACGGTTTTCTAGAAGTTTATTGAACAGGTGAATGGAGCACGTAGGACGTAGCATAAGTATATATATGTACGTTTGTATATAGACCTGTCTGTGCTCATTGGTCTGGCCTGTCCGTTTATCCAAACGTCCGTGTGTGTATCTATTGAACTTTAGACTTGATATTTTAAATAAATGTTCCAGTATCTTATACCCATTTTGAGTTTTCGATAACTCAACCCATTTCCTTTTCATTGATTATAATCGATCATTTATTGTGGCCTAATTTTGTATGCTTCTGATTGATACTTTGTTTCTCTTCTAAATTTATATGTAAATACATAAAAATTTTTTTTGCTCTTTTAAAGTGAGCCTTATAAGTGCCATTATTACGCATTCTAAATTTGACGAAGAAAGTCCATCTAGAAACACGTTATTTAAGAATTTAATACAGTGTGAAATTTTCCCATAGTCAAGCTTATAAGCGCGCAGTCCAAGCGCAGTCCCAAGCGCAGCCCAAGCGCAGTCCCAAGCGCAGCCCAAGCGCAGCCCAAGCGCAGCCCAAGCGCAGTCCCAAGCGCAGCCCAAGCGCAGTCCCAAACACAGCCCAAGCGCAGCCCATGCGCAATCGCTGCGTATGTGTGTTTATTATTTGTCTGCAAATAATTGTATTTGTTCACTCACACTTTGCTCTCTTAGCAAAGCAAAGAGTTCGTTTGCGATCGGCTCGTAATCGTTTTGATTTTCTTTGTTTCTCTGGTTATTCCTTGACCGTTTGGCTAAATGAATATAAAATTTGTATGTGTATGCATGCGAGGGGAATTGAGAGTGTGCTTGTGTGCGTGTGTGTGTGCATGTGTAAACCGTTTGCATTGACATTTTGAGCTACTGGCTGAGCCCCAGAGTGCGAGCATCAATCGTATTGCTACGATGTTGGGTAAATGAGCGTTAATCTAACGAACAGAGCGAACAGAGCGTAAATAACTGTTAGTTGCAAATCTTATTCTGAGTATCTGGTTCTGGTTTGATCAGTTCTAATTGGAACAGTCTTCCTAAGTATTTTAAATACAAGAAAAGCTGATAAATTATTTAGAATATTGCAAGGAGAAAATAGTAATGTCTAGTGAGAGTATCTGGTGGATACAAATAATTTTATTTTTTTTTATAGATTCATAAAGTGTAAAGCGTATATTGGTTTATCATTCCTGCTGTTTCTATGTGAACTTAAATATTCCGCCGAAATTGAATCTAAGTCCTTTAAGTATATGTTTTACTTATTTATCATTTCATTTTTTCCACAGAAATTCACAGATGAGCGCTTGAAGAAAATCCATGACACTCTGATAGGCATTAAGATAATCAAGCTGAATGCCTGGGACGAGGTTTTCCTTAGAAAAATTCAAGCGGCACGCGAAAAGGAGCTCAAGTATTTGAAAAGGGATGCCATATACTGGACGCTAATGAGTGAGTGGGGGCAATCGAATATATACAGGGATCGCTCTCTATATAGATTCAGATTTAATAATATAATATTTTCTGCTCTCCTTGCAGCCATTTTGACCCACATCTGCACTGTGCTCATCACTTTTGTGACCTTGGCTGTTTATGTTTATTTGCCGCACGATTCGCGCTTGAATTTCGATGCCAGTCATTTATTTGCTGCACTGGCTCTGTTTCAGCAGCTGACGGTGCCGCTGTTGATCTTTCCCATCACGGTGCCCATTATCATTGCAGCCAGGGTATCCACACGTCGACTGGAGCGCTTCTTGCACGCACCTGAGATTCAGAAGCAATTCGAGGGCATACGCAATATGGCGCGCATCTTGAGCAAAAGCGACGCCTCGTTGGACATGTACGAAACGCAGGAGAAGTCCAATATGGCGCTGCGCACGGCTCAGGTGGAGAATCGTCTGAACGAGCAGCGACAGGCGTTGCGCATTCGCATACCCGAGGAGCCGCCATCGCCGGCGCCGCTGGCTCAATCGGAGCCCATCACGCCGCTGCTGTCGAGCAATGGTGAGACTGTTGAGGATAAGTCGCCGGCTCCGTTCGCCCAAGAGCTGGGCCATCAAAAGCTCGTGCAGCAGCGCAAGGAGCTGTTGCGCAACACGCCCTATGTGGCCATCCGGCCGCCCAAAATGTTTGGCGGCACCGTCGAGCGGCCCATTGAGTTTTCGGTGGTGCGTGCTCGCAACACAGATAGCTGGCGTCGTGACTCGCTGCTGCTGAAGATGCCCGACGACATTGCCGTGTCCATCAATGACGGCCTCTTCACCTGGCAGCCACAGTCTGGCCGCCTGCCCAATGTCCAGCTACACATTCAGGAAATGGCCATACCCAAGGGCAAGCTGACCATCATTGTGGGCAAGACAGGCAGCGGCAAGAGCTCGCTGCTCTCCGCTCTGCTCATGGAGATGCCGCTGCTGGCGGGAAATATGTTCTGGCACAAGTAAGTACATGTTTGACTTTCTGCTTTTCATTTCCTACAAGTTCAGTGGTCAGCAGGCGGATATAACATATCTCTTGTAGCGTAGGATATGAACATATACCCATATATATATATATAATTTTAAACATTTATACAGTTGATGGTACAGAAGAGTTGCGGTATCTCAGTCGAATCTCAAATCTGAGAAAGCTAAAGAATTTTAATTGAATAAAATATATATGTATATATATTTGATTGATAATTAATTTATATTTAGATTCATTCACGAAGTGAAATGAATATATTGGCTTTCTGTAAAGTCCATCTTACTGTCCGTCTGTCCGCATATCCGTATGAATTCCATATTTTTTTTTTTTAAACTGTTAAAGGATACTGAAAATTCGGACCCCATACTTATGTATGTACATACATTCCCGAATTATATAGAGTGCAAATTTTCTCGATTCACCCACTAGATAATATGTAGATAATTAATGTTTAAGATAAGCTGACCATGTTTTTTTAAATTTTGTTTTTCATTTTTAATATTTTTCTACCTCGTTTCCTTTCGTTATTTATATATAAGTTGTTGTTCATTAAAATCAATATATAAAGTATATGCAGTATATGTACATAAAAATTGATATATATATGTTCCATGGTATCTTTGCTTAACAACGAATTCTCGGTGTCTCCGACTTCTATTTCCACAACGTCTTCTCTTACGACATATAGATATATGTACATTGCATTATGGGCGATTTGCCCTGATAGGTGGCATAAAGTAAAATGTTTTAAAATATTAAGAAAATATTTGCTGGATTTGCCGAGGAAAAATTTGAAATACAAGAAAAATATTAATAATATTACAACAAATAAATAAAGCTTCTAGCTTTTTTATTAGACTTTATGCCGCCAAAATCGATAAATCGATCACAGTGCATTGGCAAATATTATTATATGTATATATATTTACATACATAAGAATAAAATAAGAATAAATCTCTTATGTATGTATCTAGTTATCTAGTTAACCCAATATCGATAGCTAAATTAATAATAATCTATGTACATAGATATATTATTATCAATAATCGTTTCAAATTGTTTTCAATTCAGTAGTTCAGTATTATACTTTATATAAATAATATAAATATATATATATATAAATTTAATATATAATTATAAATTTAAAAAAGAAAACATTAAAACCTGATTTCCAATTTTCAATGTGAAAACAAAATAAAAATCTTGTTAGTTTGATTTTTCTGTTCATTTTGTTAATATGGGCGAATTGAACACATAACAAAGATCTTAAAAGTCATAAAATTTTTAATTATGTGCCCATTAAATTAATATAAACATTTGGCTTTTGGCTTTCTTTGATCTATGTTTTGCTTAAATTTTACTTTTTGTTTTTGCTGTTTATTAATGAGATTAATTGAACGCATTAAAAACGCAAATCATAAATAAGTATATTAATGATATATATTAAGTTTTGTATATAAACATTATTTTCGTATTGCCAATTTATGTAGTAAATTAGCGAAGATAACTTCAACAGCTGCTCAATAATTTCATTAGATTTTAAAAATATTTTCTAAACATTTTAAGAAGAAAATATTTCCGCTTTCAATAATATGAAAAGAAAAAAAAAACTATAAAATATGTTAGGAATTCCTGCTATATATTTAATACTTAAGCGCTGACAGCTGGAATGTGATCATTAGTAAAAATTTTAATGTAATCTTGTTTATTTATATAAATTCCATATACATGTGTATCTTAAATAGTTATAAATTTATATATATATATATATATATATATATATATATATATATGTATATAGATAGGTGATCGATATAGACGAATATGCCAGAGAAAGACAGTGCACTTGGAAGTAAACATTATTATTCATATATTATAAATTATTATTATTTTTATTATTATTTTAAATGATTATTATTTCTATTATTATTATCTTTATTTTTTTTTTTATTATTAATATTGCTATTTATATTCATCATTATTATTTAAATAAATTTCTTTTATTATTGCCTTATAACACTCAGCATCTGTTCAGTTCATTAGCTTTTAGAGAAGCTTTTCAATAATTAGACTACTTAATTTTTAAACATAATACATAATGTACTAATAATCAAAGCCAATATACAAGTTTTTGAAATTTTTTTTTGTATTTTATTTTTTTTTTTTTTTAGATTTCATTTTATTGCAGTCCTTGTTCTTGCCTCTATAACGCATGCTTAAATTTACCTTAACTAAGGAGATAGCCTAATGGCTTTAATTATTATATTATATTATACTATTATATTCTACTTAATATATATTATGATTATCTAATATATCTATTCGCGTATCTTGAGCTGTGTCGGCCATTGAGCTTTGTTATAGTCGGCATCTTGAGATCTGTATGGAGTGTTTCGTTCCTCACGAACCATTCGGCTCCAGTCTATTTTCTAAGTGCTTTGTTCTGTAATATTCTTTTAATGTGTGTTTGCCAGTAGTTTAAATTATTTGAAATTAAATTTTCTCATATAATATATATATATATATAATATATATATATATATAATATATATATAATTTAAACTAATTTAATAAATACGCTATCAATCTTTATTTATAGCTTATATATACAATTAATATAATACATATACACTACATAAATATTTAATACTTATTCAATATATGGCTTACCTTGCATTTACCAAAAGCGATGGGAGTAATATACATATATGAAATATACGTGCGAAATAATATATACAAAATATACCTTTTCATTTATATTAAAAATTTAATAATTTAATCTATATATATTTATATATCATAATGTATAGTTTAATTTATATAAAATATTTAATAAATATATTACTATTATGTATTATATAGTATATTTTTTAAATGATTAATATATATTTAATTAATATATTATATATTTGACTGCAAAAATTTCCCCATTTGCTTCGCTTTGGTAAATGCAATGTAAGAAATAGCAGAAATACGCTATCAAGGTTTATTTATGGCTGCTTTGCATGTCAGTCAGCCAATAAATTAGGCTTTTAATATATTTATGTACGAGGTGCTTCACATATGTATATACATATATATATATAGAGATGTATAGATGTAAGTGTGGCACAGTGCTAGTAAAGTACTTGCTTTTTTGCATATAAAACCCATATTAAGGCAATGCAATTCAATGGCCGCCTAAAAGTAGGCAACACAAATGCCAGAGCAACGGCAAGGCAAAAAAAAAAATACGAAGAATTTGTGAATTGAAATGTGTAATACACACACACACACACACACGGCACTTGTATGCAACTGCATGCTCTGTGGTATAACAAAATTTATTGAAAACGCTTTTCATGTTGCCTGTGGGCGTGAGAAGAGTCGTGTCAAAAGGGGGGGTGGGGCGTGGCGTGGCGGGTTTGAGCTGGATGTGGCGCTTATTGCATTTTATTTATGGCACAGTTGAAGGCCAAGAAAACTTTGCTAGCGCCTCGACTTGTATGCTTTACCAAATTGGCAGCCCGTATGCAAAAGTAACTGTAAAGAAGAAGACAGCTAGCACACACACACACGCAGACAATTGAGAAACTTTAATTAAATGTAGCCAAGTGTGAAAATGTGTCTGAATCGAAGTTAACTCAGTTCTCTCGAATCTTTGTTGTTTCAACTGTTAAATGTGGTTGTTAAAATTTCTTTTTTTTTTTTTTTAATATTTTTGTGCCATGACCTTGAAGCTGTTAGGCAAAAGGGCTGCGGGCGTCGGCCAAATTGAATATGAATAGTAAACGCCGCCGCCACACGGCGCCCCAAACGAAGTTTGGCTAATTAATTTGAGCGTAGCCTCAAAAATTATGCAATTAAATGCCGTTAAATGAGCAAACATACCTTTTGGCTACAGCCACAGCAGGAGCAGGAGGAGGGGCAGTAGCAGCAGGAGCAGGAGCAGCGACAGCAGCAGGAGCAGTCGTCTGCCCACCCACTCGTTGTTTTTGTTTGCACACCTCAAAATGGCACATAAATAATTTAAATATTTACCTGAGGGCTTGTAGGTAGGAGGAGGGCTGCAAAGTGGGCGTGGCACTAGAGCTGTGCTTCTCTCTTTTGTAGACACACAACAAAACGTGCGTAATCTAATGCAGCAGCAACTGGGCAACATGTAACAGAGAAAGAGGCCAGAGTAGATCAGGACGACGAAGAAGAAGAAGTAGAAGAAGGGGAACAACAACAACAACAACTAAATCTGAACAAAGTTCAACAAAAAGCTAGTTAAAAGAAATATAGAGAAATAAATTAGACAAAACAAAGCATTTTTAATTAGCTACGTAACTAGTTCGTTAAATGCAGATGTGTGTAGGTGTATGCATATACATATGTATGTATGGATGTATGTATGTATGTATGGATGTTTGTATGTATGTTTATATAAGCAGCATCGTTCAACTGAATAGGTTTGATGCTTGTGCAAGTTTAAAGTTTATAAAATTATATTTGATTTAGTTAATACGAATAAATTGCTTAAGCTGTATAAAACAATATCCCTTTAACGAATATTTTCCGATTTGTATACAGTTAATTATATTATAGGAAAAGATCGAAAGATGTCTGTCAATTTTCAGTTAATAGGATCTTTATTAACTTTTTCATGAACCGAAATGTTTTCTTATTTTGAATAATTTTAAGAAAATATATTTTTATAAATGAAAAATTTTAATTAAAATTCCTAATACAATATTTTTCATTTAAAAACAAATTAATTTAAATCCAATAGCGGTTTAAATTATCTTTAAAAAATAAAAACTCTACAGCTTTTTCAAAAAACTTAAACCTGCATTAATAAATATAAGTATATTTTTTTACTAAAATTACTCTTACTTATAAGATAAACTTATCGAATTTGTGTATCAAATGATTAAATAAGCGTGCCATCCCTACTTAGTAAATATAAGTATTTAACTAAAATTTACTCTTTTCTTTTAATCAATCAATCTATATTAGAACCATTGCCCAAAAATAACTGTTAATCTTTTGAATCTTCCAACTCTGCTCGCGAGATCAAACGAAAAACCGAATAGACTCTTTTTCCCTTTTAGGGAACAGAGTCTAAAAATCAAACTCACTCGCTCTCATTCTTTGCAAGAGAATTCGGTTCTATTTGTTTTTGTTTTCGGTTGAGCGCTTTGAGTTAAGTTGTTCATGAGATGCTCTCTTAACGATCATTGTGCAGGTAGCGATAGGATTGACGCTCGCATGAGTAAGCTCGCTTAGTAAGTGCGCAAATAACTCAAACGGTCTTTACATGCACACACACATGCACACACTCAACTCACCTCGCATGCATACCAACACACACACACAAGGGATTTGTTGTTTTATTTAACTGAACTAAACGCTTGGTGAAAAACCAGAGCGAAACTAAACGAAAGCAAACGATTGCAAGTCGATCACGAAGGAACTTGTAAAAGAACCGTTGCAATCGTTTGCTCTTAGAGTTTTTGTTCAATGTGTGAGTGAAAGGCAGTTATTTATGGATAAAGAGAAAAAATCAAAATATATTTGTGAACAGCTCAAAATTAGATATTAGATATTTATTTATTAAATATGTATCCTTAAACGAGACCAAAACTCCTTTTGATAATAAAATATAAAGTTAATTACTTTACCTAAACATTCTTTGCCATAAAATAGATAATTAACAGATAAATGTCATAGTGCAGCCACAAGCAGAAAGTAATTAACTTCTATAAGCATTTGCATCAAAGGTGCACCACAAAACGTTTGTAAACCACTTAAGACACAACGGCGCATCGCGTATTTGTCGCGTTGAGCAAATTTAAATGAATGAATTGTGTTGAGGCATAGACAGTGGCAGAGGCAGCGGCAGCGGCGGCAGTCAACAGCATGGTGTGGCATGTGTCTCGTGGCACTTAAATGTCAGTTGAGAACATTGGCTGTAATCTGAATTTCACTTTTTATGCGGCTAGGAAAACGCTTCAAATTAAATGTAACTGTTGCCATTGCAGTCGCCAGTTGCCGTTGCAGTTGCCAGTTGCCAGTTGCAGTTGCAGCAGCCGCAGTCATTCAACATATTTTTACAGTCGTTCCCAGGCACATCACGTGATGCGGTAATTTATCACAAAATGTCTGTATATGTTAATTTTATTGCACATAAAATAAACGAGAAGAGAAGTGCAGCGTACGCCCCCTCGTCGTCGCTGCTGCCTTGTTGCCGCCCCACAGTCTGCCCCCTGGCAGCTGAGGGCGTGGCGGCCATATAAAAATGCATTTAACAAGCTAAAATCGCACAGCAGGCAGCAAGAGAGAAAGAGAAAGATAGAGGGCGAGCCTTCGACTTTGCCTCTGTTTGCCTCTCGCCATTCGCCTTTCGCCTCGTCTCCTTCACGCCACGCTCTTCTTTCGTTCCGCCTTGGCAAACGCAAAATGTGCAATAATTTCAATTACTGTAATAAATGTCTGTGTTGTTCGGAAGTGTGTGTCTCGCTCGCTCACTCTCTCAACTGCCTCTCCCTCTATGTCTCTCTTTGCCGTTTCTTTTTTGGCTTGAGAATTTATTGTGCCACTGCACATGTAGCCAGCCAGCAGTACTATGGATTGCTGGGGCCACGTGAACTTAACGATTGTTAAGTGCGAGCGGTTTTCTGATTTTCAGCTGCCACACACACACACGCTCTCACACACACTCACACAGTCAGAAAAGCAATGGCAAAGCCAAGCGGCGACGTCTAATCGGACTGCGTCCAAAGTCAGCGTTGCTTGATATGAGGTGCAAAGTGTGATTTAATGGCTAAGTGTATCTGTATGTGTGTGTTGGTATGCACATGTGTGTGTGTGTGTGTGTGTGTGTGTGTGTTTGTGTGGTTGACTTAAACGGGTCAACAGGGCGCATACGTAATGTGAGTTACGTGTTGAGCTAAGAAAACTTAACACAATATTTCCCTACTCATATAAATTAGACTAATTTGCTCAAGATATAATTGTAAAATGGAGTTTTTGGCACATGTTATGATTCATTGTAGTTTAGTAATATATTAATATTATTTAGTAATATATTAATTTTAATATTATTAATATTATTATTATATAATTAAAATTAATTTATTATTGTTATATTAATAATTTAATAATATGATTATTTTAAATTATTTATATATATATTAATAATTTAATAATATTAATATTTTGAATTATTTTTATATTCAATGATAAAAAAAAAATAATAATAAAAATAATATAAAAAATATATCAAACTAAAATTAGGCCTTTCAAAAATTCAATTTATTAATTTAACAATCTTAACTAAAGAAATATTAAAATATTAAATAAAAATAATAAATTTTTATTTATTAAACCTTTAGGCAAAAATTTACCTATTTAGCTAAACATATAATTTAGGCTAAATTCTATAATTTACTTAATACTAAAAGAAGCTCTTACGCTCCTCAGTAATGTATAAACCTTGAACCCATTGGAAATGAAAATTCAGGATGTAATGTGTTTTTTTATATACTGGAATATCGCAGCTAAAATGTACTTAGAGTAAAACATATATTATATTTTTATATATAAATTATTAAACAACTGAACTGACAAAGGACTAAGGGATTTTGATTAGTCTGAGTTTTATTTAAAAAATTAGAAATTTTATACATTTCGATATTTGAGCATTTAGTTTCAATTTGTAAAATTGCGATTATTGATGATTAAATTCTAACTTGCGCCATTTATGAGGTCTTATTCATAAGAACCTTGGACATTTTTACAGATTTACTTAAGCCTTGTGTTAGAGGCCAAAATGTTTAAATTTATTAATAAATATTTTGGTCAATAATGCCCCGAAGAAGAATAGAAAGAAAAAATAGATTCAGCCAACATTTGGGCTTAATAAGTTCAAGGAATAAGCTAGAAATTTAACTAATTTATTATTCCATAAATAATGGCAAGGATTTTACTTTATTATAATACAAAAAAATTATTTAATAATAATAATTTTATAATAATAACACAAATAATATTATATAAAAAATAATTTAATAATTTAATAATAATAATTTTATAATAATACAAATAATCTGACAACTTCTATTTTATTGATTTTATTGAGATTTACTTTTCATTTGCTTTGGTTTGGTCGCCAAAATAAAATAAATCATTTTATTTTAAGTGCTTAAATTCCTTTATTACAATTCTCTTTTAAAACAATTGTTACCCATTGTTTATATAACAATGACAATCAGCTCAACTGAAATCAAATAGAAATCAATGGAACCATCTTAATCTCTTGCTGAATGTCAATCAGCAAATATCGGCTTACAAACGGCTGGCTAGCAAATCAAATAATTCTGCGCTATAATTGAAGCAATACACATACATACATATGTACATACATATGTGGATTTATGAAACGTGTCCCATTACTTCCATTATTATTACTATTATTATTATGCAAACAGAAGCAAATTTGCGTTTTCAGCACTTGAAGCTGTCAATGTGACAGATTACAGTGCTGGTCACGAGTTTGTGGCTGCACGAGTCTGCGGTTGCCAATAAGAAACAATCATCTTATATGCATTGCACTGCGAGTCACTTAATTATGCCACAAGTGTGTGTGTTGGGTATATATGTATGTAACTGTATGTAGGCTGCGGTTTATGCGCTTGGCGAAGGATGCGACGAAAGTTATCACATAAACCGCTTAACTAAATTGCAGCTAATTAATTGAAGTCACTCGCATTTGCCATAATTAGCGATGTCATGTAAAAGCGAAAGCTTACACATGCACACACACATATACACACACGTATAAACTCCTCTCGCTCTCTTTGCGTGTGTGTGTGTGACAGTTCTGATTAACGATGAAAGTTTGAAGCTTAATAGTGGCTTGGATAAAATGCAGTCTAGCAGCTAAGCTTGATGAACAGTGAATTTTATGTAAATGTATGTACGTAAATTTTTGCAAATGCTTATGTATGTATATACATGTGTATATACGAGCAGACAAACTTCATTATTGTTATCTAGCATGCAGTTGCATTGGTCTGGCAACACTTTGAGTCATGTTATCTCTGCACTCTCGATATCACTCTCTTTCACTCGAACGGGAGCAGATTTAAGTTCGGATCGAGTGGGCAGAGTAACGAAGTCAGTATTTTCGTATTTTTGCTGTAGTCTTACTCTTCTCATTTGAGCACTAATAGCAAGCATGTTGCTTGTCTCGCTTGCACATATATAAATATTTCGTCGAGATCAAGAGTGAAACTAGTGAAAGTAACTCATTTGCGCTTAGTATGAAAAGGACAGTCGCGTTAGTCTTGATCGAGCATTCGAAAGCAGAGAGTGGTTATTAGATTGCTATTCGTGAGCATAAAAAGAGAGTTCATTAATAATCAAGGCTACAATGCATTGCAAGGGCAGCTTCATTTTACGTTTTGATTTCATCTATCCTTATATATTTAAGTTGAGTTAATTTCAATACGGTATTGGTTCTCTTGCTTGCACATATGCAAATAAAACGCTGTTGCTTTTTACTCACTGCTTGTCTTGCTCAAACATACATATGTATGTAAATAGACGGCTCTTCTCGTTAGGCAGATCTCTTTATCAAAGCATTCAAGAAAACAGTGTTAATCTCATTTTTAAGTAAACTGTTTTCGCTCTCGCTTTTTATGTAACTTCTCTTCGTGCTGAAATCATAAATCTTTTTTCTTCATCAAGCTTGAGTGAAATTTGAAAATTTTATTTATGGACATTGATTTGTTTTACTTAAATACATATGCACATACATAAATACATATGCACAAAACATATATACTCAAGGTTTGCATTTTATTTTATGCCTAAAATGATACTACACACATGTGCCCCTTTTCTCATTTACTTCAATTTTAGCACAGCACAGCTTCAATAGTCTCTTATCTCCTCTCACTTATTCAAATACTAAGTCTCTTTATTTTATGTATATACATATGTATGTATGCATTAGGTATGTCAACCTACATATAACGTAAGTGGATAGTAAGCGAAGTTTTAAGTGGGAGTCTGATTAAAGAAAACGTAAGAGAATTTTGTATATACATATGTAAGCTAATAACTTAATAGCCAATTTTTAGTAGGAAACTGATTATGCCGTAAGCTCAAGAAATTGTGATAAGAGCAAAGAGCTAAATATTTAGCTTTTTGTATTATTAAAAATTAAATGCGCACAAAAAATAAAAATAAAAAAATGAATAAAAAAAAATTATAATACCAATAAAAAAAATTAATATATAATTATATACGTAAATAGAGAAGAACATAAATAAATAAATAAAAAAAAAAAATAAATAAATAAGTAAATCTTAATAAAAAAATTAGAATTTCAATTTTTTGCATTTTTTGTATTTTTGTATGGAAATTCGACTGCCCCGTAAAAAAATATTTTAGCTTGCTTATAAGTTCATAGAATGTATTAAAGTAATTTGTTGAATATGTATTTGAATTGAATTCAAGTCAATTTGCTCAAAAGAACTGATTCATTAGCATCATAAAATGAACTATAACTAGTTCAGTTAATGCTAAGTAAAATGCCTACATATTTTCTATAGCAGCAAT
Organism: Drosophila borborema; assembly: GCA_030914335.1. NCBI lineage: Eukaryota > Metazoa > Arthropoda > Insecta > Diptera > Drosophilidae > Drosophila > Drosophila borborema. The sequence continues at coordinate 34,481 of JAUESP010000119.1, forward strand.
TTGGATAATCAATTCGATGTTTTATTATATTTCTCAGAAACTGCACCATCTCGTATGTGCCGCAAGTTCCATGGCTGCTTAATGACACAATTCGGGAGAATATACTATTTGGTGAATCATTTCGGCCGAAGCGTTACGATTTTGTGCTGGATGCGTGCGCACTAAAACCGGATATTGAACTAATGCCAACCGGTGATTTTACGATAATCGGCGAACGGGGCATCAATCTATCCGGCGGACAGAGGCAACGCATCGCAATCGCACGTGCAATTTATTCATCGGCCAACGTTGTCATAATGGTGAGTAAGTAAATCCCAAGGACACCAACACTAACACGAACGCGAACCCAAACGCGAACCCAATCACGAACACGAATACGACCAAGGACCTTGCACGTCGTCTTAACTGCAAGCCAATCCGATGCCTCAGTGCACTTTATGCCAATGCATCCGCGCTCATAAATTCCACGAAACGTCTCAACTTTAAATTAAACATAAAAAGAAAATCTTAAGACACTGTTGCAGGGTAAACAAGTTTTACGACAATTGCCCATATATTTGTACGGCTTTGTCCCGTTTTTGTTTAGAGAGAGAGAGAGAGAGATACGCTTACCAAATTACTGAGAAGCTTTTGCGACGAAAATAGAAACTAATACCATTAACTTTTAAATTTATGATTTGACTTTATAGTGTTGTAAAAATGAAATCACATGTGACCTTAAATAACTTATGATTAGGGTAAAAGTGCAGAAATATATTTTATATACATATGTATACTTGGCAATTATACTTTAGAGAGATATTTCTAGGATAAAACAAAAAATAAAATAAAAATTCCACCTGCATATAGATAGATAGTAACTTAATACTATTTCGGTTTTAGTCAGACTTTAGATACCGGCTCCACACCTCCAAATGTGTAAAGAATGCATTTCAAATACTAGAGACATAAGGTTTGATTTGGCATATAGATATTAATGTCATGATCATAATCTAAAAGTTTGATTACGATTGTCCGTCTAGAAACAAAGTTATTTATCAAATAAGTTCTCCCAACATAAACCACGAAGAATTTATCGAAGAAGGGCTCAGGAGATCTCGTAGTCGAGCAGTCTCGACTATTTCTTTTTTACTTCTTTTTTTTTTAAGTATAGCTATAAGATACCTATAAAAATATTTTGTTTTAAAGCGACGACAAGTTAAGACACTTTGACTGTAAGTTACCTTGGCTTTCTGCGTGATAAGCTTAGCTATAAATATCTATTAAATAAGAAGAAAAATTAAATTTTTTGTCATGCTTTTTCTTATTCTTATGCATAATAAGCGTCTAATAATATTGAAATGTAATTGCATTTTCTAGGATGATCCGCTGTCATCGCTGGACAATGAAGTGGGCAGTCATGTCTTCGAGCAGTGTGTGCGCCAGATGCTTTTGAAGTCGAATCGCACCATCATCCTGGTGACACAGCAATTACAGTTGATCAAGGAGGCGGATTATGTGAGTGGGTCCCTCGGGGCTAGACAGCATTTCATATTCAAATTTCTTAGCGCTGACAACTGTCCAGTGTTGCCAGTCAGTTCAGTAAAGTTGCGGTGGGCTCAATATTGGCCACTGTGGCCGGGCATTCAATGTGCTCGGACGTCCTGCTGCCTGCTGGCTGTATCCAGTGCTTTTTGCCAGCATCCGTTTGTTACTTTGCGCTCCAAATGCCGGGGCCATTTATCGCCTTTTGGCCATAAATGCAATTGCCTGGAAAGACCATTTGTTGCCGGTCTGCTGGCTCCCACTCTCCACGTAGCTTCTGCTCTGCTCTTGCTTGCGCACACATTTTTACAATTATTTGAGCAGCAACTGCAACGCAGCAGCAGCAGCAAAAGCAGCGTGCCCAGCAAAAAAAAAAAAAAAAAGACAGCAAACGAAAAAAAATTTCAAATTTAAATTTCGAAATTGAATTTATTGCCTTTTGTGCTGCACCTCTTTTCTTTTATATACCCTGTACGGATGGAGATACAACGAGTTTGTCTTAGGGCAGAGGCATATTGATTTGTTCAGTTTAGACTATGATCAACTAGATAAAAATATTAATTAAATTTAAAATATATATATTTTCCATTATATTTTATACAATGTAACTATACAGTTAATCTACCCCAAATCTCGTAACTCTACAGGATATTTCGATTGATACCTGCTTCCAATATGTATATACATATATATATATATATATATATATATATATATATATATATTTAAATATTTTTTTATTTTATCCAGGTAGTTATTCAGTTATTGAATTCACTTATTTTTTATCTGCTTGCCAGTAGCTCTGTTAGTCAGTAAACCAATCATTCAATCATTCAGACAGTGAATCTGCTTCCTGACTGATTCAATTCATAAATTCATTAAGTATATTTCCTAATTCTTTGTGAGAAGATTCTTTGTCTGAAAGTCAGTTTTTTATTCATCGTCCCTTGATAATCTGTGTGCGCTAAGCACTGAGATCCCCATTCAATCAATCTATCAATCAATCAATTAATCAGTCAGTAGATCAGGCTATTTATAGTTAGTAGTAGTAGTAATATTAGCTAATTAGTCTCTCAAACTTTCAGCTTTTCAATCATTTAAACTGTTTTTGACATTCATTCAATCAATAAATTAGTTAATCAATCAATTATTTAATCACTGAATCAATCGGGCTATCTGGAAGATGTACAAACGATTATTCAAGCAGTTGAGCCTATTGTTATTTCAGGCTCTCAGTCAGTCAATCAGTCAATCTATTTCTCATACACATTGATACTCAGTTCATTAGTTAGCTCAAAAGTTAGCCTGTCAATATCTCAATCCGTCCGTCAGTTCAACTGACAATCAGCATCATTCACCTGCTAGTCTATGAGTTATACTAATGTCTATCGACTAATCAGTCATTCAATTTTCAATCGTTCGATAACTAGTTATTAAATCAATAAGACTATCTTGTACCGATCGCTCAGTTAATTAATTAGACAATTTAAATGCGAGGCATTTGCTCACTGTTCAATCTGCCAGCATATTCATTCAGTGCTTCAATCAGTCAGACAGCTAGTTTATGAATTATGCTTAGGATTATCCATATATCAACCTATCAATCAGTTAGCCAGTCAATCAGATTTGGCTGAGTTTAATTTCTCATTCAATCAGTCAATGCATTAATGAGTCAATCTATTTCTGATACACTACAAGGCTATTAGTTAACCCGACAGTTAGTATGTCAATTCTTAATTTAATTAAATAATGCTAATATACATCTATCAATCGATCAGTCAGTCAGCAATCAATCAGGCTTAGGTAACAATCAGTCTCAGTCAGTAAGCCTTTAGTCTATCTGCAAATAAGTTAGCTAGTTAATCTATCAGTGAGCTAGTGAGCCAGTTAATCAGATATATAACTAAATGAAATACCTTAGATCTATTATTTATATATCATATATTTGATGTCCATTTACAGGGCAACTCCTCGACTCTCATCATTTTGTACAATATTCTAACTTGTTATGTGCTGAAACATTTTTTTCTGCTTTTTATTTTTTTTATATTTTTTTTGCGTTTCATTTTCTTTCATTTCATTCCGGCGACCTTTCAGTTAATTGTGATGAAGGATGGCCGACTGCAAGCTTGCGGCAGTTATAAGGACATTGAGCTAAAGCAGCCGCAAATAATCGCCAAATGGAACTCGATAATTGCTAAGGCAAACGAAAATGCAAAGGACCAACAACAAAAGTGAGTAGACGACGTCATTGCCAGAACTAGAGTTACTCTCAGAGTCAGCATCAGCATCAGCATCAGTGTCAGCTTCGGCATCAGCCAGCGCCAGCTTCAATCCCCAGAGAAAACTTTGTGTTTTCATTCGGGAGGCGGCATAGATTAGTATGTGACTCAACCATTGTCAACGGCTTATCCCTTTGTGTGTGTAAGGCATAAATTGAAAAAAATCTCTCTGTGCACGCAAAAGCTTTTCTTTACTTTTACTTTTACTAGTGCCACGCCCATTTCTCCTGCTACAAGTACTTCGATTTCCATTAAAGTTCATTTGTGACAAAGCATAAAACAGAAATGATTGATGCAAAGACTGGAGCAATTTTAACATAATGAGGCCACATAAAGGGCTCACAATTGCTTTTGTAGTCGATTGGCATGAGACAGGGCGCATTTTTTTTTATTAGGCTACCTATCTATAAATTATATTTCACGAATTTTGAAAAAGTGAAATTCTTTATATGTGGCAAGCAAGAGAACTTTGTAAGAATGCTAAACTTTGGAATGCAAAAGAAAAATTTTTTTATATAATTTAATTGGATATCTTTCCGAACACAGTTCAACAAAATTCATTTGAAATGGGGGTAAAAATCATACAATACTTTTTTTTTTTACTTTAAATACATGCTTTGTTTCCGAGACGTGGTACTTCAAGATAATTTGTATTATTAAATTAGTCTTGTTATATTATATTATAAAAATTGTTTAAAAATGTTCCCATAATAAACATCAACTTTTTACCTCAGGGTATTTTTACAACCACATTTCATAGGGATAATATGTTTACATACTCAAAATGTTAATGAACTTTTGAAAAGTATAATTCAATCAGTCTGCGTCTCAAATAATATTAAGAAACTTGAATGGGCCAATGGGCATAAGGCATAAGGCATAAGGCATAAGGCATAAGGCATAAGGCATAAGGCATAAGGCATAAGGCATAAGGCATAAGGCATAAGGCATAAGGCATAAGGCATAAGGTATAACGTATAACGTATAAGTAACTTGAATGGGCCAATGGGCATAAGGCATAAGGCATAAGGCATAAGGCATAAGGCTTAAGGCATAAGGCATAAGGCATAAGGCATAAGGCATAAGGCATAAGGCATAAGGCATAAGGTATAACGTATAACGTATAACGTATAACGTATAACGTATACCGTATAACGTATAACGTATAACGTATAACGTATAACGTATAACGTATAACGTATAACGTATAACGTATAATGTATAACGTATAACGTATAACGTATAACGTATAACGTATAACGTATTACGTATTACGTAAAACGTATAACGTATTACGTATAACGTATAACGTATAACGTATAACGTATAACGTATAACGTATTACGTATAACGTATAACGTATTACGTATAACGTGTAACGTATTACGTATAACGTATTACGTATAACGTGTAACGTATTACGTATAACGTATTACGTATAACGTATAACGTATTACGTATAACGTATAACGTATTACGTATAACGTATTACGTATAACGTATAACGGTTTACGTATAACGTATTACGTATAACGTATAACGTATAACGGTTTACGTATAACGTATTACGTATAACGTATAACGCATAACGTATAACGAATAACGTATAGCGAATAGCGTATAACGTATAACGTATTACGTATAACGTATTACGTATAACGTATAACGGTTTACATATAACGTATTACGTATAACGTATAACGCATAACGTATAACGAATAACGTATAGCGAATAGCGTATAACGTGTAACGTCAACATATAGCGTTAAACGAATAACGTATAACGTTAACTGAATAAAGTAAATGTATAACGTTAAATGAATAACGTAAACGTATAACATATATTGTGTAACGTAAGACGTTATTCAAATAACGTAAACGCAAAATGTAAAACTAATAAAACTAATAAAAAACGTATAACGTATATTATATAACGTATTTGGTATAACGTTTTACGTATAACATATAAGGAATAAGGAATTAGATATGAGATATGATGTATACGAGAGTATAAATACGATAAGTGTAGTTTATTAAATCATGTTGATCTGCTTAATCAGTTATAAAAAAAATGTTTAGTAGTTCCATTGGCTAACAATACATAGTTGGTAACTGTTGGTTTATTAACAAATATTGCTATATAAAATATTCGCAATACAGCACAACATCCGTACCCCTCAGTCTATCTGTCTGTACAAACGCAGTATTTAAAACTTGATTTGCAGCTATTCGTAGAGATTCGAGCTCTGGTCGCCTTATAGGCAGTGCTCTGTGTGTCACACAATATGTTTGATATGCAGTCAAGCGTATAGCAGTTATTTCTTTGTTTTTCATTTTGCGACATATTGTTTGTTGTTAATAGAGTTCTGCCGGCGACTACACAATGCCACTCAGAATGTGCTTCTATTTTATTTATTCTTGATTGTCATCCATTTACAGTGCCACGGAACGCACAGCTCGGGAGCGCTGGAAGCTATTCAAGAATGTCAGCAAATTGGGTTTGCAGCGTTCAATATCGATTAATTCGGAAACTGGAGGCGGCAATAACTCGGAGCTGGATTCCAATTGTCTGGATGGCAGCGTATCAATGTCATTTAACAATATGCTCAATAATACTGTCGCAGAGGATGAGGAGGACGATGATCTGCCCGCGGTGAGTGTAGCGAAAAGTATTTTATGCGAATTAAAATTAGATAAAGAAGAAGTAGAAGTTGTAAAATTCAATTTGTGATTCGGAAATTAATTTAGATATCTATATATATATAGAATGTGTCGGGTCTGAATATTAATAAATAAATTAAGTAAATAAATGATGATGATTATTTATTATTTTAATTTTATTTATTTACTATTTATTTAATATTTATTTCTTTTGTTCTCTGCTTAGTCCCTCTCTCTGGCGAGTGGCATCAGCTGTGGTCTACAGTCGGCTGGCAGCTTTCATATGCAACGCAAGCGTGGCAGCGTCTATGGCTCACGACATTTGATCTACGATGTGCCGCTGCCCATTGATGAGTGCCAGGCGGATGATGTTATAATGCGACCACGTCGACGAGCGACGCTGCAGCGTCGTGGAAGCAGCGTACGTTCGCGGAACTCGTGGCATCGACTGAGCGGCCTCAGCTCGGCGACGGCAACGTCTACATCGAGCACGAATAGTGGAGATTTGTTGCGCCGCAGTCTGGTGACAGCCAGCTGTAGTAGCTATGCAGAGAGCAGTCTCGATGGCGGCGATTCGATTGGAGATGGAGTTATGTCCACGTCAACGTCCACGTCGCCGCCGCCGCCGCCGCAGACGCTCGCAGACGAGCTGTGTCCACGTGCTCAGTCATGGCAGCCAGCTCAGCAAACGCATCATGCGCCGGTGACGCGAAATGTTTCTTCGCCGCCGGCAATGGAGGCGACCCAGCTGCCGCCAGCCACTGTGGAGGCGATGGCACAGACTCGCGGCAGCTTTCAACAGTTTCTGCGACGCATGTCCATGCGGCGCTCCAACAAGCCAAAGCATCATCATCGCCCGCTGAGCGCGGCCAACTCGATTAGGTAAATTTAATTTGCATGGCCATATGGAATGTAACTTATATGGTTTCAACTATGTTTGGTTCTCTGCTATTCCAGGAGCATCTCGGAGGAGTCCAGTGCTGCAGCTCTCTTGCCAACAGTTGAACTAAGTTCAGTGCCTTCGTCGCCTGTCGCTGACAATTCCAATTCGCAGCCAACAACAAATTCACAGACAACTGTCGACGACTTGGAATTCAGAAGAGAGATGCACGAATTGTCTGCTACTGCTACTGCGCCTCCTGCTCCTCCTCCTCCTGCTGCTGCCATAGTGGAGACACCAGTGAAGCGTAAGTTATGCATCTGGCATGTTGTAACAACTCGATTTCTAGTTGCCTAGTTGCCAACTAGCTAAAGTTCGTCCTTTGCTCTTCTCTTCACTTGCCTCAACAACATTTGTATGCATTGAAAGTTCCACAGCGCCATATGGGTCAACTTAATCGATGGCAGACAGTGCGTATACGTGATTTTGTCTTTAAAAAACTTTCGACTGTACGCACACACACACACACACACTTGATTGTTATTAAATATTGGCATAGCTTTGGGCGTAGCATTTATTATTTTTAGTTTCTCCCTAGTCTACACACATTTTTTGCATATTTTCTTTGAACTTGGTCGAGTGTGGGCGGTTCAAGGCCAACGACGACTCCATGTAGCCTGTAGCTTAAATCAGCCTCGCAGCAAAGCATTTGCCTATTTTGGCAATCAGTTGGAATTCAACAGTCAATAGTTGAAATTTCAAGGTAGCACACAAAAGAAAATTGATACGAGAAGCTGGCTGAAGCATGTGAAGGGAAATACTTTAAAGACTATAGTTGAAATATTCTTAAATATTTTCTTTTTATGTGAGCAGAAATTAATTTCTTTTAGACATGCAAACCTTACCAATTTTATTTACTTATTTTATTTTATATAATTATATTTTATAATTATTTTAATTAAATAATATCATTCGTATCATTCATTTATTCAAATAAATTAAAATATTTGTTTTATACTTAATTTATTTATTTACTTTTTATTTCATTTATATTTTATTATACGAAATGAAATTTAATTTTTAAACATACGAAACATACATATTTTATTTTATATATTTAATTTAATTAAATAATTTTATTTCTCTCATTCATTCATTCAAATAAATTAAAATATTTGTTTTATGTACTTAATTTACTTATTTACTTTTTACTTAATTTATATTTTATTAAACATACAATCATTACAAATTTTTATTTTATTTTTTATTTTATATAATTAATTGAATTGAAGAGGCTCATTTATTTTATTCATTCACTCATTCAAAATAATCAAATATTCGTGTTATTTTTTATTTAATTTAATTTTATTACTTTTTACTTAACTTATATATTTTTTTAAACGAAATGAAATTTATTTTTTTAAACATACAAGCATTACCAATTTTATTTACTTATTTTATTTTATATAAATAATTTATTTAAATAATCTAATTTTTAATAAATTTATATTATTTTTATTTAATTTATTTACTTATTTTTTTCTTAATTTATATTTACTATACCAAATGAAATTCTTTTTTTAAACCTACAAGACATATCTATTTTATTGTATATATTTAATTTATATAATTAACCTAATTAAATTTATTTTTAATTTTATATATTTTTTTATTTTATATATTTAATTTATGTAATTAATTTTATTAAATAATTTTATTTATTCATTCAAATAATTTAAATATTTTTTTCTTTATTTTATATATTTTATTTTATATAATTAATTTAATTAAATAATTTTATTTATTCAAAATTATTAAAACATATATATACTTTTACTTAAATTATATTTTATTGTACTCAAAATATTAAAACATATAAATTTTCATAGAAAGATTTAAATTTGAAGTATACTAAAAGAAAGGTTTCATATCTAGAGGAGTTAAGTTCATGATATTTATATACAAAAAGTAGGTTTTTATAAAAAAGTTTGTACAATTGAAACCAAATTGTTTGTGTAAAGTATTTAATGAAATTCCACATTCTAAAAATGTAGGCAGCAGTAAAGAAGCAGCTAAGTGTATATTGTCATTTCCAAGTTATTTGATATAGTAACAAAGATTTTTCTGCTAAAGAAGAACAATATAATCTAAAGACATAATTTATTTTTAGACTGCTCTCATTTAGCCCCAACAGTTGTAATGCTTAGAGAGGCGCAAGTTAATGTATATATGAAGTTTAGTTAAGGATAATAAATAAATATAAAGTTTGGTTTTATAATATTTTTATGCAAATCAAAATTATTTCTTTTCTTCACTTCAATATATTGTTTTGTGCACTCAAATCCTCAGGATTCTCTCTATATAGTTTAAATTTAGTTAATAACTCGAGCAATGGCGCAGTCAACTGTAAGCACAAATATATTAAACTAATTAAACTTGGTTAAATAATTATTTTTCGATACCAAAAACTTTGTGCAATTGTCTTAAGGGATTTTCTTTCTTTCTCTCATTTTTTTTTTTAACTTTAAGCCAAGAAAACTGTAATTTTTTCTTTTCTTTTGCAATTTTCCACTGTTTTATTTACATTTGAAGCAAGCGAAGCGCTTGCGACGCTCAGCTAATTGATATTGAATTTGCCGTAATGCAAAACGAATAATATCCAGAGCATAAGAAATGGAGAAAAAAAGTGAAGGTAATTGACAATCAATTTGCATATTGACTAATTAAAATGCGAGTGGGCTGGGCTTCTGGTCTGAGGCCATCAATAAGCGTTAAGGAATGTGCAATAGAGAGTTTCGAGCAACTCGAGCAAATATTCACTGCGCCAGACTTGGCTCAACTCTTTCGGGGAGTTGGCTCTGTTTTGTAGTAAGTGAATATTGATTAGAGTGAATTTGTATGGCGCGACGGCTACAAAGAAAATATTACCATATTTATCACAATATCTGTGTGCATATTTTCGAAACAATTCAGTCGAGTTCTCTCTATGTGTGTGTGTGTGTAAGAGAAAAACTTAAATCAAGTTTGATTTTTAAAAGTTTGCTGCTCCCAGCGGTAAGTCAAAGCGACTACGATAAGTTTCTCTCTCACTCTCCCTCGCTCACTCCCTCTCTCTGTCTCTCTCAATATATATGTATATATATGTATCTGTGGCTCTTTCGCGCGCATCTCTCTCTGCTGGCATGCCAAAATAAGAACTTTTGCTTAACTTAATGCATTGATCTATCTACCCACTGTCAATATTTTGGCTGACAACTTGCCGACTTTGAGCCCGAAGCGCCAAAACTTTCAAGTTAATCAGTTGCTCGAGTGTCACAGAAATTGTCAGGATTGCGACCCTTTCGCAAGTGCAATGAAAATTGTTTGCACAACTATTTGAAACTGATTCAGCTTTTTGATATGGATCAAGACAAACATAGCAGGCTTATACAGTTAATAGTGAATATAAATATAGAGAAGAATGAAGATTTACAGTATTGAGATATGATATATCATCTGATATATAAAAGATATTTTACCCTACAAATACTCGCTTCATATTTGCTAAAGGCTATAAATTATATTTATAGTCAAATGCATTTTCAATATTTTTATTATTTCTCATATTTAATTTAATTTAAGCTATTTTTTTTTTATTTTAAAAAAACTATTTAGTTTCTAAAAGCTTTTTTTTCGCATATTGATTAAATTCAACTGTTCTGGCTGTTACGCATTGCTGATTGCAACATGTGGCACATTGTACAAGGCAAAAAGAAAAGAAAAGGAAAAAAAAGTTGAAAAGAAAAACTGGAAAAGCGCTAAAAAATAATGTAAAAAATAAAACTTGTTTTTGATTGTTTCCTACGAATGACATGTGCGTGTGTGTGAGTGAGTGAGTGTGTGCGTGAATATAAAATTGAATTTTTATTGGAACAAACATCAGAGAGGAAACGCATTGATAGTCAGACAGGTGGAAAAGTACAGAAATCGTGAGGGAGGCGCGTGGCGAGTGCCTCTGGCATGCCAATCGATGCAAAAATAACACAAATATTTTATTACTCAGTCACAGTGCTGGGGCAACATTGTTGTTGTTTTGTTGTTGTTGTTTTTGTTTGGGCTTTTACGTTATTTTGATTAATAATATTTGTAAAAGGTGCATCTGTACAACGACCTTGACACACATTCAATTCTTGAAGCTCTAAATTAACCAAATGTATACATACATATGTTTATACATTTAATACAATTTTTTGTTGTTTACATATTTTATGAACACAGATAGAGCACACATATGCTTTTGAGTGCGTCATGAAATGTGTTTAATGGGTTTTGTATAAATATGTATGTACATATACAGAAGTGTATATACTTGTGTATATACTCATAAATTAAAATTTTTTGATTAAACTTTTTTTATTATCTATTTATTTAGGTTGATTAAATATAAAGTCATCTTCAAAAATATTTTAAGGATTAATCTGTTACTAAAATTTTTATTAATTTTCAATTGAGATATTTAATAATTATATAATAGAGAATATTCTTGTAAGAATGAGAAATTTACTTTGCACACGAAAACTAATTGATTAAAAATTCTAAATCCAACATATGTGAAATAGACAGGAATTTTTTCATTCCTTTTTGGAGTTGTCGTCAAATTTGATATATTTTTGCAAATTTGTTTGTTATCCATATAAATTCTAAAGACCCGAAAAGAAAAGGAATTTTTATTCTTCAGCTTTTTTTTTTATATATATATATAAATTTAAAAATCAATTTAAATGAAAAGAAATTTATATTCTCTAGTTTTATTTTTTCTTATTTTTTTTTTTTTAATAAAATATGAAACGTTCACAATTGTATCTACATCTGTCTCTGTATCTGTATCTGTATCTGTATCTGTATATGTATCTTAAAATCTGCATCGTCCAGGAGTCTACTTTTGTTGGATAGTGTAATTCGGAAACAGTCAATCGATTAACGATTTGCTTTGATCCATTTCAAAAAATTGTATTCAAATTCTTTTTCCACGTTTATTCAACTCGATTCTTCTCGCTCTTTGCAGATGTTAAAATCGACTTCAATGCATTGCCAACAAATGTCCGCAGCAACAACAATAACAACAACAACGAAAACAATAATAACAATAACAATGATGACAACGAGGAAGGCAATGAGAATGATGGCGATGACGTTGACGTGTCAGACGTGACGTCACTGTCAATGCAGCAGCAAGCGAGCAAAGAGCATGGAAGGCAACGGACAAGGGCAGAGGCCCGAGCTATGCATGTAGCAGGTGCAGATGCAGTTGCATTGACAGCAACAGCAACAGCAACAGCAACAGCAACAGCGACAGCGACAGATGTGGAACGCAAATATGGCCAAATATCGAATCATATATATCTGCTCTATATGCGCGCCTCTGGCCTGCCCATAATCATTGTCTTTTTTATCACCGCACTAATTTTGCAATGTTTGCGTGTCTACACGGACGTTTGGCTCCAACATTGGAGCGACCATGTAGATGGCGCCGAGAGCGACAGCGACATGGATACGGGCAGCCACGAAGTCACGTACTATTTTCGCATGTATGCAACAATTTCGTGTGTTTGCATTATAATGGCCATGATATCAACACCGGCCGGACAATGGGCCGGCTGCAAAGCCAGCCGTAATTTGCACGATAAACTGTTGCTAACGATTTTGCATAAAACTTTGCATTTTTTCCAAGTGACGCCGCTCGGACGCATTCTGAATCGTTTCAGCAGCGATATGGCGATCATTGATAAGGTAAGATTTGTTATTTTTATCAGCTACCCTATGTGTAACAAAAATAATGGGTTGGGTATGTTAATTGTGGATAGAGAGATGTGACAAGCGTTAGATGACACTGTATAAGATGATTTGATTTGAGGATCTTTAATAAAATTATTGTTTTTTTCAAATAGTTGTTGAGCTGATATAGACTTTAAATTTGTTAGATTTCAATATGAATAAGATAAATTTCAAAAGAAAAAAGTTATGGGACAATTTGATATAGGAATTATTCTTATTAACGCAAATTTTGAGGAGTGCGATATACTGAGTGAATATATCAAATGCAGCTTTATTACTGCTGCTTGTAGATTATTTTTGTTTATGTAAAAATTCTTAAGTTATACTTTAAATTAAATAATTATGAAAATGGTTGAAGTGAGTGGATTGGCTGAATTGTATATAACTTAATATATAATACTCAAAAGGCAGATTTTAGCTTCAAGCTGATTCAAGCTTGGGAACTGCATGAGATTGAGGAACTTAAATAATGCATTCATTTATTATTATTACATATCAAAGTTAACATAAATTTGCATATATATTTTAATGATTTTTTTTTTTGTTTGGTTTTTTTTTTTTTAATATATATTTTTGCACCCGAGTTGTCGGAATATTATTATTTATATTAAACGTTTGTAATGTTTTAGTTATTTATAAAAAAAGTATGTTTCGAGTTTTTTTTTTTTTATAAAAAATAAAAAATAATAAATAAATAATACTCTCACAACTCGGGTTAAAAAAAAAAAAAATCAAAACAAAATTTTTTTTTAAATAGTTTTTTAGTCATTTATAAAAAAAAAAGAAACAAAATGTTTTTTTTTTTTTTTTTTTTTTTTTTTTTTTTTAATTAATTTATTTTGTTTTATAACAATATGTATTTAGTATTTTAGTTATTAAAAAAAAAAAAAGAAATCATTTTGTTTCGAAACATCTAACACTAAATATATATTTTTACAACTCAAAATAGTGCAAAAATTAAATAACCAAACATAATCATTATACTCTAATCTCCTATTTGTAATTATTATTGTTATTATTATTATTATTATTATTATTATTATTTATTTATTTATTTATTTATTAATTTTTTTTTGTGTTCTAGTTGTAGACATATCTATATTTTAGCTGACATAGATCAAAATTATATTTGCTTTGTCAGCGAGGTGTTCACTTTAATCTCTGCCTGCCGAGTTACATTAGCTATTGTTGCTTACCGACTAAACAGGCCTTTACTCTCCTGAACTGTTTTCAACCCTGAACCTGCCTATTAACCTTCAAGGTTTATCTCTGCTATTGTCATCAAAATTCCTGCGTCTAGCATCGACTTTTTGGCAAAGTCAGCAAACATGTTTGGCTATTTTCATTTGCTTCGAAATAGTCTCTAGAAAGAAAGATTATTGATTATTTATGGCATTATATATATAAATTTACTTATATACAATACATAATATTTATATAAAATTAATATCTTTCACCTGTATGATTTTAAATCTACTTTCGTTTAGCTTTGATTTTACATCACTGATAGTTAAGTTTGCAATTTTAATTTTATTTTATAATTTCACTATATAAAATATTTTCTTATATATAAATCTATATTGATAGTTAAAATCGGAATAACATTAATTTAATTTTATTATTCATTTATCTGCATAATATTTATATATATTTATATAATACATATATACAAAATATCTTTTATAAAAATTTAATATAATATAATAGATTACAAATATTTGTTAATCTATAAATCTAGATTTGCATCTAGATTTCAATATTAAGTCTAAAATTTGACTTTATTTTGAATTTACATCTTCGACAGTTTAATTGCGAATATCTTAAAATTTTATATTAAAAACGTGCACCATGCAAAGCCGGGTAATGCCTGATTGCTATACATACAAACATAACTATATATATACCTATATATACATCAATATATACATACTTATATCTGCATAATTTTCGGTTAGCTTTTTGTATTGTGCGGCATAAAATATGAGCATATTGTCTGTTGTTTCCGCTCTTCTTCTCGCTGTTGTTGCTGCTGCTCTGCTTTAGATTTGTAGCTGATAAGCACGCATTATGCATTGATGTTTTGTATATATATATAGGAATGTGTATGTGTGTGTGTGTGTGTGTGTGTGTGTGTGTGTGTGTGTGTGTGTGTGTGTGTGCGTGCGTGCGTAATATATGAGTTTGTTGACGCTATTTTTAGGGTTGCTTTCATTATAGTTTTTCACTTTGTTTGTCAATTTTTGCATACAAATTTACCAAAAACTTGTTGGATTATGAGAATGAGTGCGTGTGTGCATGCTTTTGACTTGATTAAAATGACATTGATGGATCTTCAATGAAGTAGATTTTGTTCTATAACAAATTGTTACCTATTCTCTAATTAGTTTTGATTGAAGTTTCTTTATGCTTGAACTATCTTTGGGCCAAATTCTGCATTTATTTGTTAAGCAATTAAAACGTTTGTCGCCTTTTGTGAAAAGCAATTCAAGTGCACTTTAAGTTAATTAAAAAGTAAAATTGTCAAATTTGTATTGTTTTTAATTTTATATCTGAGCTTAATTTTATACCAAGCGTGATGTAACTGCGGCTTTTGGAGCTATCGAAAGGGAATCAGCTAAAGTTGGTCTTGCAGTAAACATGGGCAAAACAAAGTTTATGGTGTGCAGTACTAGAGAGTCGCGGCGTCTTGACTCTTACCTTACTGCTGGAGACTATAACTTTGAGTCTGTCAAGGACTTTGTCTATTTGGGAACTGCAGTGACCAACAAAAATGATGTCAGCCTGGAGATCAAGCGGAGAATTACACTTGCCAACAAATGTTACTTTGGGCTCAGTAGGCAAATGAACAGTAGAGCCCTCTCTCGAAAGACAAAGGTAACCCTTTACAAGACACTCATCATTCCAGTGCTGCTTTATGGAGCGGAAGCCTGGACCGTGACGCAGTCAGATGCAGCTGCTCTTGGTGTCTTTGAGAGAAAGATTCTTCGCAAGATCTTTGGACCAATTTGCGTTGGCGAAACCTATCGTGTCAGATGGAACGACGAGCTGTACGAGCTATACGGCGATGTTGACATTGGCAAGCGAATTGACATTCAGCGTCTTCGTTGGTTGGGTCACATTGCTCGTATGGAGGAAAACACTCCAGCTCGTTCGGTTTTTGATGCGGTAGTTAGAGGAGAACGAAGAAGGGGTAGACCTCGAACCCGTTGGAAGGACCAGATGGAGGCAATCCTGAATGGTGTTACCAACTGGAGAAGTTGCGCACAGGACAGAGAAGCGTGGAGGCAAATTGTGCATCAGGCTGTGCTCCGATAGGGGTGTTATTGCCAATTATATATATATATGATATATTGAATTATATAAAATGCAATTTATTATATTTTGTATTTTATATTTTATATTTTATATTTTATATTTTTTTTTTAGTTTATATTTTATATTTTATATTTTACAGTTTATATTTTATATTTTACAGTTTATATTTTATATTTTATATTTTATATTTTATATTTTATATTTTATATTTTATATTTTATATTTTATATTTTATATTTTATATATTATATCTAATATTTTTATGTTTTATTTTATAATTTGCTTCAACAAAATATTTAATTAAACTTTATTTAATATATATACAAATGTAGAATTAAAATTTCTGTAATTATTATTTAATAACAGGTCGCAGGCATGCATTGAATTTAAAATGATTATTTATTTTTAGGCATGTGCATTATGTAACTAATTTAATCCAACATTTGGCTTTTAAATGTTATAATGTCATTTTCTCTCTGTCTGTGTGTGTGTGTCTGTCTGTGTGTACCTCAATCTGCATGCGTTTGTCAAATAAATCTTCAATTATCGTGCACTTTACAAGTGGGCTGGGCACTTTGTGCAATCGCAGCGGCTGGCAAACAAAATTTGATTATGAAACATTGTCGGGGCGTGGCAGGGGTTGAGACGGACTGAGTGGGGCCGGAGTTGGGTTTGTGGCTCACATTTGTCAAAACGTGAGCCAGGATACACAATTCATTGGCTGGGCATGGAGCTTGCAAATTGTAGTCGTTCTCGTTAATTTTAGGACAAACGACAAGCTTTGCAGGAGGCGGCGACGGCAGCGGCAGTTCAGGCGAGGTGGGTGCGGCATGTGGCATACACAAATTTAGTCATTTGTCAATTCGTGTGTTGCAAACGAGCAAAAGTCATTTAAAAACATTGCCCGAAAAGCCGCAGCAGCTACCTGGCGGCAGCCCAATATGTGCCTTCTGTCTATGCTCCTGCTGTTGCTGCTCATACTCCTGCTGCTCATACAGCTGCTGCTGCCATGTTGCATGCCGGAACTTTTCACACAGCTACGAACCATTTAGACAGTTTAGGTCACAAAAATAAGTATATGGAATTGGTAAAAATTAGTAGAAATGTAATTTGTATTATTTATTTGCATAGACGATGTTTTGTTTCGGATTTCTATCAATTCGTCTTTTCGTTATCTTGTTCATATCATTTCTCAGACTTCCTCACTCTTAAAAGACTGAATTTTACTCAATCGCGAGTCTGCTCATTTCCACTCATATTCTATTCTTATCCGAACTTATCCGAACAGCATAAGTGTAGCCATCTTGCTCTCGATCTGCATGGCACGAGAGTACGTGCAGTAACTGCTATTAGTTCCTCCTTTTCTCTCTATCTCTTTCGGCTGATACGCATGGATGTCAAAGAGCAGCGCGCAGCTATAATGCAAAATTACTCGGCTCAGCTTGCACTGTTAACAGTTTACTCAATCGTGTGCTCAAAAACTCACAAATACTACAGCAACAGTAACAGGCAATCACGATAGTGACGATTAAGCAATAGTCACTGTTACCCAAGATTGAGTAACACTCTTTTAACAGTGACTATTACCTATTACATACTACTATTATTTATTCAATGGACTACTTACTGTTACTACATTGAGAAGCAGTATTAGGGCACTGTTAAAAGACTCTGTTATGTGCACGATTGACTAACACTAGGTTATGCAAAGCGGTCTGTTAAGTTTACAGTGCGAAGTCACAGCTGCTACAATCTCATTGAGTTTTGCTTGAAATTAAAGCATTTATCTAATCAAAAGTTAAATTTGGTAAATTAAGATTTTATTTATTTGATAAGATTATTGTTAATTAATGAATTGTTAAGCACTTATCTAGTATCTAATATTATCTAAAATGATAATGTAATACTATCTGATATTTTATAATACAGTTGAATAGTGTGATATCAATCGAGTAATATATTTGGAAAAACTCACACATTTATTTATAATCAATTTCAAGTTATGCTTCTATTTTCTTGACCTTGTCTGTACACATATGCTTCTATACGTATATTTTTTCATTCACAGAAAATCGCTGCAACCTGTCAACGCCTGCTGCAGTTCAGTTTGCTCTGCCTCTGTGCCATACTCATAAATGTGAGCATTACGCCCTGGTTCCTTGCCCTCACTCTGCCCATTTGTGGCGCCTACTATGCCATCCAGAAGTTCTACAGGTGCTCGGCACGGTAAGTGAAATGTATTTCTGTATATGCTCGACTCGACTCCTTTTTGCTCCTGTTGCTGGGCCTCACACACACACGCACACACACATAGAATTTTCTGTTTGTAATGCTGAAAAAGCGACTTTCATAATTCTTGTGTTAACTGTAATAAATATGCAACTGCCACGCCTCCATTTGGCCATGTTCCTCAAAAGTTTACAAAACTTTTAATATTGCTGTTGCTGCCGCTCCCGCATCTCTGGATTGCTTGAATTGTTTTGAAAAGTTTATCAGCATTTTGCTGGCCAAAGTATTTGGCCATAGGCATTTCAGCTCGAATACACAACTACATATTGTCAACAGAATGACAAAAGATTTTTGCATTTAATACTTTTGCCTCAACTGTTTGACAGCCTCTTTTTTTTTTTTTTTTAGATACACTCGCATTGAGAGTAGTTTGATTTGCTGATTTATTTTGTGCATTAAGTGAGAAAGTTTTAACTTGAATTTTGTCTCTCAACTTGGAGAGAGTCAAGCTTTCCCATTCAAAATAATGAAATACTTGGAGTATATTTTATTTGTTTATTTATTTATTTTTTTTTAATGTTTTTTTTTTTTTTTTTTTTTTTTTTTTTGTTTTGTTTTGTTTTTATGTGTCACATGGTTTAAATATGGCTTAAGGGCATACATATATATATATATTTTTTTATTTATTTATTTATTTTTTTTTTTATTCAATTCGCCTTATTTTTATTTTTTTTTATTTTTCATTTAATTATGAGGGAGCTGAGCTCTGAATTTTTTGTTTCGTTTTTAAGACACAGGGCTATTAGATTTATTTGTTGAGCAGTTATGTGAGATTCTAATAATTTTTACTATTATTAGTTATTGAGCATTAATTTATTAATTATTCATATCAATATTATTTACATGTCATGACATATATGGTAAAAAGATAAAGCAACAAGGGCTTAACCTCACCAAGTATATTAACATAATTTAAAATAAAAATTTCTAGTTTAGTTTTAATTATTGAGATTCATATCATGTTTAACATTTCTTAACAGAGCTTCTCTTAAATTCGAAATTAAATGAATGAAAGCATTTCTCGCTTTGATTGAAAAAAAAAAAAAAAAATAATAATAATAATAATAAAAATAAATAAATAAAATAAAATAAATAAATAAAATACAATAAATAAATAAAATACAATAAATAAATAAAAGTTAAAGGAAACTTAAATTTCCCTTTAATTGTTGTGCGTTTTCTATTTTCTATTTTTATTTCAAGAATACAAAAATCATAGGAAAACTTAATGTAGACTGAAGGTTGTTATGAAAAAGTAACAAATTCTAGTACATAAATGAAATACTTAGTTAAGCAATGATTTCTTACTTTAAGCTACTTCAAGACAAGATATTCATCATCAAAGAGCATTAAGTATTCCACATTTAGCTAATCGAAACTCTCAATCTCTACTGGTCCTTGGCTCTGCCTGGAATATCTTTGTTTTTGTTTAGATAGTGCGAGTGGCTCTATTAGCAGCTTTCTATTCAAGCATTTGTGTGGCTTCTAATTGTCTTTCGAGTAAATTTTGTGCAGAGAAAGTTTATCTTTGTGGGAGGGCGGGGCGGTGCGTGGTACAATTGTTGTGGTCCATTAGTTGGTCGGGCTGCAAAACAAAAAATAAATACACAAATAAAATAAAATAAAATAAACAAAAATTAAATACCTTTCAAGAGTTATGCAATTGAAGAAGCATTTCGTTTTTGTTTTACCTTATTTTATATAGAAATTCTGACATCAGATTCAAATTTGTTAAATATTATTATTTAATAAATAAAAAGAAATATATACATAAATTTTTTATTTATTTTGAATTCAAGCTTTAGCTTATTGCTTCTAGTTGAGGCAGAACAAACCAGACTTTATTTAAACAGATGTTTAGGTTATCTGCAGTTTCGGGCTATAGAAATATTCTGAAAAATTTGAATAGAATTAAATTGTCAAAGAAAGAGCTTAGCCTTAGACAAATGACTTTAAAAAATATGACAAATTATTAACACAGCTGTTTTTAGTTTTTATATCACAAATTGAAAAATCTTAAATCTATTTAATATTAAATTTATAAATACTTAATAAATTTAAAATAAATGATATAGTAATATATGGAATATTATAATGTTGTATAAATTAAATCAAATTTATTTTAAAATTTATATATGACACCCACTATAAAAATGTAATTGTTGGAGTGGAGGCTCGATAATAAATACAAAATCGTGGTTGTAATTCCTCGACTATATTTTTGGTTAAAGCCTGTGTCTTTTCTTAATCGTATAAAGTGTAAGTAGTATGAAATAGAATCTAGGAAGAATATCCTACCTACTAATTGTGAACCAGTAGAAGAACTGTAGTGGTAGTTATGCTATTAACAGCGTTTAATGCTGTGAATGCTATTAACAGCGCATAATACTGTTAATAGCACAGCATGACGATGTGGAATCTGACACTAACAGTTATTATTATATATGGGTAATTCTCCACAAAAGTAAACTTTTTGTCACGTTCGACACTTTGGTTTTTTGTAATTATCTTGAAAATGCATCAATTTAATAAATATATAAACAATATACAGTTTATTAAAATTATACTATATTATTGTTGTACTATATTATTATTTTACATAAAGTAAATTAATTTAAAAATTTATTAAACATAATATTTCATAAATTTATATGTAAATTAATTTAAAAGTGCATTTATATAATATTAATATTAAATATACAGTTAATATATCTAATATATATTATTTTATTTTATATAAATGAAATAAATAAATAAAATACAGTTTTTTAAAATTATTTTATATTATTTTATTTTATAAAAATTAAATATAATGTTATTTTATATTTTGATATATCTGATTTTATAAACTTAAATAAATTTAATTAACATTTACCTATATATACATTTAATATAAATTTTAATAGATTTAATTGTTATTTAAATGAAAATATAAAATGTAACAATTTAAAATTGATATTTACCTCTTCTTCTTCTTCTTTCAAATTGTCTTTTCAAGTGAGCTGCAGCGCATCGAGAACTCGAGCAGCTCGCCGGTCATATCGCATCTGGCGGAGACGATACAGGGTGTGACCACAATACGTGCATACAATCAGCAGGCACGTTTCACGGAGATACTGTTCAAGCGACTCGAGGCGAACACGATTGCGTTTACCATATTGAATACGAGTAACCGCTGGCTGGGCATATCATTGGTGAGTCCTTTGCGTATCGACTGTCTGTCTCACTATTCCAGTGTTCCAGTGTTCCAGTGTCCCAGTGTCCCACTGTCCCGCATCGTCCACACGTCTGTTGCGGTCCATAGAGACTTGGTCAATATGCACATTTGATTTCTGTAAAATATCCTTGTGTGTGCATTTCAATTGAATTGGCATTTCAGTTTAGGAGACACAGAGAGAGAGAGAGGGAGCGAGAGGGAGAGAGAGGGATGCAAATACCAGATATTTCTCGCTGTTTGCCAGCTCAGATGACCCTCAGTGTTCAGGTGACTCGATACTTAGTCCTGGGGCGGGACCTTGTGTCCCATCCATCGTGGAGACTCGCACTGTCAGCAAAGGCTGCCCGTCTGCTGCATACCTTTGAGTGCTCAGTTTGCTCGTGCTATAGTTTACAGTTTATAGCTTACAGTTGTTCAAGTGTCTGTTATGGATCTTAAGTATCCATTGACTGTACTCAAATTGTTGCACATTGTGTTGACGCGTGCAATTGTGGCAACTGGAATTATGTATAATGTGTGTCTGAGCCAAAGGGGGAGAGCTTTGCCTTATTGGTTGTATGCACAGTGCGGTCAGCTAATAATCACATACAACTCAATATGGTCGATTGTATTGTCGTTATGGGAATTAACTATGCGTTGACTGACGCACACCCCCCTCTCCCAAAACAGGTGCAAACTGTCGAGTGTGCCATGATTAAACAATTCAATTTCTGGCTTTCAGTTATTTGGGCCATATGCAATGAGCTCTTGCCATTAACCATTGATATGTTAGCAAGTCTTCTGTGTGTTTTCACACGCTTCAATTGAATATGCATGAAGATTGTATATATGCAAAAATGCATATGTATAAATGAAATATGAATGTTTTCCTTGCTAACAAATGTCAGTGAAACCATTTGACTTGCATATTTGCTTTTGTTAACATTTGGTATTTGACAAATACATTCTTATTAGACTCGAACATATTTGGGGTTAAATGTGCATCTCTCTCACTCTCTTTCATTTTGCTCTCTTAGGTTATTTGCATGTTGTAGTCAATCACTGTTAAAAGACTCCGTTTCACTGTTAACTTAACAGGCCGCTTTGCATAGTCTAGTGTTACTCAATCGTAGCTCGCACATTACAGTTAACCGTTTTATTATTTATGCTCATTTTTTATTTACACTCTCTTTCGCTCTGAGCAAGAAACTCCTGCTCTTCGTTGCGCGCCTTGAGTTGAGCTTTTCGCGTGCAGGTAGCGTTACAATTGACGCTCGCACAATGAAACTTTGTAAGTGTGCAAATTACTCAAAGAGTCTATGCAAACGGTCTTCATATTCTCACACACACATGCACACATTTAGTTCACCTCGCATGCATACTAACACATACACAAGAGATTTGATGCTTCATTTAACTCAACTAAATGCTTGAGGAACAAACAGAGCGAAAGAAAGTCAACGAACGTGATTGCAAGCCGATCGCGAAAGTACTCGTGAAAGAACCGTTGCCAACGGTTGCTCTCTGAGTTTTTGCTCAGTGCTGTCAACAATCGTAATATCCAATATTTCACTTCTTGGGCAAACTATTAAATTTGGAAGTCAAACATTTGTTGGTAGCATGCGTTACATTATTTTCTAATTTCAAATCAAACAAAAACTAACTAAACTATCAAAGTGGTTAGCTCTGAAACAGCTATTACGCATTACGTACGCATAGGTCTGAAATGCCAAGTAAAGTCAAAGACTGGTTAAGGCCGCAAATGCAACAGCTTTGAAGTTAGGTTCGAGGATTGCTCACATGCAAACACACATACATACACATGTATATAGAATGAAAGAGAGGGAGAGAGAAATATAGGGAGAGAGCGTGTGTGTACGAGTGTGGGATCCAGATTCAATCGACCCAAGTCGCCTGCCGTCTCGACCCACTTTAAAGCTGGTAGCAAAAACTTTTCAATTGTGGTTTGGCAGCTTCCCCGTAAAACTTTCATTAAGATGAAAGAGAGTAAAAACTTTGTCCAGTGCCAGGCGGGCCAACGAGCTGACGGATCCGTTTAGAGAGATAAAAAAAAAAAAAAAAAAAACAACTAAGTATATTGCAATCGAGCGTAACGCATTGTTTAATACTCATTCAAAAATTGACAGCAAATTATTATGGCAAATTGAATCAAATTGAATAGGATTTAGTTAGTTGGTTTTTAATCAATCAAAAATGCTATTAAAATCCAATTTTTTGAAAGAGAGATAGAAAAAAAACATGAAGATATGGAATAAAATATGTTTTCTGCAAATGTAATTCATATCGAAATAGATCAAAGAGTATTTGTACTTAATACGCGAACTAACACTGTGTTAACTGAAATATCTATTGGTGTTATGCATAAAAAAACGATATTCAATTTTCGATTTTAATCGATATAAGGCAAAAGGGTTAGGTTATCGAAAAAACTATATATTATGACCTTGTATATGTACCGTATATTTCAAATTGAAGTCTCTGGCATAATTTTTATATTTCGTTAATTTATTATTTGCATCTTGGTTTGTAGAGAATCTTAACAGAAATTCGCATGATGATAGATTCCTATCTATGATGTCTATCAGAATACTCTTATATTATATCTTATATTGTCTTTGTATTATTAAAAGTCATTATCTTTGCCTTGCTCTCTGTTGCATTCATTTACTCCTCACAATTCGTAGACAAATTCTTAGTGAATATTTAAAAAAACTCACAGACAAAAGTTGCATAAATCCAATAAGCTCTATTTTCAATTTCTATGAGCGAGTATCGAAAAGCACAAAAACGCACACGTGGGCTGATTAAAAAGTCATGTGGAAAAAATCTTTACCAAAATGCCAACACTAACAAGCATGCATCATGCTAGAGACTAGCTCTGATTCTCTCCCTCACTCTCTCTCTCTCTCTCCCTCTCTCTCTCTCTTTCTCTGCCTCTGTCTCTATCTCTTTTGGTTTTTGACTGTCTCTGTTTATTGCAGGATTACCTGGGTGGCTGCATTGTTTTTGTGGCCATCGTAACGGCACTGGCAACGGCAAGCGTCAGTTGCAGCAGCTATGTGAAGGAGGCCGTGGCAGAGCTGGCTGCAAGTGGCAGAACGTCGGAGATGGCAGAAACTTATGCCATCAATAAAGGCGCCAGCTCCAAGGAGTTGACGCCGACGCCCTCGCTGGTCGGCCTGGCCATAAACTACACGTTGTTGGTGCCGATTTACCTTAATTGGGTTGTAAAACTTTTGGCCGATATGGAGATGTATGCGGGCTCGGTTGAACGCATTGCGTACTATGCACAGCAGACGCAGCAGGAAGAGCAGGAGCAGCAGGAGCAGCACGAACAGCAGCAGCAGCAGCAGCAGGATACGGAAATAAGCAATGAAGTCGATAGGTCGCCCTGCACGACTAACGTTGACAAAGTTTACCCAGGCGCAACGTCAGCTGGCGTTGATGTTGCCGGCGACTCAGCTCGAGCTGCTGATAAATTAAATGCAGGCAATGCAGCTGGAGCAGCAGCAGCAGGAGGAGCAGCAGCAGCAGGAGGAGCAGCAGCAGCAGCAGGAGCTGCAACCGGCAATGGCAATCACTTAAACTTCCACACGGCACCAGTTGTTGACAAGCGGCAGCTGGCGACGACAGCGGCAAGGACGTCAATGATTAAGGATAAGGCAATGACAGCACTTGGCGACAAGGTCGCGTTATCTAATGAGCCAGCGAGGCGTATCAAAACTTGTGAGTACCGAACAGCATCTATCTATCTCTATCACACACACACACACTCTGTCTCTCTCTCTGTCTGTCTGTCTCTGTTTGTGTGTGTGCATAGTTACACCTGCAACTAGTTGGTAGCTATGGCCATTATATGGCTCATTGAGTAACAATTGATTTATGACAGTTGCTCGAGTTGCGCCAAACATTTACACTATCCGACAGAATTGAGTTTGCGTGAAATTAATTGACTCTGAGTGAATTTTTGGAGCATTTTATTTATGTGACAGTTCAGGATCGAAAATTAACTGCATATTTAGTTCATGATTATGATGTAAGTAGGGCCTAATTGAATTAATATTTGAAACTATATATAATATGGCATATGAACTATATATATATTATATGTCGTATCGATGTAATATGATTGACAGTTGCAGTAGTATTAAAGAGAAACTGCCAACTAGCGCTAATCGAATGAGTTGGCATTTTAGTGACAATTAAATGATGTATTGTCATTAGAAGAGAGATAACTAAAGCTTTTGCTGAACGTGGTCTCAGATGTAGCTGAGTGAGAGCGAGAGGGCTACTTATGTCCTTCGCACAGATTTGCTATGATATTGATGAACGAGAATATGCAACCAAGAGGCAGTTTGACAGGAGAGCTGAATAATGGCACTTAATCAGAGACGGTCGCGTAAGAAAGAGCTTTGGAGATAGAAGTCGACGACTCCGAGAACACGTTATTACGCAAACCTAGAATGGAAGTCGGGTATAATAATTTTAATGCTACGACGCAATGTATATATATTGTATATACACTTCATGTCAACAGCATCGTGTACTCTTTATATCTTATTTTTTTTTTAGCTAATATCCTATATTTATTTTAAAGCTAAATTTAAGTTATAGTTGCCATGGCATGCTTAAAAAACTGATCAATCATTTGCATTAATTTATTCAACATAAAAGAGAGTTTGAATCTCAAAAAAACTTTGCTTTAGCCTATGGAAATTTATTGCTTAACAAATGTAAACCATTTTTATAGATGTAATTTTTATTTATCAGGATCTGTAACAAGTTTCTTGTGCTGCAGTGTAATTAAAAATTAATTACATTTTTTATAAATTTTTTAAAAAATATTTTTTTTTGTTTAAAGTTTAGTTTTTCACAATTCTTCATAGTTGTTCAATTAATTTAACAAGTTTCTTGTGCTGCAGTGTATCATTATTATTTTTTTTTTCTTTGATTAAGAACGATTAGTTTGCCACAAGGCAACGAATGTTTTAACCTCACATTCTTCATAGTTCTTCAATGCACTCTTAGGCATCTGCAATTAAATTGTAATTAATATATATCCTTCGATCTGTTCACCTGGCTACTCACCCATGTTGTACTGTTGAGGCACAATCATTTTACCATGCACCAGTTGGCATTTGCTCAAAAAGAATTCTAGGATTTGCTCGGGGCACAGTTGCTTAGCCACATCGGATGGCAAAAGTATAGTCGATTGATTCTCCAATAGTAAGAGATAATACCATTTATTCAATACTTGCTTCATGCCAATCACTTCCTTTATATTCATGTTCACCTGGGCTGTGGCAGAATATTCACTTGTAATCAGAACCATTTTGCGAAAAAAAAAATTAAATTTGACTTGATTAACTCTCGCAGAACTTTACGAATGAATTGTGCTGCTTTGACAGCTACGATTGAAGTTTTTGACATTGCAGCCAGGGTCAGTTCAATTTGACAGCTTGAATGGAACTAGTTCAAGTGCTCCTAGATGAGCGCTCTTTAGTTATTATTAGAGTTGGAACTTTCAACTTGGAAGTAAGTCTGTGATATTTTACGGTTCACGACTACATCGTGACTTGAACAATGTTTGCTGAAAATATGATATCGATATTGTGTTCAAGCATTGGGCTATAAGACTAAATAGTAAAATATTTATAAGACACATACATTTATATAAATGTAAATTTTATTTAAATGTATTAGGCATATAAATTTATATAAATATAAATTTTATTTATAACTTAAAAAACATAAAATATGTATCTTATTTAAAGTTCATATTTATTTATTTATTTTTTAATATTTATTATATTTTGTATATATTTTTATTCATTTAAAAACTTAGTAGGGAAGAAGTTAATCAACAATTCGGAAAAATGTAGAATAATATATAAGTAGAATAAAAATAGAATAATATATAAGTAGAATAATAATGTATTATATACATATGTCAGGAAATTACAAAAAATATAGTTAAAGTCTATGTTCGCATCTGAAATGAAACTATTAAGAAATATTTTGTAAATTTTTGTATTTTTCAAATTTATTGAGAAGGAGAAGAAACTATTTAAGATAAAATATAGGTGGAATATTATAACTATATATGTAAAATAAGGTATTTATTTTGAAATAAAACATGTTCTATTCTAATTTTGATTTTTTAAATTAAATTAATATTATCATTTTTTTTTGAGTCAATATAATTTAAAAATAATTTATAAATATAATGTATTATATAATTTTTAATTTTTTGAGTCAATATAATTTAATAATAATTTATAAATATAATTTATAATTTAACTTATATTTTAATCAATTTTTGTTTATAATTAAATATTATTTTGATTAGAGAATCTGCTATAGGGCTAATGAAGAATCTTCTCTAAGGCGAAAGTATTTTCTGATGATTAAACATTAACTAAACATTTCATAATTTATATTAGCTTCTTCTTAAATATATCTCTTTATCAACTGAATGCCTTTACGATCAATTGAAAACAATTATTTTCTTGTTGTTCAATTGTTCGTTTGATTTTCGTTTTCTTTTGTCTCAGTTCCGAATTGTTTTTTGGGCTAAGCTAGTCGACCGCAGTTTAAACCTGCTTAGGAGCGTGTGCTAAAGTTGACTTTAAAAAGCATTCGAGTGCGTGCCATGATCTGGAAGACCCTTTTCATGAAGTTTTTGTTTGCCCGTTGGCTGTTGGCCGTTGGCCGTTGGTGAGGCCCTCATCACTTTTTGCTTAGCTGGTTCAATTTTTGGCTTTCACTTCGAGTTTTCAAATATTCAACTGACAGTTGCGGGCGCAAAAAGTCGCCCTGTCTCTATATATAGTCGAGCGAAAAGGTCACAATTTTCACGCTTTGTCGATTCGGGTTTTAAATTTAATATAAGCGTTGTTTACATTTATTCAGTGCATCCGCTGTGCTCTTTGTTTGCTTATGTGTTGTCTTTCATTTTTGTATATTTGTTTCATTTCTTTTTATTTTTTTCATTTTCCTGGGCAGACCAAAGCGTTCCGATTTCCTGGCCTCAGCGTGGCGACATCAGCTTCGAAAATGTTAGCCTACGTTATGAAGGGCAAAGGCAGAATGTTATCAGCAACCTCAACTTAAAGATACCAGCAGGCCAACGGGTAAGTACAAACAACAATGTCAAAGCCAAACAAGTCGTAAAAAATTTGTGATTGATCAACTAGCAGATACCTTGTGAATGAGTATTAAAGTCTCAGATTTAAAAAGAGCTTTAATGATATGAATATATAATAAATAATTATGTATTATAGATATTTAATAATATAATATAATCATATATGGTATATATGAATAAAATATAATAATTAAATAGAAATTAACAAATCGATATTTTATCGATTTTAGTTAAAAGGAATTTATTTGTTAAAAGCTTCGGCATATTATTAAATATATATATAATTTGATATATGGGCAATTCTCCAGAAAGGTCAACCACAGCCGAAAAATTCAAAGTCAATAAATGCATTGTCTTATAACATTTTTTAATAGAGAATATATTAAATTTAACTAATATAAACTAATTTTATATATATTCATAACCCATCTCGAAATATTGACACCCAAAGCTGAACAAGTGCAGAAGTTCTGGTTTGAGCATTTCTTTTGCACATTTTGATTTTATTTATGTTCTTATGGAGAGACACTATGCAACAAAAAAAATTTTTTTTATCTTCGTTTACCTTTAAATAGTAAGAGAAAAATGTAAAAGGAACGATGCAATAACCTAAACGGTAAATTTTTTCGTTTGTTTCACCGTATATTTCGATGTCACGTTCGACACCGAAAAATAGGTGTTGTTATCAGTAAATCAAATGTATATGAGCAACAAACAGCAAAATTCAGTTGTAAACACAGTTTTCAATTGCGAATTTATTAAAAAAAAAATCAATCGAATATATCAATCCGTTCAATATATATATTAAATTTAAAGTGTGTAGCGTTCGACACCATAAAAAGGTAAAGACAAATTTTAGATAAACTAAAGTGAATTTGCATCCCAGCTTGTGAATATTGAAATTAAAAATATAATTATTGATTATAGATGATTATAGATGGAGAGAGAAAGTATGGAATGAGGAGAACTATAAATTGAAAAACATTAAAAGAATGCAGAGTGTTACACAAATGAGGAGATGGCTGGATGATGAACATGAAAGTCTGATCAAAAAGAGACGAAAATTATATCGTGTACGACAACAAAATAGACGAAAAAAACTAAAAGATAGAAAATGTAATCAAATTTGAACGACAGAATCCAAACTATCCTTACAAATGTAAACAAAGCTTGACCAAAGCAGTTAAAAAGTAGAAACTGCGATGTCGAACGAACGTATTTTTGTTTTTCAGAATATTTTTTTTTTTTTTTTTTTGTATTTTTTTTTTATTTTGTTAAGTTTTTCAAAAAATTAATAAATAGAATATATTGAAAATCATTTCTATTTCTTTTATTCATGCTCAATTACATGAAAAGTAAAAAAAAAAGAAAAAAGTATGGTGGAAAAAATGTCACGTTCGACACGTCACGTTCGACCCGGATTAAAACTAAAAAATAAAATAAACTACTCAATATTTTGGAATCAAATAAAAAACATTATTAAAATGTGTCAATTTCTGATAATTTAAAATTAATTTTAATAATTTATCACTTAAGGTTTCGCTAAAATCTGCGATTGAATGGTTAATTTCAAAATCAACTTCCACTTTTTGTCACGTTCGACCTGCTTGGTTTTTTGTAATTATCTTGAAAATTAATACTTTCTCAAAATCACCCTTAGCACCAATTATAGTGCTCATCAAGAGCTATAAGATCCACTATTTGTCCGAATAAAAAATTGTTTTGGCATTAGTTTTTTTTTACTCTAAATGCGTACGAAATGTCACATTCGACACTAGAGAATTGCCCATATATATATTTTAGGGGAAAAGTCAAATATATTAGAGAAGAACCAAATTAATCGGTAAAGGTTTTTGTATGTAGATATAAAAGTAAAACAATCGATATATATCGATATCAGCAATTTTTCTTATATTGAAGATATGAAGATAGACAACAATTTTCTATAATTAACTTTAAATTCTGACACAATATAATTACGCTTTTATTAAAAAAAAAGATTGTGCATCTTTGTTAATAATTAAATATTTAATTTCAGCTAGACTCTGACCAATTAGTAAAACTTAAATTGTTGCGCTTGCATCGAGCAATAATATACCCGCTTTAAGAACAACACTAGGCATAAAAGAAAAATACAGACCAATATATGTATATATATTTGTGCAGTAAATGGAATCGCATGAAAGATGCAAGAAGCCAATCTCTTGCAGCTCAACAAACTGTAACTGCAGCTCAAACAGCGCCCATTGAGTACTGAGTGTGCACTTTGGCCGCAAACTAACCAAAGCCACACAAATCCATTCAGCATTCAGCATTCGGCATTCTGCATTCTCGTCTGATGAAATGGTCAGACATTGCAAAGAGTCAATAACTGATTGAAAAGTCAGCAACTACTTGCATCTATCGTTAGATAGATACATCCATTATCATTATGGAAGAGTACGCTGAATGTGCTAGAGTAAATCATGTGCGAGTGAGGTTTGGGGGGGCCGGCAGTTAAAGTCGATGATACTCAAAGTGCGTTGAGGCAAATAAGAGCAAAGTACTTGAACGGAAATAAGGGGAATTATTCTGTTAGGGAATTAGGAGACCTTTTTGCAACCCATAAAGATTTTTTTTTTCATATTTATTTTATTTTTTTGTGTGATATTTGTAATGGAAAGCAGTCAATATTCCTAAATTCATTCATTTTCCAAAAAATGTTTATTGCATTTATTTAGCATTCAGTTTTTATTTATTTTTCATATATTTTAGCTGACATTTGAAACAGATGAATTCTTTATTTAATCAAGAAAAACATACATAGTATAAATATGATTTTTTTTTTTTTAATATTCATTCTACAACTGCTATAAATTTCTCGTACTTCTGAACTTTTTCAAAAGTCATCCAAATATTTACAAATGTTTTTAGTACACAGAAAGTAAAAATAAAAGGTGCCGAACTTTCAATACATCTAACATATGTTATAATAAAAAACAATGAGCGAAAGCAAATAAAATTTTTTCACATTTTTTTTTTTTTGGTATACAAAATATGCTATTCAATAGTTTGTACTACATTTTGTGGTGAGAAAAAAAAATGGAAATGCAATAAACATTCAATTCACAAAAAAAAAAAAGAAAAAAAAAAAATAAATAAATAAAATAAAAAAGTCATATGAAAAATCAATATTGAATATATGCCAAAAACTAATAAAAAATATTTTCTATAGAACTTTAAATACTCTATGATGAATATTGACTTATTTTTGCTTAGAAATGTGGAAATATATAAAAATATATATAAATAAAAATATATAAAATATATAAGTAAGAACTTCAAGTACTTAAATATTGTTTTATTAAACTTAAAAAGTCGCTTATTATTTATAAAATTTAACATTTCTTAAACGTTCGTTCACAAATTCGATTTCAATTGATTTAAATATTTTTTCAGTCAGAATTTGTGGCACAATAAAATTAAATTACTGCGTCTGTTTGCAAATAAGTAATTTTTGTGATATATATGTTAAAACAGCACCTTTAAATGTTTTTGCTGTCACGTTTCGTTTTCGCTTTGTCTGCAAAATGTAATACACATAGAATATAATTCAATTGAGTGACACACAAAAAAGGGTTTCATTTACATTTTGTTGTGATTAAGCATAACTTAAGTTTTTATAAAGATACAGAGCGTGTAACAAGTAGAATTTATCAATATTTTAACGTTTTTATACCTGAACCCAATGAAAATGGGAAATCAGGGCATAAGGATTTTGTTAAAAGTATGTAACAGGCAGAAGGAGACGTGGCAGACCCCATAAAGTATATATATTCTTGATCAGGGTAACGAGAAAAGTCGATATAGCGATATAGTCGATATAGCCATGTCTGTCCGTCTGTCTGTCAGAAATCCAATACCTTTTATAGTTCCAGAGCTATCGATAAAAACATTTATTGAGAATCAGCTATAAAATTATATTATATATAGATTTAGTGTCTCCAAGTCTGCTTCATATATAAAGAGACTAATTTAATACAAAGTTTTATTTATTTATTTAATTATTTTTTATTGCAAGGAAAACTTGTATTCCATGAATATATAAATTGTTTATTTATAAAACAAAAATAAATATATGGAAGCGATATGCACAATTCTAATAAATTGTTACATATTATATTTATATAATATAATGAAAGTAATGACAATAGTTAAATGCACAAATTAAGTTGCAAAATCTCTTAATTCATTATTTAACGAATTCAACGTATTTCCAAAAAATAAATCTTTTTTTATACATTTAAATAAGCTTGCTTGAAACAGGGATAGGTAAATTAATAATTTAAAAATAGAAAATTTGCAATTGAATATTTTTGGGAAAGGAAAAAAATTGTTAAAAAAAAAGTAAAAATAAAAAAGAAATTATTTTTATTTAAATATTTTTCTGAGAATTTCAATAAATTTTAGAATTTAAAATATAATATTAACATATAATTAAAATATAATATTAAATTATAATTAAAACATAATATTAAATGCATAACATCTAAAAAATCTATAATTTATTAAAGTAGATAAAAATATTAGTAGAAAATCCAATATATATTTTTTGTGCCCAAAAATCGAATTTAAATAAAAGTAAATTAAATTAATATAAATCAAAAATTAAAATAAACATAAATTAATATAAATAAAAAATTAAAATAAAAATAAGTTAATATAAATCAAAAATCAATAACTAAAATAAAAAGAAATTTTATAAAAAACGTATACAAATAAGAATTAAAATATAGAAACATTTCTTATTCATTGTAGATTATAATGAATCATATAATATTTTCTCTACATTTTTAAAAAGTTTTATTTATAATTTTTTAGTATTTCACATGCTTTGCAAGTGTTTCTGAAATGTTATTTTAATATATAAAATATTCAAAATGAAATTCCATTTTTTTTATCCAATTTAGAAGTTTGTATATGTTTTATTGAAACAAATTTTAGACTCAGAGAAGAATAGAAAATGAAATTTTTTCAATATATAAAATATTCAACCTGAAATTCCATTCAGTAATATATATTTTTTATCCAATTTAAAAGTTTTTAGATCTTTTATTAAAACAAATTTTAGACTCAGCAAAGTGAAATAGAAATAGAAATAGATGTGAAGCGGTTCAGCTGAAAGCAATTCAAAACTGTTATTTAGTTTGTTTGACAAGTTTTATTTATATGCGAAATATCGAATTGAGCCATTCGGACTCGTCTGCCGTCTTTGACTTGGCCAATCAATGCATACATATGTACATACATATCTTTATATATGTGTATATATATATATATATGTGTATATATGTATTTACAATCTCTGTTTGATTACTCACTTGCAGATTGGCATCTGTGGCCGTACGGGCAGTGGTAAATCGTCGCTGGCTCTGTCCTTGTTTGGCGTCCTGGAGACGACAAATGGCCACATTCGCATCGATAATGTGGACATTCAGCAAATCCGGCCAGACGAGCTGCGAACGAGATTGTCGATAATACCACAGGATGTGCATTTGTTTAATGCAACAATACGTGAAAATCTCGATCCGCGCTGCTATTATTCGGATTTGCAATTGTGGAATTGTCTCGAATTGGCGCAGCTCAAGGAGTTTGTCAACGTGCAGCTGCCACAGGGCTTGGGTAAGTGCACTTTTCACAATTCTCTCCATTTGTTATAGATGTTGTTGTACAAACAACAGCAACTGTCAGTTCTATGTGCGCTGCGAAGTTGGCCTTATGAAAAAATCATGTTTATTTTTGGCAGCACACATGACGTTTGGCTTGGCCGCCTTGCCAGCAAATTCGTTTCAACCCTCGATATTCGCCAGTCTCTGGCAGCTAACTTGTCTGTTTGATGTTTGCAAAAATAGAAAATAAAAAACATTTTAAATCGTTCATGCATATTTGACGTTTTGTGTTGATTGGCTCACATGTGGCATACGTCTGTGGCTGCTGCGAATGCATCTATCGAGTTTATTAAGCGTACATATTTGCGTAAGCTCCACTTGATTAGCGTAACTCTGCATAGAATGGTATCTACATATGTAAGTGAACCCTGGAAATGAAAATTAGATGTAGAAGTCGTTTATATGACGTCACTCAGTTTGTCTGATGACAGCTAATCAATGAGTCTACTATATATGTCTGCTTTTCGCTAAAGTTCTAATTCTTGAATAAAGATATAGGAGTTTATAGGTATAATACGCTACTCAAATTTAGCTCTTATTTCAATAACTTATTTCTTATTACATTCTACATTCAATCTTCAAAATAAGCTCAGTTCCTATATACAACTTTTGGTAATTCTGATAGACAATACAGGTTTATAATTATAAAGTGTAAATTTTGTATTGATTTACATGGAATCTCCGAAATTTCATCGAATACAACTGCTGTACGATTTTCAGTAACATGTCATTTCGTACATTTCAAAGTAATTCCAAAACTGGGAGTATGTATATTAATAAATTATTGTTTTCTTCAGAAGCTATGAAGTAAATTCTCAATTCAGTGACACTCACTGTATATAGTATACAGTATATGGTTATGTATGGAATAGCATATTGGGTAAATGGCCGATTTGAATTTTGCCCCATTTGTGCGATAAAGACATTGCAAATTGGACATTTCAAGAAGCGCTCTACAACGTATTTGCAGCTTCATATATGTATGTATGTACATATGTATATAGCGGCGCCTAACAAAACTCCATAGGTCAGACTAGAACATAGCTCGTAAATAACTGTCGATCGTTTTTCTATGTGCGCCAATAAGCATCTTCCACTCACACTTTTGAGTAAAAACTCAAAGAGCAACCAATTGTAACGGTTATTTGGCGAGTTTATTTGCAATCGTCACCCAAACGTTTGGTTGAGCTGTATGAAGTAAATGTTTTCTTGTGTGTTATTGGTGTGCATGCGAGGTGAATTGTGTGTGTGCATGTGTGTGTGTGCATGTGTGTGTGAGTGTTTTTAGTTACTTGCGAATCTCCTAGGTCTCATTGTGCGCGTCGCTAATCGTAACGCTACCTGCACGAATGTGAGTTAAGTGAAAGTCACGCGAATAGCTCAACTCAAGGCGCCCAATAGAAAACAAAAAACGAAAAGAGCCGAAGTCACTTGCTCATTAGTGAATACGATTTTTTTTTTGGCTCTCGTGAACAGCGCGTAAATAATAAAACGGTTAATTGTTATTTGCGAGCTATGTAGTAGACATGCCATTGACTCAATTAACGGACTAGCAGGATAAGTCAAACGGAAGTAGTTCTGCCTGGACTATTGGAGTGTGAAGTTGAATTTTTCATTTGAGCACTTCTAAGTAATTTTTAAAGGGTACTCTACTTGCATAAAGAAGAAGAGTGTAAGTTATTCGTAATTATCATTATCGTTATCTCGTAATCGAGCAGTCTCGACTAGAACCTTCCTACTTGTTTTAATCATTGACAATGAATCTTCTAATTCGTAATACAAAGTCTTTGTCCCTGGCATAAGCAGTCATACTCTCATATACCAGCCTCACCTCTTTACACGCACTCTACACACACCTACGCCAAACTCTTCACATACACACACACAAACGCACATTTCCATATATTTACATCCACGGCGAAGAGTCGCTCTTGCAGCTTCGCTTAATACGCCTCATTAAGGCTTAAGGGCGTGCTTAGCCAGTCGGCCATAATGTCACGCTTATTAAATACAACTTTAATTACGCACTAAAATCCGATTTTTTATGCTCTATATATATATATTTCTACTCGGCTTTACCTGTCGCTGATGCTTGCTCACTCACTCACTCTTTCTCTCTCTCTCTCAGATACGGAAATCACTGATGGCGGCATCAGCCTTAGTGCCGGCCATCGGCAATTGCTCTGCCTGGCACGTGCCATACTGCGTGGCTCCGCCTGCCTGGTGCTGGATGAAGCAACAAGTACATTGGACAGCAGCACGGAACAGGCGCTGCTCAAGGCGGCCGACAAGGCCTTCCAGGGTCGAACAATTATAACCATAGCCGTAAGTCCTTGTGTTAGCTTCTTCATCTGTTTCGTATGCTCTCATTGCACTCTCTTGTTTTATTCACAGCATCGCCTGAGCACCATTCTGGATTATGAACGTATTATAGTCCTGCAGGAGGGTCAAATTGTCGAGGACGGCAATCCGAGGCAGTTGCAGCAGCAGACCAACTCCATATTTTATGGCCTGCTGCAGAAGGGCGAGCAGCTGACGCATATGACGGCCAGCATGTAGAGCACAGCATTAAGCACAGATTTCCACAGAGATGGATTTCTGTTATATTTGTATTGGGTCTGATATGGAATGCCGTTTAGCAGTGTTGTCAATTTTAGCTTTTTTAGAGTCAGATTTTAATTAAAAAAATTTTGTATGGGTGTGGAATGCGTGAAACATAGATTTTAGGTTAATTCCCTAAGCTTTTTATTATTATTATTATTTTTTAATTTATTAATAATATTTTAGGTTTTTTAGCATTTTTTTTTAAATATAATTTTTACTTTTTTTTATAGATTTGAGTGTTCAAAATTATCAAACAGATATAAGAGAATATCCATACTAACTCAAATAATTTATGCTGTTTAGTTTTTTTAAGCTTTTCTTTTTGTATTCTTTTATAGCTAAATTCAGCTTTTTTCTGCTCTGTAAAATATGGCAACACTGGCGTTTATTGTACTTAATTAAGTACTTATTTAATTTGTAAAAGCAAAGATCAAATGAATATTGTTTTTGTGCGTCAAATGTGATTCAGCAGATTTATAACTATAACTATAGCTATATCTATCTATATATCAATGTATATGTATTTGTATATGTATATTTATTTACTTTTATATATTCTCTATATATTCACAATGTCTACAAGTATTTTGCAGTATTTTATTCTTTTTCTTATTAAAAACGAGCTGTTGTCAAATGCAAACATTAAATTTCACAAACCGTCAACTGGCAACAGTGCGTATGCGCTACGTGACCACGTGACAGTAGGTATACGCAGCATAGTACGAGCTAAATATATATATATATATATGTGTATATATTGCTGTCAGGCATATGATGTATGCACGGATATTTGATTTTTTGCAACGGGTAAATACATGTGCATATATATATATATATATAGTACTTCTGTTATATTAAGTAAGAATGTGTGTCGCCTCCACTTGCTTTGCTTTATTTGTTGCAAGTGACGTGTGTTTGTAGTCGAGTGTGTCTGTGTGTTTGAGTGTGCCTGTGTGTGTGTGTGTGTGTGTGTTTGTGTGCTACCCGCAGAGAGCCCACCAATTGCACGAAATACGAACGTGACTCAAGTCATCTAAATGGGAATTTAGAGAGCTTGCGTCAACTTAAAGACCTCTATTTGAAAATGCTATGAGCAAAACTTTGATAAATAAATGCAGGTGAGTATTTATTTTATAAAATAAAGGTAAAATATCTGTGTAAAAAGAAAACTAGAATTTTAAAAAAAGAAGAAGAAATGATTTCCCATTTAAAATTTATAAAAAAAAAGGGACTTACATTTAGTAAATAAATTAGTTAGACATTATCTTATTATTTTTTGCTTTTATTATTATTATAATTATTATAATTTATTTATTTATTTATTAATTTAAATTCCTTGATTATTATCTTATTATTTTTTGTTTTTATTATTATTATAATTATTATTACTTATTTATTTATTTATTATTTTAATTCTTTTTTATGACTAGTTTGAGTCTCATTATAATATAAATTTTTTTATTTGTAATTTTAAGAAACAACATAATAAGAGAATTTATCTTAAAGTAATTTTGTTTCTTTTCTTGAATGTATACACAAGTAGATTTAAATGCATTTAATTTATGCATTTTTATCCAGTATTTCAATGAGAATTTTCGAATTGAGAATATCTTCGGATGCAGTAAAATTCAAGTATAATGCACGTAAGTCAAAAATTTCGATTTAATAAAGCGAAGATATCGACTGAGTTTTTGATAAGAAAATGTTCTTTTATTATTTGATTATTATTTAAGTTAAAAATATATTTTTCTTTTTACTTAACTATTTAAAGAAAAACTGATTTTTTCCCAATAGATTTCTTTTCTTTTTTAAATTCCACTGTAGACTGTATTTTTTTTTTTATTTTTTATTTTTCAATTTATTTTTAAATCATTTTCTAAAAGGTTTCTTTTTTTTTTTCGATTATTTTTTTTTTTAATTTTTTAATTTATTTTAAAATCATTTTCTAAAAGGATTCATTGCATTTTTGAACTCTACTGTAGATTCTATTTACTTATTTATTTTTTATTAATTTTTAAATTTTGTTTATTTATTTATTTATGTATGTAATTATTTGTTTATTTTTTTTATTGATTTTTTATGTATTAACCTATTTATTTATTTTTATTGTTAATTGGTAATTTATTTATATATTTATTATTATTTTTTTATTTATTTGTTATGTATTTATTTATGTATTTATTTCTTTATTTATTATTTTCTGCTATTTAATTA
The DNA here is from genome assembly GCA_030914335.1 of Drosophila borborema. Taxonomy (NCBI): domain Eukaryota; kingdom Metazoa; phylum Arthropoda; class Insecta; order Diptera; family Drosophilidae; genus Drosophila; species Drosophila borborema. Next base: position 74,136 of record JAUESP010000119.1, read on the forward strand.
ATTTATTAATTTATTAATTAATTAATTATTTATTTTTTTATTTAATTATTTATTTATTTAATTATATATTTTTTATGTATGTAATTATTTATTTATTTGTATTTATGTATTTATTTTTACATGTTTATTTATTTATTTTTTTTTATAAGTGTTTAATGTATTTATTAAATACGTAGGGAAATTGGAAAATCTGCTTTTTACCAAATCTAATCAGACTCTAAAATCATGCACTTTCTTTTTTATTCGCCTAAGAAACAACTCAAACAAATTTATGAACTTTGCATCACAATTTGTCAAAATGTCCTTTGAATGCTCATTCGAGATTTAGTCGCAGCTAACAGCTGCAGCTGGAGTAAATCAATTGATTTACTAACAATGGCAATGCAATGGGCACGTTTCAATTGGCAAGTTTCAATTGGCAATTGGCAATTGGTAATTGGCCTTTGCCACACTTGCAACACTTGCAGCAAGTTGCAGCACTCGAAAAATGTGCAACAGAAACATGGCCACAAAACATGTTGTTTGGGGGTATCTAAATCAGTCCAATTAAAAACGCAATGCAATTGGAAACGGAAACGCAAAACGGAATCAGAATCAGAATTCGAATCCGAATCAGAATCGCATTGGCCCAGCACTCAATAACTGCATGAATATGCAACGAAATGTGGCAGCAACATTTATGAATTTATGTGCAACGCGCCTTACCTCAATGCTTTGGCCTGGAGTCGATAGGCCCAGAGTTGGTCGACAGAAGCAATATTATTGTGAAGTAAATTGATTGTTAAATGGGCACATTTTTTGGGGCACTCTCGGTGGGGGCGGGTTCAAGGAATTTGTGTGATTTCGTGCGCTCACTTTGTATGCATATTTGAAGTAGTTTGGCTTGAGGCCATTTAGCCTGCCGGCCAATTAAACTTAATTGGCAATGAGCAGCGGCTACCAAATGGTTAACGATTTTCTTCTTTTCATTTTGCCTCCCTCTCCCAATAACAATTTTTTTTTTGTGCTGAGGACGAAGTTGGGGGGGGAAAGTGGTTCGACTCTCTGGCAAAGTGGGTTAATTGATATGCAAAAGTGGCAAAGAGAGCAATTCGCGATATGCAATGCACTTTTCACATACCGTGTGGGGGGTATAGAGGTAGCGGAAAAGCGTTTCCCATTTCAATTTCCCTTTTGATTTTAAACACATTTCAATAATTGGAGCTGAAAGCCTATTCTTTATGCCAATATGGCAAAGTAATAAGCAAGTGCGCAGGATATGCACGACTATGCAATACCTTTTAATTATAAAACAGTTGTGAACGCTTTCGAATAAGGTTATAAAGTCTCGAGCAAGTATACCCTTTACTCTTGCAGCAATGAGCATACAAATTTGTATATGGTGAATAACAAAACAACTCAAACTTAACCAAAGAGAAGGCAAATTAGAGCTCGTTTCGGATTTCTTTCCTTTGCTGTCACATCTACTGTTGAGCGAGAGAGACAGTGACTATGCAAATGTACGATTGAGCAGTATTGAGAATTTCGACAGCGATGAAAGTGCATTGGTGAATAGGTGGTATGAGTATTTGCATTGGTAAAAGCAGATACTCGTATATATGTACATATGTAAGTAGACATCAGCAAGATGTACTTCAGTACTTCTAAACATTTTAGCTTAAGTAATTCTGATTTGTGCAAGTTCTTTATATTTATTCATAGACATAAGCAAATCAGTTACTTTACTCTTCTCATTTCTGTGCATAACATAAATACTCAAACTTAACGAAAGAGAACCAAAATTTGAGCTCATATGATTTGCCTTGCCGCATCCTACAGCAGCGCGAGAGGGACATACATACATATGCTCTGATGAATGAGTGGCATGTGTAGTTTTCGTGGTGTAATTACACGTGTAACTTCACCACAATCGTGATCAAATGCCAGGCTACACTTAGCAGAAACTAATAAGCAACAGTTGTTCGTGAATATCGTTGAAGTGCGGTTGTGCGTTGCGTGTGTGTTCGGGTCAATCAAATTGTTGCGTTGTGTGTGTATGACTATATAAATTTGATAAAATTAACAGCATATTTTAAATATTTTACCATGGGTAAGTAAACATTGAAACTTAATAAATACTTTCTCTTGCTCACTTAAATCAAATGACTTTTTGTTTTCAATTTCGAATTTCATTCAAATGCAAATGTAATCTAGTATTATATTATAATTATATGAGATTTAACACGTTATATTAGATTGTTAAGTGCTGGGCAATAAATTATGCACCAGAGACACTTTTTGACGCAGCGCGTTCGCATTAAGGGCGTGTTAACTGCTTTTGACTAATTGCCGAAGCGTCGCAAATCGCTGCCAAAACTTTGAGCCAGTTCCCCGGGTTGCTGCTGACTAAGGCCGCCATTGCGGCTAATCCACATAATTGTCAGGGGCTGGCTTGCTGGCTCCCTGACTGCCAGCCAGCCTGCCTGCCTGGCTGCCTGTCTTCCTCTTTCTCAATTCTCTAGCTCCCGTTGGTTGCGGAACTCTCTCGTCATCGCCAGCGTCTCTAGCACTGTTAATCACTCGTGCCGCGCTGTCAGTCTGCTTGCTGTGCTTCAATCGCTCATATACACACACACATAGGTAATTATATGCACAGCTAGGGTCATACGAATAGCTACAAGTTTCGCTCAAAACATTTCTCGCCATATACGTTAAAGGGTTTCTTTTGTTTTGCTTGTCATTGTTTGCTTTGCGCTAACTTTGTGTGTACCGTTATCTATTTGAGCGCTGCGCTATTTGACTTGCCATAACTGTATTGTGTGTTGCTCGTCAACACATGTTTTACTCTCACTCTCACTCTCACACTCACACATTCTGTCGCTCTCTAACTAACCTATGTATACATTGGTTAATTCATTGTATTCGGTTCGGCTGCGTCGCGTCGAGACTTGTTTTTTTCTTAGTTAAGTTCTTTGATTTGTTGATTTATTTGTTGCTTTTGCTTTGCTCTTCTTGCTATTATTGCAGGCGTGCGTTCCTGTTGTGTGCGTGTGTGTGTGTGTGTGTGTGTGTGCACGTCTAACTGCTTATGCTGACGCACTCATCAAGCATTTGCTTATTTCCTTCTCTTTTGTTCAGACTCTTCATCTTTTTGCTTGCTAAGGGATTTAGCTCCCAGTTCCTCGTGACTTTTTGTATGCTCTAACTTTATTGATGGCTCACTGCAAATGATTGATGAAGTTCGATTGAGTGAAGTTGAGAAGCTTAGTTATTTAATTTAATTTTTAATGAAATTATTTATATAAATCATAATAAATAACAATTTCAGTTAGAATTTTTATTGCAAATAGCATCATAGTATCTTATCTTAATATTTATTATTTTAGAAGAGAATGCGTAAATGTTTTTTAGACTCTCTTTTCCTATCCGTCCTTATCCTTAGTATTTCACTAAGCCGCTCAAATTCTTAGTTGAACTTATTTAGTTTTGTGGGCATAGAAAAAGTGTTGGAAAAACTTCAAAAGCATTTTGTGTGCTAAGCTAAATTAAGCTGAAGGCAACTTTGATTCGGCGTAGACCTTGACTTTATTGTTTATGCTGGTTCGTGCCTTGAAATATGCTACGAATTTGTTTTTGCCTAATTCTCTTTACTCCGTTCAACGTCTTTTTCTCTCTCTCTTTCGGCCTCTCTATTGTTGTTGATGAAATTAATTGTTTGCATGCGCATATACATGTTCGTGTAGGTGTATATGGACGGGTATATATATGTGTGTGTATGTGTGAGTGTATTTGTGAGGTATGAGTAAAGTGCTAGAAAAGCACTTAAGCAAAAAGTAAAAGTTGCAAGTTAATTATTTCATTAATTAGGCACGTTATGTCGCTCTCTCGCTCTCTCTGCTTGTATCCTTTCTGTTAGTGTTGATTGATACGCTGCATATAATGCAAAAGTGTTGAGCGCTGCGTTGTTTTTGCCAAAGCTTTTATTTTTTTGTTGGTTTTGTTTGCGCAGCATTTTGATATGAAATCGAATTGCTGTTGTCCGCACTTTGTGTGTTCGCCATTTTGATGACCCAGTGCTGCACAGCGCATTTTTTATCCAGCTCTGGCAGTGTGGTAAAACGCGCTCAAGTGCACAACGTGCTTTATGACGTCTTTATGTGATTTGCTTTTTATATCGCCATCGTCTTGTCTCGTCTCGTCTTGTTTCTATTGCGGTTTGTTTTTATTAAATTTTCCACACACACACACACACACACAAGTTTACACACTCGCATACAATTGAATTTAATATGCTTGAGCGCTTGCTTTCGTCGCTTTCACAGTATCTGTCGCTTTAATAAAAGAAATCTGTCAAATTCAAACGCTCGTAAATGTCTTTCACAGCCTTTCGCCGGAGCTGCAGCCCCAACAGACTCCAACCCGCCCAGCCACGCCCACCCTCCACGTTTTAGCGTTTTTTTTTTTTGTTCGCTCAAGAGGTCTATACTGTTTTGTAATTCGCTTTCACATTGACTTCATGTTAGCTAATCATATTGTATGTCCCAACAGAGAAATTTTACAATTGAATGCTTTCTACTATAGTTTTTTCTTTGTTTACATCATAGTCTTCCTTTTCTTCTTTTACTCCTTCTTTTTTCTAACGTTACTTCGTCCTGATTTTGTTTTTATGACTTGCTTTATGAGTTTCTTGCTAAGAGCATTTATTTTTTTTTTAGTTGAAATTATATTTGTTTAGTCAAGTGCAAACGTTTTTTTTTCTTTTTTTTATTTTTATTGAAAGTAAATTTAGTTTAGTATTATTATAAAATTAATGATAAGTGAAATGAGAAGTTTCCATATTGTTGTTATTTATTGAGCAGTTTTTTATATAAATAAACAATACATTCTAAAAGAACATTAAAAGTTTGTAAATAAAAATTAAAATAAAATTTTAAAACATTGAAATGCTTTTAAATATAAATAATATTCATTTTAATATATAAAATATTAAATAAACATTTTATTAATATTGCTAATATTTGAGTCTAATATAAAAAAATTTCCATAAGTAATATAAAAAACTTTTAAATATAAAAAAAATAAATTTAAATTTAATTTAAAAATTTATTTAAATGAAATATGCATAAAAATCATAAAAAAATCATAAATTGACATTTCACTTAGTATTATAATAAAAAAATTTAACTTTAAAAATCTTTTAAATATAAATTTAAATATAGGAAATGTTTTTAAATTAAATATTCATAAATAACAATGCTAAAACTTTAACTTAATATTTTTTAAATTCATCTTTAATACCACCACTTACAAATAGGAATTATCAGATTTGGAAGTTATATTAGCTGAGTTCCATATTCAAATGGAACTTACATATAATTAATAAATAAATGGTTCAATTAGTTAGCTCAAAATAACAAATTAATTAAAGTTAATTGTAATATCAAAATGAATATATGTTTGTATGTAGTATATAACATTCACACATATTTATACATTTGTAATAAATACTACTCTTAGAAATCCATTCAATATCAACTTAAGCATATTGACCTAATAATTTGCTTCGCTTCATTCGTAGACGTCATCATCATTGATTAGTTGTGTATGCATGTGTGTGTGTGTGTGTGTCTATTCGAAATCCAAGATGAAAGCAAATGAAGGAGCAGCACAATATCTTCATTATCATTGTGCACGCATGGTAATCAGACGATGTTCTTATATCCATAAGTAGACAAGTTGAAGCGGCAAATTCATATACGAATTCACATGCGAATGTCAACGCAGCGAATCCGTAATACCTAAGCGGTTAAGAGAGGGTATGATGAATTGCCACTAAATATGTAACGTTTGCAAGCAGAGCTAAGTGAGCGTTTATTTGATTTTTATATATTTGCATTTATAATAATTAAGAAAGCCATATGAAATGCATAAAGTCAGAGCTGCTACTATATATAATTTGAAAATAGATATTTATCATATTATATAAATTAAACAAGTCTCTAGCTCTAATAGCGCCGAAAAATATTGCGTTCATACGGACAGACGGACAGACAGCAAGACGGATATTGCGCAAACCCAATATACTCTTTTTCCCTTTGGGGACAGAGTATAAAAAACAATATTTTCACATAAGGATTTCTTTTCTCTATCTATTAGCAATATTCACTGATCAAAATCTTATTAACATTGTCACTTAGTTATATACAAATTATATTATTAGTTATATACATTCTTCTATGAATAACTCTTCTTTCGACTATTAAATAGAGTTAGTATTTCTTGTAAATTAATTTCCTAGGGTATTCAATAACAATTATACTTAGCTGACTTACATAGTTCTTTCTTTGTGTTTGTAATCGTATTTGTATTTGTATTTGTATTTGTGTCTTCTCCGTAAAAATAAATAAATAAAAGAAAGAGGCAACTCAACAAATTTGATTGGTCGACTGATTTTCACTTGGGCATTTTATTGATACACGAATAAATATATTGATTTAATTTGTAGCCTCAATTGTGGTATACCTTGAGGGGTCGTAATGCGATCAGTTCGCTGGCATGGGCGGTTGGCATTTCACATGGAGTTACAAGGCGAGCGACCGCAGTCACAGTGCAGTCGAAAAGTATGCAAACAGTTTGCCCACAAATGAGCTCCATTTTATTACGAGTCAAAGCCAAAATAACCAAAAACGTAGCAAGATGAAAAACAACAAAAAGAAGAATTGTATCAAAGAGTAATCCACAAAACCGGCCTGGCATATGCGGCATTCACAATGTGAAGAGGCTACGCACACACACACACACACACAGACACACACACACACACACACTTACACTTGCTTAGCAAACAAAACTGTAGAGTGACCTAGTGAACGAGTAAGTAACCAACCGGCATGTCCCACATGTGGAACGCATTCACAGCGCTGTATCTGCACAATGGGAGAGAGCGAGAGAACATTTCGTACAGCATCCACACATTGCCGAAGTTGACAGCTGACTGCAGGAAACGAAGCTGCCATCGGCTAGACATTGGCAAGCTTCGGCTGCATAACAGCCCTGTCTATTGTCGGCTCTTAATACTGTTGCGCCTGGCTCAACATAACGGCAACAGCAGCACAAGCAGCACCAGCCGCAGCACAGCATCAGTTGTGCTGTCCTTTCAGTTGTCTCGTGTCTGCCAACGCGTTCGGTTAACGAAAGTTACGTGCGATTCCCAATTGTCGCGCTGCTCTGCGCCAAAGCGCGCAATTTTGACGTGATTTTTCACGAGATTTTCATTTCCAATTAACAGTGTGTGTCGAGTGAGTGTGTGATTTTGTGTGTGTTTGTTAGGCTACCTATGCAGCCTCTAAAATAATAATAAATAAAAAAAAAAAAAAAAGAAAAAAGAATTACATATGCAAATAGTGTGGCTTTAAATTGTAACCGTTTTTGTTTTGCATATCGCGCGCTGCTTTATAGCACTGACTGTGACCTAACCCCGGGCTAAGACTCATACGCATCGCACATACGCTCCATTGTACATATGTACGTGCTGTAGGTAGGTGTTTTTCCATTTTTTTTGGCTGTTTTTTTTTCTTTTTTGGATTTTGCGGTCGCTTTGGGAATCTCTTTGAATGAAGTTGCGCCTCGTTTGCCTAAATGGAGCAGCACAGATTTGTGATTTGTGATAAGTCAACCAATCATAGAGGCTAAAAAGAATTTGACACTCGGCTCAAGATAAATTCAATTCAATTTAGTTTTCAATTAAAAACTCAACTTGAAATATATTCCGAAAAACTTGTGAAGAAATGGGATTGTGAATTTACACGCATTTCTAAACATTTACTTGCTCAATAATTCGATTTGACTTTTTCCATCAATTTTTATTGGGTTTCTCAACTCAATTAAATTTGAGGACACTATGGCTTTGATGTTATTTTTATGTTAAATGGGGAGAGAAAATTCTTTGAACTAAATTCGAAATATTTTATGTTCGTCTTGGTCTCTGCTAGTATAATTGGAATAATCTATGACACTTATAATTCCTGTTAAATAATGCATAAATTTATCATTGAAGCTAGCCATAATTACACAATTCTCGTTTATCATTTGTCATCATGATTTAGCACCTTTGCCTTTGGCCTATTCAATAAGTGACCCTTCATTAGTTGCTCTCCACGGGACACATTTCCGTGTCTTAAGCCATCCAAGTATTTATTGTTGTCCTCTTCGCTATGACTTTTATAAGTAATCGCACCCGTGTAATATTTATTTAACAGCTCGACTTTTATTTTATATATATATTATACATAAGGGAAGAGGGGAAGTGATAAATTGATATAAAATCCACGGTATTGTGCTTGGTGAAAAGTGTCGTGGAAATATAATATGAGATAAACAGAAAAGCTATTGACACATTCGGTAAACAGCAAAAATGAGAAGCTACCTTTCATCAAGGTATTTATGAAAGTATAATGGAATTTGTATGTAACAAATATATACATCAAAATTCTATTATATATTTTATAAAGTCCGTCTAGAAGGGAACTTTTCCATTTTGTTTGTTTTTTATTTAATTAACTTGAGTTAAAGTCACAATTATTTTTAAAGCTGAAAATGTTTCTGTATAATTAGTTTGAGTCATGTGAAATAAATAATATTGAACTCAAAACTTCTTTTTAATTAAAATGTGTAAGGTTTACTTGAGCTCTTTAATATTATTGATAAGTTTTGAATTTTTTCAAGATTTTAATGAAACTGAAAAAGTAAAAGTATGTACTCATGCATAAATTACGTTAAATATATAACTAATTGATTTTAAAAGATTTATAATAGTTAAACAAAATATAATAAATTTTTCATTAATTATTATAATGAACATTTAACACTTTATTTAAAAAAAATGAATTTCATTATAAATATTTGCTTTTGAAAATACTATTATAATAATTTATTATAAATATATTATTAACATATAATTTAAATTGAAATCAATATTTTCCTTTAAATAATATATTTATTACTTCCAATATTATATTATTTATTTATTTTACAAAGTTAGATATAATTAAAATGAAAATCTAACAGTTTATTTTAAGCACTGGCTACTAGGGCCTTCAGCTTTAACTTAACCTATGGGTTTACATATAATAGTTCTAATATATTTTTGTATTTTTTCTATCATATTCGTATTTTCTCAACCAAAATAATTGGAATAAAAACAATAATAAGAATAATAATTGCAAACAAATAATAATAATAAAAAATAAAATAAACAAAAAAATAAAAATAAAAAAATAATAATAAAAATAATAAAAAATCAAAGCCCTAAAATAAAATAAACACAAACTTTGTTTTCTATTATTATTAATGATAATTTATATTTTCATTATTATAAATTTTTAGGACTCTTCTAATATCTTTTTGTTTTATTTATTTTTTTTTAATATATATTTTTATTTTTTAAATATGTTTTATTTTACTTTTGTTTTTAGCTTTAATATATTTCCTGCAATTAAATTATTTTTATTGGATTTTACAAAAAACTTTATTATTTGAATTTATAAATAAATATTGGCGATATTATTATATTTTAAAGAAGCGCATTTTAAAGATTTTTATCAAAACAATTTATTTTGTTTATTTTATAGCATTTAAATTCTAATAAATTATTAATATTTGTAATATTTTTATTTCAATGAATTATCCCATAGAAATTGATTAGTTTCTGTACGCTTAAAGTAAACTTTTATACTTAATGTGAAAACGTATCTGAGTAATTTGTTATTTTTCCCCCACATTATATTAAAGCGTATTGTGCCAATGCGACTTATTATCTTGTTGTTGTTGTGACTGTGTTGTGTAGTGTAGTGTTAGTGGGAGTGAGCCTCACGTCGCAGTCATCGAGCGCTCAACAATCAGCTGCACTTCACATTAATCCAAGACTAATTAGAATTGTGTGCTTAAACAATTATCAGACAGCGGGTGAAGGTTGCCCTGTGTCTCTGTGCTCATTGCTCGGCAGTCGCTTACAAAGAGTAAATGTAATTAAATACTCGCATAAGTATGCTGCAACAGACTGCCACATGGGGCAGGAAAAACTGTGTGGGTGTGTGAGACAGCAATAAAGTGGCAGAGAGAGAGAGAGAGAGAAAGAGTAGATGGAGGCAACTAACTACTTTTAGCTGCATGCCAAACAATTTGAATTTTTAATTAAAGACAACAACAATCGTGAACTATGCTCAGCTATGTGGGAGTGCAAATAAAGGAGGGGGCGGGGGCGTGTCTGTGCAACAATTAATTTAGTGCTTGAGGTGTATTGTTTTGGGCAAATGATGGCAAAGCTTGACCCAAAAATGAGCCCCCAAAAAACGCTTTGGCCCAAAAGGCCAAAAGAAGCCGCACAAAAGTCAAACAACTTTTGCCAGCGCTCAAGGCATAACACCTGCAGCTACAGTGTGTGTGTGTAGTGAGGCAGTGAGCGTGTGTGCTTGCATTTTGCATTAGCATAATTAAAACTCAACAAACAGCAAGAAGCATAAGTGTGCGTGTGCGCGTGTGTGTGTGTGTGTGTGTGTGTGTGAGTGCTATTAACTGGGCTGCCAAAGTCAACATGAACGCAGCTTGACCCACGGGCTAGGCGACCGCAAAGTATGCAACAAACTCTATTACAAATGGCACTAGCAAATACACACACACGCACATGTACACTAACACACATGTGTGTATGTGTGTGTGTGTGTGTGTATCCTTGAACTTTATTGTTTGCACATCAGCGGTTTGCCAAAGCTCAATGCGTGCTGCGTTTTGAGCACTTGGAGGCCTCCACTGTGCCGCCCCTTTGTTCACGCCCACTTTTATGTATTTCACAGTCTCTGCTCGTATTTGTGTGTGTGTGTGTGTCTGTGTATGTGTATTTCTTTTATTGCAGGCTGTCAGGCGCAGCAACATATCGGTTTACCATTGAAAAATATATGCGCGCATTTTTCAGACAGTTTTCACAAAATTGTACAGAATGTTATTTTTTTTTTATTATATATATATACATTTTTACCATTTCAAGTGGTTGCAGTGGAAAGGGTATAATAGTTGAGTGAAAATGCACATAAAATATGTTAAAAATGTGTCTACATATATATATATATATATATATATATATATATATATGTATTCTTGAACATGAGATTGAGGCTAGTCAATACAGTCTGAAGCTTGTTCGTTTGTTGTTTAATCCATATGTTTTTGTTTCTGGCTACGATTTTACAAGGGGTATTGGCCAGTCAGGCATTTGCAACTGGAGCACTTTTGTTTCCTTGTGTGACACATATACTTATATGTTTATATAAATACATACGTATATACATAAATAGTACGCATATATATAGGCATTTTTTCTGTGGCTTTCTTACCATATTTTTGCCGTTTGCTGTATGAAAGTAAGCCCAGCGGCTGCAGTTAATTCCATTAGTGCTTAAACCGATTTATTTCTGGTTTCAGTCAATTTGACATTCGTTAAATTAAAAAAAAAATGTTTTCCATAATTTGATTTCTTATTAACATTCTTGATTAACATTTGTTAAATAAAAAAAAAAAAATTGTTTCGTATAGTTTGATTTCTTTTATTAACAATTATTATTCTTGGAAAATTATTTGGCATATAATACAGTTTTATTTTATTATATGTTTAATAAATTTAAAAAAAAATATATATATATATTTTAATTACACTTATGACGAGTATATATTCTTTAAATTTGTATTACAAATTTTATTTTAAGGTTAAGCTTAACAAAAACTAACATTTTGAAAACGAAAACGAAAAATATAAATATTAGCAAAATTTAGTTTTTAAAAATTGCAGCTTGAATTTTTAAAAATAAATTCAAATTTGATTTATTTATATTTATATAAAAAAATAATTAAATAAATTTATTGACGAAATTAGATTGAAATTAGATTAATCTTCTTTTGTATGATGCCAAATTGATGTAAGAATAAATATTTAAAAAAAAAAAAATTACAGAATAAATAAATAATTATATATAATAATTTATGAAGTAATTTATTGAATTTAGATTTATAAGGAATGAATTCATATAAATATAAATATATATATATATAATATAATGTAAAAATATAAAGTTTATAAAAAAAGTTTAAATTTCGTTTTAAAATATTTAGTTTGAAACTTAAAATAAAAAAGTGTACACTATACAAGTAAATATAAATATGCCAATTTAAAAAAAAAGTGGCTTATATATATATATATATTTTTTTTTTAGTTACACTCTCAAGTTTTTTTGGGAAAATAATATTATTTTACATATAAACATTTTTAAATTTTGCTACGAAAACTTTTTATACAATTTAGACTATTTGCAGCGAGCTTAAAAATACTTGTAAACAAAAATGTTGCAAACTTTTATTTTCTTTCAATTTGATATTCTGAGAAAACAAATCTTTAGCTGAAGATTATTATTTTTTAAATTTTGATTTAAGTGTTATCTGAGGCTTAACTACTCTATTGTCAATGAATAAAAACGAATTAACTGTACAATTTATATTTTTATTTAATTAAAAATTTACAAAAGAAATTCTACTGAATTTGTGCAATAAATGAAAATTGAGCAGCTATCGACTTAACTAGCTTAGTTTTCAAACGAATTGAATTGCATTTGCTGCAAAGATGATTACATTTTCATCGAAAATCAGAGACATTTGAAACATTTTGGTTTGATTGCTCTCAATTGATTACGAAGTGAGCTGAATGCATGCTAAATCAAAAATGAAATCCAATTGCCTGCCAATTCGATATGTAGCTCAATTGCCCAGGGCATTTCTTTTCTATATAACATATAGTGTTCTAGAAATAAACGAGAGAATGTGTGAATGTTTGTGGGAGTTTCAGTTGGCAAACTTTATGTATTTGTTGCTGTTGTTTTAGTTGTGGTTGTTGCTGGCTCGTTTGTTGCATGCTCCATAGCAGCAGTTGAAGGTTTGTGAGACTATTTTATGCTCCACACACTTGCCAACAGGCAGCTTTTACACCTTAAAATAGTGCTTCAACTATAATAATACTATAAATGTGTGTTTGTGTGTGTGTGTGTGTGTATGTGTGTGTGTGTGTGTGGGGGGGGTCTATGGGTGAGTGAATGTGTGAGTAGATGCGTGTAGCATATCGTCTTCTTACCTTCATTGTTACTTGCCTTTTATTTCTTGCTTAATCTGTTTGGAGTGATATACTCTTCTAGAGATGCTATATTATAATAATATTCAATATAAAATGGTGTTTTTATTTAAGTAGCTCCATCTGGCAACTTCAGTCTGCTCAATGAGGATCTGCTATTTGCTCAATTGTAATCTAGTTAGTTTAGCTACAAGTATTTAAATTTGATGTGGAGTCAGCAAGAATTTGACGGTATTTTTGTGTAACTCTTTGATCTGCTCGACTTAAGTTAAATGACATCACTTTATGCAGACGTTTCATCTCAAGCTAAATTTTGAATTATGTTTATTAAAATATGGGTTTTGCTATAGTGAACTATTTTGCAATCATTAAACTAAGCTACAGCGATTTATAATGAAGTAATCCTCGGCGCTTTCTCTCTTATGCTTATGTATTTTTTTTAAAATTATTATTTAATATCAAAATTCTTCGCTTTTATCTTATAAAAATATATTATATATTTAATAATAATAATATTTGAATATTTTATAATTTGTGTATTTAATAAAATATTTATTCTGTTCAAATATTTGCTATATGTAAAAAATAAAAGTAAATTAAAGTAAAATAAAAAATTAAAAGATAAAATAAAAAAAAAAAATAAAATAGAATAAAAAAATAAAATATAATAAAAAATGATAACAAAAATAATTAAAAAAAAAAAATAAATAAATAAATAAAAATAATAAGAAAATATTTCGTTCAAATATTTACTATATGTAAAAAATATAAAAGTAATTTTAAACAAAATAAATACAAAAATAATATAAAATAAAAAAATGATAACAAAAATAATTTTTAAAAATATAAAAAAAAATAAAGTAAATAAAAAAAATGAAATAAAAAATATTATAAAAAATGATAACACAAATAATTTTTTAAAAATAAATAAATAAATAAAAAGCAACAAAATGTTTAAATAAATAAATAACAAAAAAAAATTTTTTAATTAAATAAAGTTAATAAAATAAACAAAAATAATATAAAAATAGATCGAATATTATTAAAATATTCTTCTTATAAGCAAACATCTGTGTTCCCGTGACTTAAATCAGTTGATATTGCAATGACAATGCATTGTATCCTAGATCGTATAATGTTATCAAAGGCATAAGTATTGCCCATATCTTCCTAAACTCGATCCTTGGGTTGAACTCCTATAACTTGAGCAACTATAAATTTCTGTTATATAGAAAAACATATATTTATTAGTTATTATTGAGAGAAGCAAAAAATATAGGAAATTGATATTAAATTATTTTTGTATACTTATTTATTTTTTAAAATTAAACAAAATAATTTTAATTTAAAAAATAATTATACAAAATTTATTTAACATTCTTACTTTACTTCAAGTTTTCACTTTTTTATTTGTTATACTATATTTTATATTACTCTCTCTCTCTTCAAGTAGAGCAGCTTCTCTAAATTACAGGGTATTCTAACCATAAGGGCTTACAGTTTACTTACGCGAATCGTCTCTTAGTAGAGGTGCTTAACCTGGTTTACTTGGCGAGCTACAGGCAACGCGCTAGCACACGTTTCTCTATACACACATAGACACATACACATATATATTTATGTATTTTTTATTTATTAATTTTGGCCACGGAGCATTGGCTTTCATTTGTTGTTTATTTGTGGGCAAAGTTTTGTTTGCTTGCTGAAAAGTTGAAATTGTTGGAATTGTCTCGGTTACGCGAACAAAGCAACAACTCCCAACTGTAACTGAAACTGTACAACAGTTTACTCGATCTCTGTCTCACGTTCTCCTTCGCTCTCTTTATCTCTATCTCAATCTATTTGCTTTTTCGGCTGACCCGCACGATGGTTGGGAAAACTGCCTAAACAAAACTATGAAATCGCAAATGCATAAACAGCCAAAACGCGTGGCTTATTAAAACTAGTTTAGTTTGGGGCAAAAGTTATGGGGCCCAAAATGTAACACGAAATTAAGTGAAAAGCGTGCGGGCACAAGATATATACGAAAGTACAGTAAAAAAAAAAAAACAACATAAAATAGGGGAATATATATATGTCGGTATATATATAAAAAAAAAAAAACAACCTCAGTAGCGAAAATTGTGCGAAACAATTTATATGAAAAGCAAACAAAGCCGAGGCGCCAGCTGCTGTTTAAGCAAACACAAAGTTAAGGCTTCGGGTACTACAAACACACACACATACACATATATGTATGTGTGTGTGTGCATGCCTGTGTCTGTATGACTTTTTGTGGTGTCCACAGTGAGCCGGATACTTCATAATTACAGTAGCTTGTATTTAAATTTCACCACGTAGCCGAAACAGAAATTGTGTTTTTTGGCGGGCGTCGGCATACGGAGCGTATACGCAACGTTCCATACATTGCCAGTTTACACATGGCGTATGCTTAATGTGAATAGTAGACCAACTTTTACGCTGGCTTACATCTACACACTCACACACATATATCTATATATACTGTTTGCAGTAGTGTTTGCGATGCCTGAGAGCTGTGCAACGTGCGTTGTCTGCAATTGCTCAGTTTGACTTTTTAGTGTAGGCAACTCCAGCGGGAAATTTAGTCAGGCAACAGAACGATTACAGTGCTAAGGAAATTGCTTCGAGCTGTTTGTTGTATCCAATTTACCAAGAATTTAACACTAAACAACAAAATAATAATAAATCAAATTAATTTAAATTCATGAGAAAACTGAATTTATATGTAGATAGTTTAACATTATTAGTTTAACATTATTATTGACACAGGTTAGAATTTTCAAGCGCAACGCAAACTGTTATTATTTTTACTAATTTCCTTCTTTTTTTTTGTAATTTTAATGTGTACATAATTTTAAGTTTTTTATATTTATTATATGCGCACATTAAAAATATAATTAAAAATATATTTTTAATATAACAATTGTTATATATATATCAAATTTAATTAGATTTATAGTAAATTTGTAAAAAAAATATATTTATATATATATTTTACATATTTTAGTTTTATTTTTATTTTTTATTATTTATTTATTTACTTGACTTTTTGTATACCCTAAATAATTGTTTATTATTAATAAAATAATAAATTAAATTTGTGACATACCAGTCTTTTTAAATTGAAATGTATTAATTATTATATTGAACTCAAACGTTTTTATCTTAAATATTGTTATTTAAAAAATAAACTAAAAATAATACAAAATAATAAAATATTTTTCTTTTACAATTTTGTGTTTATTTCAAACTTTATATACATTTCATTAAATAATGTATTTTAATATATATTAATAATAAAATATACAAACGAGAACAATTAATTTTTGATCAATTAAAAGCATTCGCAATTTCAATTCATTTCATTTGCCAATTCTGAATTTCTCGTTTATCTTGGAATTGACAGCAAAAAATAAAAAAATTAGCCAAATGGCAATTGACCCTTGTCAGGAATCATGTTTCGCAATTTATCAGAGCGTCGAGCTCGAGCTGCCCATCAATAGGATTTTATTTTTATGTACACAATAATAAGTATTGACAAACATTTCTGAGAGGCGTTCGCCGAGAGCCATAAAACTTAAGAAGAAGAAGAAGCTGCAGCAGCACTTGGTTAGGCTTAAAGTTTGTTTTTTTTTTACTCTTTCTCCTCTTCCTGTTTTTTGTTTGTTAACAGGAAAATTAATTATTAACTCGCGCGTCGCACCGAGAAATTAAAGCCAAGTGAATGGACAGGCCAAGCAGAAAAGTTTTTCGGTTTCCATTTAGTTTTTCTTTGCCACAATTTATTTTTATTCCTTATTTTTTGTGTGCCGTTGCGTTATACTTGGTGTTGTTGTTGTTGGCCAGAGCATTTGAAATGTTTTACGTTTTTATTTGTCATTCATTGCTGCAAAGTTTTGCCATTTTATTTCCGAAGTTGTTGCTATAGAAGGCAACTGCTGTTACACTGGCTGCGCTGCGGACTTTTCACTGTAGACGTTATCTTTCAGAGCCTTTTGTCTTTCTTTTTTTTTTTTTTGGCCACACTAGCCGAGCCGTAAGCCTCAGCTAGAGGGGCAGACGCAGTTAGTTTGGCAACGCGTAAGTAAATTGAGGCGCGGCATACAGAATGGCACGACAAAGAGACGAAGAGAAATCAGCTTTGAGCAAAATGAGGCAATAAAGATTTATCTCGAAAGAACGCTAAAGGACACCGTCAAAAAAGTATATATATATATATATATATATATATATATATATATACATATATATACGAAAGCCAATGCAGCAGATTTGTCAAGGATTTGCAACTGACAATTTATGTTAGTCGTTGGCTTTACAAACAACAATGAGAACCTATTGCCACATGTAGATACATTGATTTTCAAAGAAATATGCTCAGTGTATTTGTCTCTGTGTCTGTGTGTGGTAAACTCAAAATTTTGTAATCTATGCCACATGCAGTATGCATAAATTTTAATTAAATCGTCAGCTTGGCATACAAAATTTGTTTAGTTCTTGTAGAAAAACAATTGAAATTTATATTTATACTTTTTTTTTATGTTTTTATTTTTATTTTGGACAAAATTAGAAATTTTGCACAAAAATTTATCAGAGCACACGCACAGTGCATGCAATTTTTCTCTTCAATGCTTGATATTTTTCCTCTTTACAATTAATTTCCAGCCAGAAATATGAATAAATGCATTTAGCATTTTGGGCCTTGACATCTTTTGGCTGCAGCAGCGTCAAAGAGAGAAAGAGAGAGAGAGAGTTAGAGTATGATTAAGAGGGAGAGAGAGAGAGAGCGAAATAAAGTGCGGTGTTTTTATCGAAACAAAACACATTTTGCTTTCAACTATTTGCTTGAAATATTATTTCGCATTTGCAAACAATTTTGTTTGCCAGCTGATGCAAAAGTAGGGTATTACATGTGGGGTATATTAGCTATAGCGATGCATATTTAATTAATTAATTTTTCTCTTTGTCATGTTGTTTTAATTATTTATTATTTTTATATATATTTAAATATTATTATAACATTTGTTAATCTTACCTTCTATATTTTGTTGGTATTTTTTAAATATCTGATATTAATTAATCATAATATTTGTTATTAATTGATTGTTTAATATACATACATCATTTTTACTGTCTTAAACGTTGATTTTATTTATATTCTAATACAATATATACATGTACTCATTAGCTTCATGATAATATTATTTAATTTTATTTTTTGTTTAATTATTGTTATTTCATTTGATATATTTATTGCTATCGAAGCATTATATGAGTTGAGAATCGTTGTAGTAATGAAAATCCAATTTTAACTAAACTTTTTGCATTTTGCTATGTAAATGCATAAATGTTAAGCTAAAATGTTATTTTAGTTAACATTAAGTTAACATAAATTGAAAATGTAATACGATTTGCTTTTATACTCTGTACGCAATGAGAAAAGAAATTCAGGCTACAATTATCCCTAGTGAGGTCAAACTGTGGATGTGTCTGTAATACATATATAGGGTAGGAATATCTCGAATTGCGCTAAAATTTAACTCTACGATTTGAATCATAAATATTTTAGTTTTACACAAAATTTTGCTGATATTATAAAGTTTCAAAAGCAT
The DNA here is from genome assembly GCA_030914335.1 of Drosophila borborema. Lineage (NCBI taxonomy): Eukaryota > Metazoa > Arthropoda > Insecta > Diptera > Drosophilidae > Drosophila > Drosophila borborema. The sequence continues at coordinate 92,913 of JAUESP010000119.1, forward strand.
CAAAGTTGTTTAATGACTATGAAATCATGGCATAGAGCAGTCCACTCGAAATCACAGGGTATTTGCATGTTGGGTATTTACGTTTAGAGTACTCTCACTTGTTTCTTTTTATTATTTAAAGCAACTGTCAAAAGGTGTTGGAAGTTACTTATTAAGACTAGTTCTTGAGGTGTCTGCAATTTTATTTGCACTTTCAATTACGCACTTAATTTTATTTTAAAATGTTAAGTTTCTGGTCTACAGTTGCACAAGTTGTGCCTCTTCTTCTTTTGCTTCTTCTTTATTTTTCGGCTAAAGTTTCACAAATATGATGTTGGTTGACTATGGCAGAGTTTGGGACTAGACTGGTTATGACAGCGCTGGAGAAAAGTTTAGAGCCGCCGTCAGTTTAAGGCAATTGCCATACTAGTTGTAAAGTTGACGCCTTACCAACTTTGCTTTTGGCCAACTTGTACAGACATGCCGTTGCATTGCCTTGCGCAATTTGCCGTCACAACAATTTCTATTTCAATTAGAGCCATGTTGCGGCACCCTGCCGCTGCTGGGTACACTGACTCCAATCAAAAGCTAAATAGAAAATATGTCACAATGTGGCCGTAGCAGTAGCACACTCTGGATGAGTATGTATTTCATGAGAACTCTATGGAATATTAGAAAATTATTTTATTTGAGAAACTTTGGAACTGCGGACCAACCATTGTATGTAACAATGGAAGTTGAGTACAGTAGGAAGCTTAACATTTTTATTTTATTTGATATCAAGCACAGATCTGAGCTATTTGATTGATGGAGAAAAATATTATGATGATTTCTGACTTTGCATTACATAGTAAGCCTAACATTCCAATGTATTGCTAGTAAAATAAATTGTTTTTGAAATTTAAACTCTGAACCACAAATATAATTATTAATATTTATATATAGATTTTATAAAAATAAAATAAAATATAATACTCTAAATTTACATAAATAAATTTATTTTTGGTTGAATGATGTGTGAGCTATTCTGCATTGCAGAAGAATAATGTAAAATTCAATAAATTTTTAAATTAAATATTTAATTTTTTTCTTCAATAAATAAATCAAAATCTACGCAGGCAAGGTTAATGAAATTGGATAAATACATTTTGAACAGCGTTTTTGTATGTTTTAATGTTACTTCTTTACTTCTTCGGCACGTCTTAATAACCGATTAAAATGGGGAAAATATCGTCGATATAAGTGGATTGTAGTTAAAAGCGGATACGTATTAAGCGGAGTCCCTTTCATATAAGTTTGTATTGGGTCTGGACGGACACTATAAGCGGATTCCACTGTATTTACACAGTGTCACAAGGTTCGGGGCTAGTATTTCGGTCAGTTTGTTTTCTTGCTTTTCTCTTTTTATTTTTGATTTCATCTATGGCAATTGTGCAGTGCACAGCAGATATGATATTAATAACAAGTTTCTTTTTCTTACTTTAACTGTACTTTCTGAAGTTCCTTCGCTTTCATCTATGGGAATTGCAAACACTTGGAAGGCCTAGTCCGGAAGTAAGCCCGCTGTTTCGCTAGATTTCGCGTGGGTTCATATGTAAACAATCTGCGCGCTCAACATGACTTTATATATATATATGTTTTTTTTTTTTTTTTTTTTTGGTTATTTCCTGCTCTGGCATGAGTTTCAGCCGCACGTGCAGACGGCTATGTTGCTTTAAACTCTCATAAAAATTGCGCAATCTTTGCCGAATTTAGGTAGTAAATGAACTTTACATAGCATTCAGCAATCCACATAGAGAAGGTAATAAATTATACATATGAGAAAAAGAACAAACAAAAAAATAAAATAAAATACGAATTGTCCAATGTTTCGATACCGTCATAAGGCTAACGATCGCTAAGTGTCCGGCAAAAACAAAACATAAATAAAACTCTGCGAGAGAAAAATTATATGCCACGGCTGACTGACTATCAAGTGCTCTGTAAATGGGGCAATGGGGAAAAGTAGTTCAAGTAATTCAAGAAAATTCAATAGAGATTTGTTAAAAGTGTTTTTTAAACTGTGATTTATATTAGATATTGTTCTATATATATGTATATTACTGAATCTAATATTACATTTAGAGGCTTATTTGTTTATAGGGTATATAAAGCGTATATAAACAAACATAAATTTGCTGCTAAGAGTTTGCAAACAGAATACACTTTGCTGGTCAAAACAAAAATTAAAGTAAACGCCAATTTATTTCAGCTCTACTTTCCATAGTCTGTTTCGCAATAGATAAAAACGTGACCGCGAAAACATAAAATACCATACATATATATATATATAAATATATGTGTTTATGTATATGTATATGTATATGTATGCGGCGAGGCGCAGCTCAAGCGAGCCAAATGAAAATGAGACACGAGGCTGTTGGGGCTGATTCGTCAGTTGCTTTAATAGGCCAAGCGTTTTGGGGCATGGCAAGCGCAAAAAAAATGTGGCATACTTTGTGGCGCTTGTCAGCTGCAAGTGGCGCCATAAATCAGGGCATGGCAAAGGCAACGGCAAAGGCAAAGGCGAAGGCGAAGGCGAAAGCGAGTGGGCGACGACCACAAACAAAAGTCAAGTCAAAGGCGAAGCCACAACAAATGCCGCAACTTGAAAGCAATTTTAGTTTTAATATGACCTCTTGGCTAGGGATCTTTTTTTTTCATTTGAGATACCCTGTGAAAAGTGTCAAACGGAGGTGAGATACCATGCTCGAGGTTATTGCATGCATTTAAGAATAAAAGTCAATGAGATATTAAATTAATTGAAGTTATGTAATTTTGTATAAAACTAAAAATGTATTTTGAAAATAGAAAATGTTGCTTACATGTACAGGGTATATGACTGTCATGACCGTTCAATTAGCCAGCGACAATGCTGTCAAAGCGTTCTTTAAGTTTCACTTTCGTGCCGCACAGTGCTACAGTGAAGAGCACAAACGCGTTGCGAATTATTGATGCCTCATCGCTGATTGCTTTGCGTTTACGCCATTTGACACAAATGCTCTTGTTGGCTTAGCAGGCCCCGCTTTGGCCACAGTTTCAATTCTAATCTCCCCACCCGCATATAGCACGATGCGCTGTTGGGCATAAATAAGTAAAGTTATTTGGTATGTCTGGCATGTACTTGACTTGTCTCGCCCTGCCTCCATTTTGGTCTACACATTCACTTGCCAATAACCACCTCTACCACCTACCATCATCCATCCCCTAACTTTGGTGAAATGTCCGCCTCCACCAACGATAAACTCAGCTCCGCCTTCTGACTTGCCTTCATGTAGCATGTTGTTATTATTTTTGTTTCCTGCTTTGGGAGTCACTCTAAAAATATCAGAGCACACATTGCCAGCATCTCAATTTTGAGATGATGACGTTGAGGAGAAGGCGGAGGAGAAGTATACGGGGAGAGCACGAAAAGTTTCTTTCTTGCTGATTTGCCGCATTAGCATCGCTTTTTTTTTTTTGTATCTGTGCTAAAAATATGGCAAAACAATAAACGTTATAACAATTGCGGCTGTCTCTAATCGTAGCTAGATGCCCAAAAATGTTTGACAGCTTGGCCTAAGTGCTATGTGTTGTAGTTCACATCGCCTTCTGCTCTTCAGCTTAAGTGTTGTGCTTTAAATTCCGTTCGTCTCTCACACCTTCGGCTGGAGTCGTGCAGAGTCAGGAAATTGTGTGAAGCTCTCGTGCCAATAGACTTGACGTCTAGTACGCCTTACTTTGATCAAGTTTTTTTTTTTTTTTTTTAAATCCTTTTGACAAATACATGACAAAACATGCAATGTGATATATTGAAAATTAAATTAGATTGTCTATTGCTAAAAGAAATTATTTAAAGTGTTTTTAAAATATTTCTACATTTTAAATAAATAAATATTGAAAGATGTATTATAAATAAAATTTATAAAATTTTGTATTGCTATATAATATTTATACTTTGCGTTTATATGATCTCGTTTTAAAAGGCCTAGTCCTTAGTCTAAATTCTTTAATTATTGTAAGATACTATTCACAAAACTGTAATTATAACAAAGAGTGAAATAAATTAAATTGAATTGAATTGAATATGATCTCGTCTAGAGCACACTAATGCATCTATTCCTATACAAACTAGTTATATAGAAGTTAGTAATGAATCTTCTTTCAGTATAGTACATTATAGTACTTAAACCCTCATATTGTCTTACTTCCATAATTGATCAATAAATACATTTCATTGAGTCTATAACTCGTTTGGGCATTCGACTTTGGTATTTTTGAAGATTTGTTGACCAATCAATGCTAATGATAGCACTTGAAATACATTAATTATAGTTAATTTTATAATTATTAATACCCTATGCTATAGCATTAAAATTTTAAATTAAAAAAAAAAAATGTTTTTTAAACTTCAAAATGTTATATTAGAATATGTAGATAAATACCTAAGAATACAGTAAATTATAAATTTTTGTGTTTATTATATGTTTATTAAATAAATAAACTGCACTAATGAGAACAGAGTCTCTCGCAGTTAGTTGTGCCTAACTGCAACGTTCTTAATTGTTTTTCAAATTGTTATTGTTAAGAACTCGCATTAGTCTACTGGTTAGATCAAGCAGTTTTATTTGTATGCAGATTTCTGCAGATTGTAACAATTCCTTATACCTATTTGTATTATAAACTTAGTTGATTTCGTGTGTTGGTTCGTGGTCATGATCAGCTATCAGTTATCAGTTATCGTCATCTATTCAATTAGCCCTTCAAGTTCCACTTGATTTATTAAATGCGTCGCCTCTTGATGACTGTCTTGCCACCCTTCTTGACCACCTTCCACTTGCGCTTCCTCCTTGTCTTCTTGCCAGTTGCAGCAGCTCCTGCTGCTGTAGTAGTTGCGCCTCCTGGTGCTGCTGTAGTAGTTGAGCCTCCTGGACCTGCTACTGTGGTTGGGACAGTCGGAACTGTTACTGGTGGCGGGGTTGGTATAATGCAGTCGAGATGTAGCTTGTTCTTTGGATCACTGCAATCAATGCAGTCCGCACTGGGCACTCCAGGGGCAGTGCAAGCAACAGCATCGCTCATAGGCAGATACGAAAGGCATATGACCAAAAGGGCACAGCTTAGTGTGATTACTTTCACTTCCATCTTACTCAGATCAGTTGGTGAATGATACTTTTACCGCAAAACTCAATTGCTTATATAGTAATTCAAAATGTTCAAAATATTCAAAATGTAATTCAGCTGTCGCCTAATATGCGACTTCAATGCTAATATTACAAAGTCGTTCATGCTTCGCTTTGTTTGAATTATCTGGCAAATCAAACAAAGCAAACAAATAAAACAAATAATATAGAGTGTGTGCTCTTTTTTTTTTGTTTTCTTTGCCAAAAATGCGGACAATAGAATTTTTCTATTTACTCAGTTGAATAATGAATGTGGCACCACAACCCTAATATCAAATCAGGTTATTCATTTACAATTATATATATATATATATATATGTCAGACAAGTTTTCTACCTAAGAATGAAACAGATCAAAATAAATATATTAAACATACATAGGTACATACATACTTATATAACTTATTCACCTTTTTACTGTTGCCATTAAATAATAATTCAAATGAAAAATTCTATTTAAAAAAATTTGAAGTCTTTAATTTAACGAAGAAATATATTATTTTAAAAATATATAAATATTTAAATATGATAATAATAATTATTACAATAAATACAGAGTATTTATATGACAACAAATTTATTTTAAATTTATATTTTTAGATTGAATATAATTATTAAATAAATTAAATATTTACTACTAACTGACATTCATTTAAAAACAAATCAATAAAGAAATTGAAATTATATACAGGCAATATATATAATATAATAATAATATATACATAAATAATTAAAATAAATGTTTACAAAGTCTCCACAATGTACTTAAATTTTTAATTGGAAAGTTTAATGACAATGAATAACTGAATACGAACATTATTTATTTTTGCATTGGCTATAACTCGTGTAACTTTATCTGGATCTTCCACTTAATTTCGAGCAGGCAACATTGTCATTAGCCAAGGCACAGATGGAAGTCACTTCTAAGGATAATATATAAATCTCATTATACCCTGAAACCATTGATGAAGTGGGAAATCAGGGTATAATGGTTTTGTTAAAAGTATGTAACAGACAGAAGGAGGTGTAGCAGACCCCATAAAGCATATATATTCTTGGTGAGGGTGACGATGTTATGTTTGTATACTGCACGCGCAGTACGATATTCGATAACTTTTATATTACCTATTAGCTATCGATTTTAACATTTATCGAGAATCAGTTATACAATTATATCTCGTTTGTATTTAGAGTTAGAGTCTCTAAGTCTTCTGCATATATATAGATACTAATTCATTACAGTTTCGGGACTTATCAGATTTTGGATTTCGGTCCTCATTTTACACCCATAGCCCCAAATATGTAGAAAATTTATTTCAAATACTAGAGACATACAGTTTGGTTTGGCATATAGTTATTATTGTCATGATCATAATCTGAGCAGTTAAATACGATTGTCCGTCTAAAAACAAAATTATTAAGTTATGGCAGCAAACCCACGTGGCAGAGCAAGGGAGACAGCAAGACGCCTGCAATGTGTGTGTGTGTGTGTGTGCTCATGTTTTTGCATGTATAGTTTCTTACGCGTGATGAACCGAAACGAAGAATTCTTGGAGTATTATTCAGGGTATCTCGTAGTCGAGCAGTCTCGACTAGAGCTTTCTTACTTGTATCTTGCTGCTGTTGAATCTTATCAGCATCAGCAGCACTGGCTATGCGTTTGCGCAGCTTTTAATTCTTTCGGAGGCTCGTTTTTGGTCGTGATGCAAAAGTTGAGGCTATTAATTTTGAGCAATGGAATAAAAAGCCACAACTCGTTTGCTGTTAATAGCCGCGTCAAAATGTGTCCGCGTTTTGGGCTATTAATTTAGTTTATGGCGTTGCCAAGTTTTGCCTAAGCCCGTGTCGATGTCGATGACGATGTCCTTGAACAGCGTAATGAACTTTTGGCCACTAAATGGCCAACAGTGCGGCTCGCTCAGCTCGAAAATCTTTTCAATTGTAAATGTTGTACCATAAAAGCGAAAAGTGAGCCATAATTTAATATTAAGCGCAGTGTCAGGCTCTGAACGCCCCAGCCACTGGACACTCTTCAGGCTCAGTGCAGTCCCCAGTTGACGTTTGTTTGTTTTTGTGCGACCAGGCCAGAGGATTCCCCCCCTCTCTCTCTCACTCCCTCTCACCCTCTCAGTGCGTTGGTCCCAGGGGCTCGCATTTAGCAGCATTATGGGGCACATGCATTATATTTACGAGCATGTTTATGTTTATGTTGATTATTAATATTCATACAAACACATTCATGCATTGAGCGTGGAGCCAACAAACATTTAAATGATTTTTATGCCTGCGCACAGAAATATGCTATGGTTTTTTGCTCACTGCTTTCTCTTCTTTGCATTCAAGTTTAATGTTTTGTGCAAAGGAACTTTGCATAAGAATAAAAAAAAAGAGAAAGGAAAGAAAAAGAATAAGTGGAAAACAAACACACACACACACACACACACACATGCATTTACATGTGTGTGTGTTTGTAATAAAAGTAAATTTTATTTATTTCTTGCTGCCGTTGGACCCGCCCACATACCAAAAGGTAAACAATTTGATACGCTCCTTGCGGTGTCCCTTTTCGGGCATCAGATTTTGTTGGCTCCTCTTTGCTAGTTGCATGGCCTTTGGGTGATATTTCAATTAGCTGCCTCAGATAAGCTCGATTTATGGTCGAAATGCGAGCTTTCACCTGAGCTGACAGCGCTTCTTATACAATATATATTATACATATATTTAAAAAAAAAAATAATAAAAATATAAATATATTTAATATATTTTTTTTAATTAAGCCGCTTTTTAATTCAAATATATTCAACCTTTACATGGCTGTCAGCATGAAAAAAAGAGTGTAATTAATTTTCTGTTTATTTTAATATTTTCATTTATAGCTTATTTATTATTTCATTCAATATATTGAATATAAGCCAAATTAATTAACCTTTGACAATGCGGTCTTAAGATCGCTTTATTTGTTCATGAAAATGTTAAATATTTTTAAACATATTTTAATTTAGGAAAAGGTTTACTTTAAATATGCATTTAATTATACGTATATCTCTGAAACTCGACTGCAAAGTCAGATAAATATAAATTGTATAATAATTAAATGTTAAGTTGCTAATTATTAATATTCAAATTATAAACTTAAATATTTATAAATGTATTTATCAGATAATGGGCTGTAGTGTCTCATTTCGATTATAAATATTCTCCAAGAATTATGACTTTACGGACTTGACTTTGCTCTGCTAATGACGGATTCTGTTATACTACTCACTGCATAAAACATAAAACTTTATTTTCCTTAGGCTGCACGGGTCAGAGAGCACGCCTAGGTTCCTATATGTTCCATTCAGTGGTAGAGCCGAATTCTTGATAGTTCTTTGTGTTCCACAATGAAATACATACAGGAATTATCTATTTGATTATGGTCTATGGCTTATTCGAATCTTTGAAATTTGAATCAACAACATTTAAAAAATGTCTATATTTAATATGATTGAATAACTTCCCATTACGTTGCAAACTGTGTCGTGCAAGACTGTATTTCAATTTTATCTGAATTATTCACACGACTCTGATGTCTGGCATCTGTTTACACCACTGTCATTCTCGTTGAATATCAATGGCACTATAGTTCGAAATCGGGAACATTATAGTTAAATAATTTTAATTTAATTCTAATTTATATTTTCCTATTATTATTTTTTGATACTTCAGTAAAATTATTTTTGAATATTATTTTGTTGCGGCTAAGGCTGACTTAAAAATAGATAAAACTCAATGAAATCACATGAATTTCAAAATCAGCTACATTATTAAAAAAGTATATCAAATATGTGTTATACTTGCTAACCAAAAGCAAAATTTATAGTAAAAATCGAGCCAAGCGACATAATGCTAGCTTATTTTTCGAATATATTATATTAAATCGCATAATATAAATATTTTTAATAGATTCCAACATAGTATATCTTAAGATTCCGCTCGAAATTCCTTTGCAATATAATTAATACTAATAATTCATAAAAACAAAATATATATATGTATATATATTTATAATTTTTAATTTATTTTTAGATTATTTTGTGAGCATGTCTTTATGCATCACATGCTGCTGAGGTATTATTAATTTTGCTGTTGTCTATAATTTATATTTATTTATTTATCCCATTTTTGGAGCTTAATAACCCAACGGTTTCCGTTTCAATGCCCCAATGGCCCAAAGGTGATGTGCAGTGAGCTCGGGCCAAGCAATGTTACGCATTCACGGGTAATGCATGGCGACCTCACTATTCTATCGAAGTCCTTTTAGGCAATTCACAAAAGGTCTCTCTCACACATGGGTTGTTTAGATATAAGTTGCGAGTGGGCCCAGCCATTTGGCCGTTTGGCGCTGCCTTTTTGCGTAATATTTATAATTTATGGAGGTCTTTCGCAGCATTGCTTGTGTCCCGCCCTCAAAAAAGAAAAAAAAAAAAAAAAAGAAAACAGAAAAGTCTTTTACGTACAGCTCGTCCCCATCGCCTCCAGCTGCCGTTTATAAATTTCTAAGGTATTCGGACCACGCTCAAAGCCAAGCAGGTTTATTAAGTAAATTGTTTCCGTTACTTTTCGGATTTCCTTTGAATTCGCTGCGAATTGTGGCTGCTGTTTGAAGTGGGCCACCAACTCTCGACCGTCCAGGACAGTAAATGAAAAAAATAAAGCAAATGCTATATATGTATACATATATATTTTAGTGGAAGCCACACAGGATGCGATGTTAAAAAGACTCTGCTCCCCCTTGGCATGAGCTTTCATTAAAGCGATTTTCACAGTCTGTAATTTATGTGTCAATGAATTTTGCCGGCTACGCCTTTGACATCAATTCTCGGACTCTGCTGCAAATTGAATACAAAAAGCCAGTCATCCGACCAGCCAGTCAGTCTGACTCTCTGTCAGTCTGACGGTCTTTTCGTCTTTCGGTCAGACACTCTGCAGTAGTCGTCGCCATTTAGCTCGTAATTTTTATAGCCCGTTAGGCCTCATTTGGTCACGAAGCTCAGATGCGATGCTCCAAGTGTATTTATTGTGTTTACTTTGTTCATATTGTTGTTGTTGTTTTTTGTCGCATCTTGTTGTTACTTTTTGTGAATTTTTGTTGTATATTTATAGGATTTTCATAGGCTGTCGCCATACAGCTTAAAAATATGTGACTCAAGGTCATATGATATAATATCCTGTTTGAGAATTGGTAATTGGGTATAAAGACATTATGACTACTATGATGCAGTTAAAAATTTGTATCTAATTTTTATAAAATTTGGGTAAATCAGTAAGTAGAGGAATCAGCATCATTATTGATTATTGAGAATATTCTAATATATTGGGAAACGAAATATAGATTTAGAAAACTTGTGGGAAAAGTAAGCCAAGGGATAGATAACGAGAGAAAGTTAAAAAGAGCGCGCAAGAGACAGACACAGAGACTGAGAAACTCAAACGATAAAGAGACGGAAAAGATAGCAAGAGTTAAAGAACTAGAGTGAAAATGAGTGAACAAAAAACAGAGAGATACCGGGACTTCAAAGCAGAAAGAGTACTCTAGTGAGAATGATCAAAAAAGAAAAATTTTTTATCATATTTGATACTACCATTTGGTAGTACAAACTTTTCATGCAGCTCAGCTACATTTCATATAACCTTTAGCATTCAAAGGGTATTAGTCGCGTCGACTATCATTTTATATAAAACTCTGGCTTGCCAGCTACTTTATGACCGCTGCAGAGCTCGATTTATAGACAAGCGTTCGAGCTGTATGGCTACAGCTTGGCAGGCAGTCGAGCAGTCACGCAGCCGGACGGCGCGCGGCGTTTGTAGCATTGCCTATTGCTTTTCATAGCAGGCTTTTAGGTGGTAAATAAATAAACCTTAGTGTCTGAATTTTGTCGCAATTACCAAAAATATATATGTGAATACCAAAAATATATATGTGAATGCATAAGCATGTCCACCAAAAACCAGCTGCGAGCATTAAGTTACCAATAATTTATGAATGTGCCGAGCAATTTGCGCACTCTGCACGTATGCATTTATAACTATACTTGCATATTGTAATCTGTTTTCATTTTTGTATTTAAACAGAGAAAACCTAATGTGAAGTCGCATTAAATTTAATAAGAAATTAGTATTTGAGGTAGTTTGCTATGGATTAAATGTAATCCATTCAAAATATATTATATGAATCAAATAAAACATATATTAGAATAAATTATATATATTTATATATGATATTTAATAAACGTGATAAAGTTAAAAAATAGCCAATTAAAAACAAAATAATAATAAAATAAATAAATGGATTTAATGTAATATAATATATTAATCTAATAAAAATTATATATTTCATTAAATGAATTTTTTATAAATGTAAGATATTTAATGTACATAATGAAGCCAAAAATAAAAAAATAAGAAAAATAAAAAAAAATATTAAAATAAATAAGTAATGAAATAAATAAAAAAAAATAAAATAAATAAATAAAAAATATAAAAAAATAAAATAAAAACTGAGAAAAATAAATAAAAAAACTAAAAATAGTAAAATAAATAAGTAATGAATGAACCATGACTTGGTATCTAAATCCACATTGTTTTTAATTTAATATTATTTGATTTTATTCCATTTTATAAAAATACCAAAATTAAAAAAAATTTAAAATAAAAAAAAATTAAATAAATAAATAAAATATATATACATATGCTAAATTTTTTGTTTATTTCTTTATCATGATTTTATTAATTATTTATTCAATACATTTTTTTTTTTATATGCTTCATTTTAGGCAATTTAATTTAATATGAAATTTTCAATATATTTTGAAGTGCTGCATGGAACACATATATTAGAGAAAGAAAAAGTTATATAGTGGACCTATGACATGGAAATAATAAATTGTTTTTAAGTGTAGACCCAGTATAGTAGGTCTTGAGGTCTTTGGACTTTGATTCTCACTCAAGTCTCAGGTGGTATTTGAAGCGGATTCAAGAAGACGAGAGAAATATTACGAAAGATTGTAATATATCAAATTATTTACAAGAGTTTTAATATCATCATAATTTTAAAGCTAAAGTAATGCTAGACTCTTCTTAACTGAATATACGTTCTGAAAATCGATATAGGAATAATATTTAAAGCAAAAAAAAAAAAAAGAAATATATATATAAATATATGTATATATACCCTTACCAATGCATAATAATGTTCTCGAATAGACCATGTGAAATTGAAGAGCTAACTAACAATGCACACTAACACACACATACACTCACACACATACATATAGAATCTTGTTGTTTGAATAGTTGTGCGCCTAACGGTAAATTAAGCAATCTGCATATAAAAGAAATGCCGAACTTAACAGAATACGAAAAAAAAAGAGAAAAAATGCGCATCATGGACAATTTTTTGCTTGTTTTTATTTATTTATTTTTATTTTTTTCTATGTTAGTCCTGGTTTGTTGTAATTTGAATTTATTTTGGTAAGCACAAAAAACCAAGAAGAGTGAGAGACAAAGAGAGAGAGAGAGAAAAAGCAAATCGTTGTTGGGTAGAAAAATGCAAATAACGGCAAAAATGTTGCCTCTTCCTAGCTGGCTCAGGGGTCGGGGTTGTCTATTGTTTGCAAATTCGTATTCGTTTTTTCGTTGTTGTTGTTCCATTCGCTTCGGTCAGCCGCCTTGTGCTGGGGGCCTGAGTGATTTCCGTCTGCTGGCACATAATCTACGTCATTTCCGGTTTAAATTATTTACATAGCAAATATGGCTGGCTCACATCTGTGGGTCTCTCTCTCGGCACTGGACGATGGCCATGAACGCTTCTTTAGTTGTTATGGTTTTCTCTCTGCTTACTTTTTGGCTGTTGTTGTTTCTTGTGGTTTGGCTTAATCTTTCTCTTTAGGCCCACAGTTGTCTGGCCAATGATATGCTCAAGTGGTTCAGCATTTTATATTGCGCATTTGGCCCACTTTGGGCAACATTTTTTTTTCTTTTGCATTTGGCTTTGTGCTTTTCTGTTATGGCTGGCATTGCAATTTTTTGATTTCGCGCTCTTTCGGCTCTTGGCTATGGCTGTTTTCCGGTGCTTTTCGCCATAATTGAATTATACGCTTGCATGCGCCACGCCCATCTGTGCCCACTACTAATCCCGCGCAGTACGAAATGAAATGCGCGCCGCTCGATGTTTAAATATTTGCACAACATTTTCGCTGCCTGACATTTTGCCTGAGATACTTGATAAAAGTTCATCATTTTCTTTTTTCTCTCTCTTTTTTTTTTGTGCCAATGAAAAAGTTTTGGAAAATGAATTTTCATATAATTTATGCAGATTGTGATAGGCGACGCTTGAAAGAGGCGCATAATTGTTTCTGCCATGCAGCAAATCCCGTTATCGCTCATTTTTTGGCTAAAATCTTTTACCAATTTGCATAAAATGCCAATGAACATTTTGCCAATTGTTAACTTTTTGATTCTGTTTAAATTGGGGCATACAAATAAAAAATAGGAAAAATAAAATATGTAAATAAATTAAAGATGAGAATATTTGGGTAGAAAAAGAAATTGTTGAAATAATTCATAAAGAAATAAATATTAAAAAAAAAAAAAAACAAATTAAATTTTGTTTATTCATATACACTCTATTTTTATATTCAATTTTTTTTTTATTAAATTTGTACATAGTCTAAATATTTAATAATTATAATAATAATAAACAAGCATGAAAAGTTTTAGAAATCCAAGTAGTATAATAAATAAATATATTTAAATTATTACGAATAAAAGAAAACATCATTATAATAATGAGAAGTACAAATTTAAGATATTTATAAAAAAAATTAATAATAATTTTAATTTTGTTGTGCTTTATAAAATGCAAAATATAAATAGATAAACCTCAAGTTGAGTTTATTTAACAATATAATTTTCTTGACTCCAAAAATAAAATATAAATACTTATTGAGAATTCAGTTTTCTCTCGAAATTAATAATATTCATAGACAATATCTATGTGTTTTCTCAATTACTCAAACCACAAGTTGAACGCAACTTAACTTACAATTTTTCAAGCTACTTTCAAGTTTATAATTTAATACCCTTGAATTTGAACACTTTAATTAACAATTTTATTCAATGTCATGTTTACATCAAGCCATTTTCAAATTTATAATAATAAATAAATAATATTTATTCTACAGTAATAGGTTTTGATTACAATAACATTTTAGTATGCATATGCATAAAATTTATGATATATAAATTGAAGTCATATTGGATTATCCAAAGTTATTTGCATGGCTTAAGCCGTCGCATTAAATGAAGTTAGCATTTAACGCTTAATTGTGAAATGCAGAAAAAAAAAAAAAAATTAAATGCTCATCTAAATTAATTATTTTGCTATTAAAGTGAAATTTATGTTCACGCACCTAAAGCGCTATAATCGCCTACAATTATTATGATAATAATGGATAAACTAAATAAACGCAATTTCAGCTGATTTTATTCGCGTTTATTTCCCAAAGTGTGTTTATTTATGATTGCAGAAATAGCCATTTATTCATAAATATAATATGTCTTTTTGTATATACACTTTAAATGTATATATATTTATTATTTTTATTATTAAATTATGTTTGTTCGAATCTGTTTTGGGTCAATATTTATGGGCATTGACAACCTTTTTTGTGCAATTCATTAGGCCGGGTCAATTTGTGACATTCGAACGATTTCCCCCCTTTCGAACTAATGGGAAAGCTAAAGAACATAAAAGACATTTGTGTCACATTTAAAAATGTGAATAGCGACATTTATTATGCTCGGCACACACACAACACACATACACACACATGAGGGAAAGTAAGAAGAAAGCAACCTTAACTCGAATGATTAATGCTTGCTTTATATTATTGAAATCTTTGTGGACGGACCCTTTGTCCAGAGACATTTGCAATAATGTAAATGAGCACGTTAGAGCTAAAGTGAATTTATTTTGGGGAAAAATTGCTCAAGTTCTATGAAGAAAATTTTCAATTTGACCAAATCAATTTTCATTAGGCACTCAAACGGCCTGCGTCGCCCGCTGTGTCGTTAAAAATATTCTACAGCACTTGCCCAAAATATTTCTCGCATGTGACTGCACACACACACACACACACACACATGCACATATGTACATATATGAGAGCACTCTCTCTCTCTCTCTATCTCCCTTTCAGTGTGGTAAAATTTACTTTTGTTGGCCTCGTCCAGGGAGTCGTTAAAATGCAGTTTAGAAAAACCCCAATGCCACCAAAGACAAAGTGCCTGATAACGAGCGCCCTGGACATTCTCTCGCGCTGGCCTTTAGCGTTCGCATTTTTTTCAAATACCAAAAATTTACCATTCTCTAACCAGTTTTTTTTTTTCTTGTATTTTTTGCCAGGATTTTTATTTTTTGTATTTTATTTTTATGCGATAATAAAATTCATAGCGCCTGCATATAAAATCAACTTACTGACCAGCAACAGCATTGCCGCTCACACATGCGACTAAGCTCTTAGCTGCAATGCACACTGAGTCGGAATGTGCTTAAAACAGACTTGAATTGAATAATCCAATAGAATTCAATTGTTTAGTAAGTTAATGCAATGGGATTTTGATCATCTGACAGTTTATTGACCGTGCGAATTTCCTAACAAAAACTCAAAGAGAAAATGTAGAAAAATGTAGAAAAATTTTCAAATTTTTGATTGACGTAGTTATTGACATGGCTTATATTCTGAGACTATTTAAAAAAAAAAAACTTATTTCAACATCTGTGTTAAGATTGTCAATAACCTGCAGCTGTTTGAAAATATTTGCCAAATGAATTTATTGTTAGCACACCTGAAGCTTTCTTTAAAGTTTTAACAAACAATTAAAAAGTTATCAAACCATTTAAAAGTTAATTATCTTAGTGCTTTAATTATCTAGCAGACAATTTAATGAATTAAGTTTCTTTATTCAAATTGAATATAATATATATATTTTTTATATATTTTGCATTTCTTTATACTTTTATTGTATGTTTTGTACTAAATTAAGTTAAATGAGAAAATAGCTCAGTAGCTTACTCTATGACTGAGTCTTCCGCCTAGTATGTTGGGTTGGCAGATAATATAAGAACATTGAATTTTTAATATTATGCCTAGTTTTCAGTGGCTAGTTCAGTGTAGTTTTTTTGTAGTTTAACATTTATGAGTATGGTGACCTGTATGACATCGATCTTGATAGATGACCTTTTGATTTGTCTTCGACATATTCAAATTGTGTTCACTACAGAGTTCTACTTTTGTATAATCAAAACATCTTCTTAACCTTGCCCTGAATTGTAAGTGCTTTCGGAATGTTAGCCGTTGGATAAGTGACGTTATTCATATTGTACATTGTCTAATTCTTTTCTATGTTTATTAAAAATAATATTATTCAACTCATAAGTATTGGGGGCACAGCTTTTTATGCTTTTTGTCTTTGTTTAACTTAAAAGCTTTGTGTTTCAAGCTAAGTAAACAATTTATTCCTCCAAATGAGAGCAATTAGTTAAGGCAGTTCTGAAAGCTTCAAATAGGCTTCAATTTAAAGTGTTGGAGCTTTCATCTAATATTTAATATGTATAAGCTCAGCTAATTGCTTAAAGAATATTAAATCTTATTGCATTCCCAGTTTGTACATAGAATTTAATATTCGATTGAACCGAAAATTCATTGCAATTTCCTGTATGCTTTGACCACTGTGCAGCTGCAATACATATATGTTCAGTTTTTATTGTATTTTTATAGACTTTTTATGTATTTATTTATATTTCGGCTCGGCCAGCTGTTGGAACACAATTTGATTTCCATCGGCTTAGCGCTAGGATTTTCTTAATGCCTACCCATGCACTGGACCTTTATATATATGTATATATGTTCATATATATATATACTATATATTTATTTTGCCCAATAGCAACTACCATGCTGTAATTTTATTTTTTGGCCCGTTTAAGCTCAGTTATGAGTTCGAAGTTTCACTTTGATATAGCTCAGCGAAAATATTTGCAATTCAAGTAAATAGAATGAATTATGAATTATGAATTTGTGGTTAATTTGAGCAGAACAAAGCGTAACTAACTAACCGTTGAATGTTTAGCCATAATTATGCGCAATGCCATATAAAATATTCAAATTCTATTAGTGCAGCACTCACACACACACACACACACTTACACAGAGATATTTAGTCATAAATGAGTGAGTGTGTGGGAGTGTGTGTGTGTATAGGAGTATGTGTATAAGCACACAGGAAAGTGGTGAAAATCTACCGCAATTAGACGACAAATCGTTTTGACGCCAACACTTCTAGTATCTACATCCTTCTCTCTCTCTCTCGCTCTCTCGCTCTCTCGTTCTCTCTCTTTCTCTTTATCTCTATCTCTATCTCTATTTCCACGCACCACTTATGACGTCAACATGTTTTAATGTATGTGTGCGTGCGTGCGTGAGTGTGTGTGTGTGTTTGCCTGTTTATGTGTGTACGAGCATTAAAGCATGAAATTAATGCACAAGGCACAGCAAATAGCCCTAAGGACATGCGTGCCAGCGAGCTAGGATGGGACAGCATATATAGTAAGAGAGAGCGAGAGAGAGCGAATTACACCATGAAAGAGACCGTAGCACATTAATTTGTATGAAGCACTGAGCCAGGCAACCGCAGCAGCAGCCGCTGCTACTACTGTTGCTGCTGTTGCTGCTGCTGTTGGTCTTATAAAAATTGTTGAAAGTAAATTTTTATTTTAGCCCAATGTTATGGCAGCTGAATTGCAGCGACGCCTGTGCTTTGTGTTTTGGCCGAAGGGGGGAAATTTAATTGCTGTCACACATGGCGTATACGCAATTCAATTAAAGCATGAATAATTGGCGAGAAATCTTCATATCCTTCTTTTTTTTTGCTAGACAAGTGATATTGTCAAATTCTTTGCCTTGGGCATCATTCAATTTTTACTTGGCTTTTGCTTGATTTTCAAATGGAAACATTCTCTGTCTTAACATCAAGTTTTAGACACGTCAAACAATCTCACAACTCATAGATAGACATTAGACTTGGCTTTAATTCAATATGCTCTATATCTGCATCAGAAGCAACTGAAGCAAAAATCGGATTTATTTTTTATTTTTCATAATTATTTTTATAATAAATTTTTTTTTAAAAATAATCACCAATCGGTTCAATTCATTTTATTTTTTAATTACTAATAGCTCATTCCAATATATTCTATAGAAAATACAAAACAATTTGTATAAAATTTTATTTTGTAAGGAAAATATTTTTTATAAATTCTTTTGTATAATGCGAAATCAAAAAAATATATATATATCCAAAATTATTCACAAATTTCATTATTACAAAATAGAAAAAAATTTACTTTTTAATTATTTTTTAAAAATTTGTTTTACTCGATTTGCCTCGAAACGTTTGAATAAATTTAACATTTAATATAATAGAGCAGCTTTCTCTCTCTCCCCCTTTCTGTCTTTTCTCACTCTCTCTCTATTTGTCTATCTCTTATCTCTCACCCTTTCTAACCCTATCTAATTTTACCCTCTCTCGCATTTTCGTAAGGTTTTTTGTCCAAAATACAATATATAACTCTTTTCTGACAGCTTTTGAGAGCACTCAAGAAATCGAGTTGACAACGTGTTGAACAGTTGTTAGTAGAATGGTTATTAAATTTGTACTATATTCATTTTTTGGTATTTGATTTTGGAAGTAATCAAGATAATGGAAATAAATCTTAATTATTTTTAAATTCACATTGATAAATAACTTTTGCTGTTCATGAAAAATGTGAATTCAGGGTGAAGTGTGTTCGTGAAAATTCCCATTTCAATGGGTTCAGGGTATAAAAACAATGGAATACATAGAATGGCAGCCTTTAATTTTGATAAAACTAATTTCTTTGATTATTGACTGAAATCTTGAAAGTCAAATTATTAAATAAATATTATTTTTCTTATCATTTTTTATTATATATTTTTGTAAAAAGCTTTTCAAAGCATAACATTTTATCTGCAATATATATATGTAAATATGTATGCTGGAATGTTTCAGCAAGCAGCTCTCCCAGAAGTAAGAGTATTTTCCATTTTGAAGCTCTTTACTTGACCACTCCTATTTGTTGATTCTTTATAACTTTTATTAGTAATGTTGTGGCTCTTATGCTTGATAGATAGGTGTGTGTCTGGTGTGAAATGTGGGTGGAAATATGTTATGTATGTACATTGCATGCAATATGCTTTTGCATAGTTTCGTCCATTTATACAAATTTCTTTGCACATATTTTTGAGCTGTTTTGTAAAAGTTGTGTGTCGAGTGGAAGAACTTTTGTCGGCCATCTCAGTGTTGTAATAGCTCTTCGATATGAGTTGTCCCCTTGAGTTTGCATGCAACTCGCTCTGCAACATCCTCAAGTATATTTGAAACAACTTTCGAAACTGTGCTCCACTGTGGCTGTTGGCACTCGGCTATTTGCACTTAATGGCCGTTAGCAACATTTTAGTATTTCTATGGCAGTTTTTATTTTATTTTATTTATTTTTGTTGTTGTTGTTGGTTTTTTTTGTTGCATTTTGTGGCTATTCTATTTTATTCGAGTTTCGCATACATGACGTATACTTGATGCCGTTGGTTGGCCAAAAGTTTCAATGCAAGAGTGCAAGAGTGGACCAGTCGGGCTATGTAAATAGAGCATGATATGGTTTTTGTGTGGTTATGCAAATGTGGTCAAGCGTTTGTTGTGTACTCCAGCCAAGGACCGTGGCTGGGATTTGCTGCACGCTCAAGTGGAAATCAAATATATTTCCAATCAACTATAGAATGTGGCACTTATTCATTCATTCATTTGCAAGGCTTAGCTGCAAAGGCAATTAAGTTTTATTTTAAAAGTGAATTACGAATATGTCTAATTGACGGAGAAATGGGCTTAAATTGAGAAAAATCAAAGAATTATTGGCCTTAAGAGTACTTCATAGCTACTGTCAGCACAAAGTATTAAGAATAAAACAAAAACTAAATGCAAAGGCAAATAAGAAAAAAAAAAAAGAAACAAAATCAAACGAAACGAACCAGTTAAGACCGAGCCAGTAAAAAATTGCTTACATGCACACTCACACATGGATATAAAATATTTGCATAATTCCTGAGCGTATATGGTTGACATTAAGTTGCCAACTGAAAGCGGCAACGAGAGAGTGAGAGAGAGAGAGCGAGCGAATGAGAGGGAGAGAGTTAAGCTTCTTTTGAGCTGGCCAGTCGAAAGGAGCAGCCTCTGATCTCCCCGGCTATAATTCATTTCACCATTTCGGTAGAGGAGCACAGCACAGCAGCAACAAAGCAGCACCGGGACCTAGCAATAAATCAGAGCTGCGGCATTTTTTGGCCAGTTTGTGAAATTAGTTAGCTAGCTACCTGGCTGGCTACCTGTTAAATGCTCGCACCGCATTGCATTCTCATTCAGCTCAAATTCACACTTAAGTAATTTTATGCGCCTTTGCCGTGTATTTTTATCTCTATAAATATTTGATCAGGCTGCTTTGTATGCGTCAGCGTGCATATGTGTGTGGGCGTATGAATGTGCCACGATGCTGCTTTCACACAAAAAGTGTTCCCCTCACAATACATATTACATGTCAGCTTTGTTGAGGATTTCACTGGATGCTCTGTCATGCATATTTTATTGGTCCATAGTCGTAACGAACTACGTTCGCTCTCTCTCTCTCTCTCTCTCTCTCTCTCTTCCAGTGCCTCTTGATTTTTATCTTCTTCTGGTTAGCTGTGAGTGCTCTGATTGCAGCACTTGATTATTGTAAAATATTTAGTAAATAAAATGTGTGAGTGTGGCAAACGCATAAGCTCAAAAAGTTCTTACCTTTCTTGTTGCTATTCGGCTTAGTTTTGTTACGGAATGAAATTATTTTTCATAATATTTTATGATTTCTGTTTAGAATTCGATTAAAAAAAAAAAAAAAATAATAAAATAACAAACAAAATACAATTTTATCAATTTTGAAAATTTGTGGCTTTTCCGTTTTAAATATATATTTAATTTATAATATTTTCCTTTTATAAATATAAATAATAAATTTATAGAGAAATTTTTTTTTTTGCAATATGCTTCGCCTCGGTTATTCTTTAAATATATATATAAATAATAATACAAATAAAAAAAATAAAAAATAATAATAAATAAATAAATAAAAACTAAATAATAAATAATATTTTAAAAAAGTACAGCAAAATTCTGACAACATTTGGTCTATCTTCTAAATATTTTCCATAGAAATTAATTTCAATTTTTAAGTCAGAAAATTATATAACTTTTAAGAGATCTGTTTAGATATTGAATATCTCTATAGATCTCTTTCTATCTATCTCTCTCTCTCTCTCTATATATATATATATATATACTAAATATATATCTATCTATATTTCTTTCTTTTACGCTCTAAATCAACTTAATAAATTTGTGCTTCAAAACGTGCCAAATACGGCTGCAAAACGATTTATTTAAATTCTTTTGTAGCTGACTCAAACAAAAAAATAAACTAATTTGGCTTCAATGAAATCTGTGACTGAAACAAAGGCTAGGGCTAAGCGAACAAACCTAATTATTCCCACCTGACCTTTTTGGCTCATGCCTTTAAAATCACTTGACAAAGAGCGTAGCATTTGAGTTTTACCAGAAAACCAAAAAACACATTGGGGTTAAGCGTATTTTTAGTATACGAAATTGGAATACTTTCTTGAATAGAAATTTGATTTTTTAAGTTGATAATTATTAATATTATAAATTTTTTTTTTATTAAATATTAATTTATACAAGTTTTTAATAATTATTGCAACTGCTACTATTTTATTTTTATTTTTATTAAATATTATTATGTAGATATATATTTATTTTATTTTTATGACATTTACAGATTAATGTTTTGCTCCTTTTTTATTTATATTACTTTTGTATATATTATATTTTTGAGTCTATGAGAGAGAACACAGAATATACAGCTTAAGGGGTAAATAGGCAGGGGTAAATAGCGATAATTGTGTTTCTGATATCAAATTTTTTTTTTTTTTTTTTTTTTTTATTTCATGAGCCAAGCTGCCCCAGTAAAGAGGATAAATATATATATATATATATATATATATATATATATATATATATATATATATATATATATATATATATATATATATATATATCTAGATTCCGAATCTCCGAAGATAATAAGAGTATTCCATATAAATTGTTATATAATATGCGTTTGGTATTTGCTAGCAATTTGTTTTGATTCGATTGCTATGTGCACAACCTGTATGACCTCATTGTTACCTTACCTTTCATTGTGCTGGTCATTTTGCTCATAATCTGAGCATTAGCTGGCCGTTGGCATTGCCACATGTGAACAAATCCATACAGACAAATCCCGGTTTGCTTATTATTTTTAGTAAATTATGAAAACGATAAGCCTAATAGCCTAGGCGCTGCTTTGGCTCCTGCTTTATCCGGCAGCAGCAAGGACATGTGTTGCCTGGCTGCTCGGGGCGAGCGACGCTTGGAGGCGTAGCAGATAACGAACCAAAGTAAAATCAAATGGCATGAAAATGTTAGCATAGCTTTAGGCATTCGAATCGACTAAGCTGCTGCTGCTCATGCTCTTGCTGCTGCTGCTGCTGCTGTTGCTCATGCTACTGCTAAGTGTGTACGTGTGTATGTGTTAGTGTGTGTCTGTCGACGCCATTTTGCTTAATATGCCAGCTGGCTACTAAGGGCACCGCATGCCAGCGATTATCTAAAAGACATTAGCATCCTCGCAGCTACCACAGTAATGTACTACAGCTTTCTAGCTTGCTTTAACTATTCAGAGCCATCTACTGTTCGTCTGTTCGCCTCATCATCTGCTCTTTTGCTCGTCCGTCCGTCCGTCTGTATGCATGTAAATGTCCTGTTTTGTTTAGCAAATTCACACCGATGCCTGCGCATAGACTCTGCTCGTTCACATCGTTTAGACGAGCATATTTGTTATGTACTCGGTACGAAGCCTTACTTGACATTTACATTCTTTTTATGAAATTGAAAGTTGTTCGGGATACTTCCACTGCACCTTGGGCAGAATTGTCAAATAAGTGGCATAAAGTCAAAAATTTTATGGAACCAAAAATTAATTCTGTTTTATTATATTCAAAGTAGAAACCCTACATATCAAACACAGTTTTTGCTAAAAATGCAATACTTTCATTATAATCAAGCTTCAAAGTCAGCTGATTTTAGCGACAAAATTGGTGGGAAATTTGTATTCAGTTTGACTGTTTGGCAAATGTACAAATCGCAAAAATAAAATATTGTGAAAATTGGATTTTGAAGGCCTGGTTATGTAGAATGAATAAAAAAAAAAAACACATTTTGTGATAATTTTTTTTTTTCATGTTATATATGTTTATTGTTTTGTATTGTCCATAATGAAAGAAAATCCATCCAAAGTCTTCTTCTTGTGTGGAGTAAAACTTTATTTTCTGCGTTTTTGTGCGTTATATACTATACATCAAAATAAAGAAGAAAGTGTGTACTAAAAGTTAGTAATAACCCCGTTTGCGGCTTTTTGCGGCTCTTTCGGTACTTTGCATTTGTAGCTCAGCTTTTTTTTAGATATAGCTAAATAGTAGAATAAATAAATTAAGGCCTTATTATGTATGAAATTAAAAAAAAAAAATGTTTATTATTCTTATTAAAAAATGTATTCTATTACATAAAAAATGCAAAGAAATGATCCTTCTATTAAAATTGTAGTACTTTATTTATAGCTCTCACACTTTTCTTTGTTATCACGTATACGCATTGTTGCCATTTTTGGAGGCGTTGTTAAATGACTTAAAACTTTGATTTTATATTTAGAGTGGTATATTTATCAAATATACCAAGTTTCAGCTCGATATGTGCAATATTAGACTTTATGCCACTTTTCTGGCAATTTTGCCCAGTGCACTGGTGCAATTGCGATTAAGAGATAGAGAGATGAGGAGAGGGAGAGAGATACAGAATGAGTGAGAGAGAAAGAGAGAGAGAGAGAGAGAGAGAGAGAGAGAGAGGGAGAGAGAGAGAAGAGAGAGAGAAAGATAGAAAGATAAAAGCCAGAGGAAAGGAGAGAAAGAGAGAAAAGAGGGAAAGAAAACGAGAAAAAGAGAGAGATAGAGACAGATATTGCAAAATATGTTTCTTGATATCCATATATAAGTATTTGCTTTGTCTAAAAGCAGATTAGTTATTTCCACATATGGGTTATGGTGCCCCATTCATTATTCAAATAATGTCTAGTGGTGCCAACTGAGTAACTAGAAAAATTCTATTGTCCGCATTTTTGGCAAAGAAAACAACAAATAAGTACACACTCCTTATAATTTGTTTTTTTGTTTTTTTTTTTTTTTTTGCTTTGTTTGATTTGCCAAATAATTCAAACAAAGCGAAGCATGGACGACTTTTTAATATGAGCATTGAAGTCTCATATTAGGCAACAGCTGTCTAAACTATGCCAAACATTTTGTTTTGAATTACTATATAAGCAGTTGAGTTTTGCGGTAAAAGTATCATTCAACAACTGATCTGAGTAAGATGGAAGTGAAAGTAATCGCACTAAGCTGTGCCCTCCTGGCCATTTGCCTTTCGTATCTGCCTATGAGCGATGCTGTTGTTTGCACTGCCCCTGGAGTGCCCGTGAGCTGCACTCCATGCTCCGATCCAGCAAACATCGCCGATCCTCTCTGCACTTCAACAACAACCACGACTACCCCCGTCACACCCACAACAGGAGCACCAGGAGGCGATGCTACTACAGCAGCACCAGGAGGCGCAGGAGGCGCTGGCAAGAAGACAAGGAGGAAGCGCAAGTGGAAGGTGGTCAAGAAGGGTGGCAAGACAGTCATCAAGAGACGCCGCAATCAACAAAACAAGTGGAACTTGAAGGGCTAATTGAATAGATGACGATAACTGATAACTGATCATGACCACGAACCAACACACGAAATCAACTAAGTTTATTATACATATAATACAAATAGCTATAAGAAATTGTTACAATCTGCAGATTAAATAAATAGAAATCTTCATACAAGCAAAGTTACATGATCTGATTAGTAGACTAATGCGAACTCCTAGCAACAACAATTGGAAAATTCTGGGAATAATATTTCATATTAGTATATAAAATACTATGATATGAGGATAGCTCCTCAATTCTACATATATATTATAATTCTTGTATCTCTGAATTTTTTAACAGTTCTAGATTTCATTGATGCTCCAAATGAAATTTGTTCACTGTGAGTGCGTTAAGAGATATACGATTAATTTTCCGTTTTGAGACTATACTTATTCATGTTTCAGATTTCATTGGTCTCGGAAACTGCAAATCGTATATGTAAATATTCAGCTCAGACAAATGAGGTATCCTATTAAGAAAGAGCATACCAACAATTAAAAACGTTTGAGTCAGGTGTACCGACTGCAGAATATAATGAATAACTAATCTGTCATGTCATGTCAATTTTCCGATATGCCACTGATTCAATTGTTATATATATAATAAATTAGGTATTAAGTTTTGAGTTTCAAGCTTAAATGCTGTAAAAAAAAAAAAAATAAATAAAATAGTTTTCCCTATTTTTTCATCCCCCATGAGCATAGATTAATTCAGCAGATTCACTAATTAATTCATGTAATAATTTATTGAGTGGGCGTGGATATATAATTTGTTGTATTACATTTTTAGAGTCGTAAGAGTGTTAATTCTTAGAATATCTGATTTGCCCCGTCACAAAAATATATTTTCGCCGTTATTTTTTTAAATTTTTACTTTCAATTCCGGATTATACCGGAAAATGCATTTTCCAATTCGCCACGAGGCAAATGTTCCCAAGTCGCTAGCTTCAATAGAATCGAAATAATTTACATTCTATCTATCTTTATTCTATCTTTTAACATACTTATATAACCATTTATAATCATTGCTTAACATTGAGCTGGTTACGTTAAGATGAGACATAGATATTAAAAATAAAATATCTTGACTACCTTATACATTCATTTTCACAGAAATATTATACAGGTGGCATTAAAGAAGTGCTTTCTCTCTTTTTATATTTTTAAAATTTTTACTTTAACTTTCATCTCATTATACTAGTTTTGTTCAATGTCCACCTTGTGCCCCTTGCCGTCCAAGTATATACAATTTCCTATAATTTTCCAATTACTATTGCTAGTCTAGTTTTCAGGAAAAAGAAACAACTTTGCATGCATAATTTCCTTAGATTTTTCTTTTTATATCTATTTGCATATTTCTTCGTGTCTCAGATTAATGATGTCAAACAAAAATAATTTTTTTCAATTATTTAACCATATGATTAATCGTAGCTAAACGATTATTAATTTTAATGAATCGACGGCAAGTAATCGATAAATGATTAATATTTTTATGACCCCTAAGCATGTAAGAAAAAGTAAATGCGCTAAAATGAAATGGTAATATTGATTTATTTGGTTTGGAATTAAGGAACAAAGATTCGAATTATGTGCAGTGGTAAATCTATTCAATTTGTGTGATCATTTGATTCACTATATTCGATTATTTTGCTTATCTTGCTATCTAGTTCAGATCAGTCTGTATATTCTGTATAGTACAGTCAGTATATTCAATTAGACTTTAATATTCCAGTTCTTGTTTCTATTGCGGCGCATCTTGATGACTGTCTATCAGGTTTGCACGCCATGCCAAGTTCTTATTTATGAATTCAAAGTGTTTCGCATAGTGAGGACAGATGTTCCCAATATGCGATTCTAATGCTATTGTGTCATTTGTATTTGAAAAGTTGGATCTATCTTATATTTACACAAGTGGAATGTTATAAGTGGGACAAGATGAATTATTAAGTAGAAGGCGAAAAATTCGGATTCGAATTTTTAAGGAATTGACTAGAGTTTTTTGCTTGGATAAGCTAAAGAAAAATTATTGATAAAGTTCATTTGTAATAAATATGTTGAATTTATCTTTTAATTTTCAATGTAATATTCAATGTAATATATTAAAGTGGTTTAAAATTGGAAAGTCAACTGGGCTTATTAATTGACCAATTGACTTATTGGCTTGCTGATGATAGGAACAGCTTAAATGCAATATATCAATGGTTCTGCTGACAATTACGAAGACTACTCTCTAAATCTTTGTTAGATCATAGAAGGGAATCTGTTGATACTTATGTGGCTGTCGACTCTATAAAGTATATATATTCTCAATCAATCTGTATACCGTGCGTCCGTATGAACGCAAAGATTTCGTAAACTACAAATGCTAACGAGCTGAAATGAATATTCGTACGTTAGTTATACAGTACGAGTTTATTTTATTTTATTTATTTTTTTTTTTCGATAAGTCATCTATATTTATATTATCGATAAAATATCGAAAATTAGTTTACTTTTTCTATACGTATTTTGAGCGCAACTTCTACACCGTTTGAGCTAGAGGCTCAAGTTTGTATATTTAAATAGACATTATGGATACGAAAATTTTGTTCTTAAAGTTTAATAGAGGTTGTCCATCTCGAAATGAAGTTATAAGCGTACAAAGTATAACCCAACCCACTCCAAGCGGGAAGAAGAATATCTGTTCTTTGCACGATTCCTCAGAGATCTCGTAGTCAAGCAGTCTCGACTATTTCCTTCATACTTGTTTCATATAATAATGGATAAATAGCAGGAGTACTTATGTAGGTCTTTGTAAGAGATACAGGTATCATGCGATTTGCAGCGCTTTCTTATTGCCATTACAAAAATGTGCACAGAAGCATTCTACCGTAAAGTTCTGTTTCAGATGGGTTTGAAAAAGAAAAAGGGAAACCATCGATAGACCATTTATCAAAACTAATAGCGTCATAGATAAGCCATGGAAAAGGCGCTGGACAAACTAAAACCATTAAAGCGAATGCCAAAAAAAAGGTGTTTGCTCTGTACTGTCGATGTTGCTGCAGGCTATTTAAAATTTATGGTTGCAGCAAGATGAACGTGAACACGAAGCATGAAGCTACTTAATAAACGAAACAGAAAACGACGTGCAAATATTGATTAATTGCAAACATGCAGTCAACAGCGAATGGCTGAGTGCGCATTGCTACAATTCAATTAATAGCACATTTATCGATGGGCCTTAAACGGGCATTCAAATGCGAGGCAGACAAGCGCATCGCATGTGATTCGATCGATTTCATATAAATTTTAATTAAAATTAATTTACTTTTTTTTATGATTATTATTTTTGTTTTATTTTAAATAAGATTCGTTGTTTTCTTTTGAAATGACTTTGAAAACTTGATGGGCCCATGAAAATCATTTTAATTATGCTCTTTATTTTACGAGCTTCAAAACAAACTAACGCATAAATATAAAAACCAAAATCTTTTTGAGGTCAGGCCTTTTATGGGCTGTCACATTATCTGCACAAATCAAGTCAAACAAAACAAAATGAAATTATGCGGGCATCAAACCATAAATTGAGGCAAGCTCAGCCAGTAGACAGAAATAACAAAAGCGAAACTTTTATTTCATTTCTGTTCTCATACATCTAAGTGGGTTTGAATGAGATTTTGTTTGTGTGTGTGTGGGTGTTTTTTTTTTTTTTTTTTTTTGTAACTTTTATGCATGTTTTGATGCCACGTATCGAAATTGAGCTTCTGCTTGTGTTGGCTTGCTAGCAGGATAGCAGCTTATAATGTGTCCTGCAAATGCTTCTCGTTAGTAGAACAAAAAAAAAAAAAAAAAAAAAAAAAGCAGAAAAAAAAAGGAAAATGCTTAAAAATGAAGCTGAGTCTAACACCTCGCAAAGCAGATGCCAAAACAATTGCATTGAAGCGAAAATAAACTTGTGTGTGTGTGTGTATGAGTATGTGTGTGTGTCTGGGTTTGTCTTACGCCCCTATGCTCTATCTATACTTCTCCTTCTGTTTCGTTGCTTGTTAGATAGTGCGTATGAGTGATTTTTGCCCCCAACTTTTGTTTTGTCTAATGTGCAGTTATTTACTCACCATCTCTATCTCTCTCACTCTGTCTCTCTCTCACTCTCTCTCCTTTTATTGTATCTGAACTTCAAGTGTTTGTCATTTCTTCCGCACGTTTGACTTTTGGGCCTCGTTTAAAGCTCAAGCAAAGCAACAAAAAATGTAGCATACTTTTGTGCGTATTGAATTTCCATTAAACAGAGCTAAAAAATTTTTGCTTGCTCTACTTATATATGAGTATTTGAGCTGAAGCATCGATTGCATGGCTATTAGCATGCCCACGAGCAAAGAATTAAAATGACATTCAGATATTCTGCACATTAGAGAACTCTTTTTTTTTTTTCTTATTTTGCATTTGACAATTCGTTTAATTAACTTACCGAGCTGTTAATGGTATATGCATATATGTATATTTATTTTCAAAGAGTGCAAATAATTAATAATTTATTGAATTCTGTTAATGTTGCAGCAGCAAAATTAATTGGCAATTAATGTCAACAACAGTCGAAAATGCCAAACGAGATATAAACTTGGTCGACACTGTGGCGGCAGGGGACCGAAAACCTATTTGAAAATGCTCGTGTCTGTTTATTATTGGATATACGCAGATAATGAGAGATATATATAGAGAGAGCGAGAGAGAGAGAGAGAGAGAGAGAGAGAGAGAGAGAGAGAGAGAGAGAGAGCACGCGTTTTCAGCCGTGTGTGAAACACAATTAAGTTATATAATATAATCAATTTGACGTGTGTTGAAAAGAATGCATAATTGCAAAGATCACATGAACGTATTTCAATTAACCTAAACACTGATGACTAAATATTTCCATCTAATCGAGAGCTGAACTCGATAAATTGTTCTATATATTTGTATGTGAAATTTCAAGACATAAATCAGAAAAGTCATATAATTTCTAAAGTTTCAGCCTTACTTACACACACGGCATATATAATATTGCACTCGTGTGCCAGAATTAGCCATTAGTCGAAGCCATAAATTCTACACTCTGCTAAACATATTAAGTGGGCAACAACTAAGTCCAGCTCCTCAAGCCATAAATATCAATAAGCACCCAATGGTGTTTGGGTGGTTGCTTTGGGCTTTGCTTTTAGCCAAGACAATTTGGCCCATTAAGACTTTTAATCACCATCGTCATGTCTATTAGCCAACTGCACAGTTCTGCAACATGTAATAGTGTGTGAAAAAATAATAATAAACTCGCGCAATCAGACATTGGTTGGAAAAGTCGAGTGACTTTTCAGACAGATTATAATTGGAATGTTGGCATTTTTGTGTTTGCACTAAACGTGGCTAAAGACTGTCATTTTCATGGCTCATGGAGCATAGCCAAAGTATTATTTCGAGCCAAGTCTAGTATAACAATAGGTAATTTACTATTACACTAATATAGCAATATTAAATTTGTATCTATTGCAGTTAAAGTATAAAATAAATTCAAGAGTTTTACTTTTATTGAACCTGAGTTAAAGTATAAAATAAATTTAAGAGTTTTACTCATATTGTACCTGAATTAATTCAAAAATTCCCGTTCACTTCATTTGTGGCGTACAAAGTAAGATTGAGTTTATTTTAAAGTCTTTAATAGAGGCTGCTCACTTGCTATAGAAACAGTTTTCATTTGAGCTGTCAGTACTTTGACATATTTCTATGGAATCTTTGCTCAATTGACTTTTCATACACTTGACAGCCGTACACGAAATTGAGCTGTATTCAAGGTAACAGTCGAGGTGTCACTTTTATCAGAGAACTGATATTGCATCTCACTTTGAAAGCATGTTCATTTAGGCCATTGGCTTTTCTAGGCTTGACCTTAGTCAATGATTCAAGGAAATTTAGCTACTCTCAATCTAAATAGTATATATATAATTATAATATATAATATTTATACAATATAATTAATCTTTCTAAAAATTGACTTGTGGAAACAGAGTTTACTCAGATTTTTAATAATCTTTTTGAGTTTATCTCTGAAATAAATAATTCATTCATGCAAAGTATTCATCAAGCATCTAAAAGTAAAATATTTAGTTTCTTAATAATAATAATATATATATATATATATATATATATATATATATATATAATTTTATTTTATTTATTTATTAAATTAAAAAAAATTTATTTTATATCGAATATTGGAAATTATTTACTATACATTATATTTTACTTACAATTTGTTATTTTTAATTTATTTTATTTTATTTATTATTATTTATTTATTTTTTTTATACAAAAATGAATGGGCTAATATTC
Source organism: Drosophila borborema (assembly GCA_030914335.1). Classification (NCBI taxonomy): domain Eukaryota; kingdom Metazoa; phylum Arthropoda; class Insecta; order Diptera; family Drosophilidae; genus Drosophila; species Drosophila borborema. The sequence goes on from JAUESP010000119.1 coordinate 124,480, forward strand.
TTATTTATTTATATGCATATATATATGTATATGATTTTAATATTATGGCAACCTTCTGTCATTATCTTAATAGAGTATTTTCATATTTAAATACCTTAATTATTAAGTTGGTTTAATATCTACATTGTAAATTTATATTTGCTTTAAGTTCTTAGGGAAGCAATCTTTTAATCTTTGGATATTCGATCTACACACCTCATAATTAATTTAATATTTTAATGATAATTTATATGATATAGAAATATATATTAATATATATATATATATATATATATATATATATATATATATATATATATATATATATATATATATATATATATATATATATATATATATATATATATATATATATATAGCATATATATATTAATAAATTGCAGCCTCTTAATAAGATCTAAATAACTTTATAAACCATTCAAAAATATATAATAAAATCCGTACACCTAATTCTTCCAGTAAATAAATAAAATAAAAATAAAATAAAAAATAAGATAAATAACTATTTATTCATTAAATACTGAAAGTTTTTAAATGAGTGCAATACCCAAATATAATTATACAAAAATTGTTTAATTAAAAATATACAGCTTTAAGTTTATTTAATTTTCATATTGTGGCTATTGCAGTCAGCGCTTTATGGTAGCTTGCTTATTTCTTTATTATTATCATTTTTATTTTATTTATTTATTTTTTTTTTTTTTACTTTTTATCTCTGCAGCTTCTGCACTTGCAAATGTCCACGCTCCACACAGACATGGACATATGCTTGCTTTCATGTCTATCTACATATATGTGTATGTATGTATGTACAGTGTTGAGTTTTCTTCAGCTGCGCATTCATGTTCAAGTGTACGCATATGAGTCGCATTCAGTGCAGAAATTTATTCATTCCAGCAGACAGGTTGCTCTAATTATGCATGCCAACTTCGTTTGCTGGCAGCTGAACTGCATGCTTGCGGTAGGCTGTGATTTATTTTAAATTTGTCGGATACACCTAGACGGCACATTTCTTTATGCTCTTTTCCTGTAATAAAGAGGAAACGGAGAAAATATGAAGCTATCAGAAAAGTTGGGTATGTGAGGATATTATGTGAGAAGGGAGAGCTGCCAATGCAGAGTCGACTCATGTTAGAGACTGAATGAGATATAGTGAGAAATATGAAGAGAGCGAAATACAGTGCTTTAAAAGTGCATTTAACAGAAAGCTTATATCAAATATATATTATAATATTTGGGAGAGGGTGAGACTGTTATTTATGAAAATAAAAGAGAGGTCCTAAGAGAACGACAAAAATAGGTTATGTTGCAGAATCACAGATCAGACCTGAGAAAGGGGCGATGAATAATAATACTCTGATTCGATAAATGAAAGAGCTAAAATATGACCTAACATACTGTATATTTGTATCTTTTGGTATGTGCCAAGATTAAAATATTAGGATTTGTCAAACTTTTTCCTTTTTTTTATTTTTTTCTTAATATTTATTTATTTTCAATCTGTCTTAAATTAAACAATAAGCAAATTTATTAACTTACAGTATATAACCGGATGGTTATAAATTTCTATATGAATTTCAATTTACGCATTCAATTCAGACTAAACAGTTAAATTAATGATGATAATGATGATGACTAAGAGCATTTTAGTCAATTTTATCCGGTAAATATGTAGTTCTATGAAGTTCTATATATATGTATATATTTTATTATATATTTTATCATAAATAGAAACCAAGCAGCTTAATAAACTGTAATTGAATCTAAATTGATTAAAGAAACTGAAATGATTGAAGCACATTAATTCGTTTACTGAATCAATTTTATATTTCATCTGTATCATCTTAATGCCAAAGGCCTTTCATAATTACACATTGCATTAATTCTCATGTATGTTCAAGTTGAAACTTTCATTTGAGTAAATTCACAAATAGAACAGATACTATGCTCTGCTATAACTTCAACTATTTCATGTTGTTGATGAATTTAGCTGTTAATTGAAATATCTCAACTTCTACAACTCATTTTCGAAATGAATAATTAAATCCTTTATGTGCAGAGGGCTTGCTTGGTTTTAATATTGGTTTAGCTGCTCTGCATATGCTATGCATGCCTAAATGTGTGCTATAGTATATATATATATATGCATATGAGGTCATATCATTAAGTAATTTGAGAACTCTTTATTATGAAACCCGAGTGGGCTTTTATGGCAGCTCAGTAATTATACAAATGTATTTCAAGGTTGGCTCGAGAGCATTTCCATTTATTTATTTCCTGTGCACGGGCATAAATTATGGCCGGGGCGTGGCAGCTGGGTGTAAGCATAAATCATAACACTAAGAAAAAAAAAAAGAAAAAGTAAAACGAATGAAATAAAAGTAAATAAACAGGAGAAAACAATTTGCACATAAACAGCATAAAGCAATGCCTGCCCTGCCTTTAGGCCTGATGCGAGAGTGTTTTTTATGCGTCGCGAATTTCCTTTCTTTACTGGCAGCAAATAATTTATTAGCTGGACTACTTAAGCCACATGGCCAAAAAGTGTGCGCCTGGGTGTAAATCAGTTAAAGTCAATTCGGTGGCAGCACAGGCTCCTGCCACCTGCCACCTGCCTCCTGCCTCCAGCCTCCTGCCACATCATTTTGAAGGCAAATGATTAGAAAATTTAATTAGGCTCGCAAGACAGCATTCACAATTGATTAGGCAATCTAATTGAACTTGTGGCGAGTGTCAGCAAAACGTTAACTCGAGCAGAATCTTTGCTTCATCATCATCATCATCATCATAAACATCATTGTGAGCAATATGGGTATCAATCAAACAAACGCCTTCAGGTATGAATTCAATTCTCTTGAACAATTCTTCACGCTGTCAATTTTTTCACTCACTTTTGATGCGTGTCAAAATGAGTTCAGATATTTCAAGGCGTCGTGGGCGTGTTTAATCTCGAGCCGAACACAATTTCGGCCGTTTGAACTTGAGCCGCCTGATATAAATTCACAGTTTTATGCTTATTTATTTTTTATACATATATATTTTATGTGCGCAGATATTTTTTTGGGGCCAGCATTCGAGATTGGCCAATGGGCTTAACGGGCATTAGCTGGGCATTTGATTGATTAGCTTCTGCTCTCAGCGATTCGGGATTAATAAGATGACTGGCAGCCAGACAAGGCTGTTGCAAAATTGATTTTTAAAATTAGATTGCAACGCTATGGGAATTTCAGAATAGAATTCACAATTGAAATTGTTTGATTGAAGAGCCTTTGGCCGTTGGCGCTACAATTTCGTTTTTCATTTAAATATTCAAATTGTATTTTTCGCTCTTTTCTTTGGCACATTAAGTTGGATTAAAGTTTTGCTGGGCTCATCTTAAACGGGACTCGGCACCCGGCTAGGATAATTAAGTTATGCAATTAGGCTCGAGTAGCCCCAATATAGCAGCTTAATTTAATTTAACAATGAGTAACAAAGTGTAGTTAAAATGCCGTAGCCTATTCATAATTTGGCAACCACGAAAATATCTTAACAAATTGTTTCGAAACTTTTTGCTTGGGGCTTGGCTAACCTTATCCGCAAAGTGCGGGTCAAATTTACCTTATCAATCAGGCCGCGTGACGCGAACAAAAACTCCATAGATGTGGGCCAGAGCCTGGGCAATGGTCCCTACAAATTTTGGACGCGCTCAATCAAGCGCTAAGTCCGCAACAGTTGCTAAGACCCATTGAAGTTGGCTTCGTTAAAGTTTCACCTGCTGCTGTTGTTGTTGTTGTTGTTGTTGTTGTGGTTGCTTTTTTCTTCCTCTTTTGCACCTTTGTCTTTTGTGTCTTGTACACCTTTTGACTTTAGCTGTGCAAAGTTTTGCGGCCCCGTTTTGTGGCGCTAATTTGTTGTTGCACGTGGTTCGTCCCAAATGGAGCGCGTCATTAGTTGGCAGCGGCCCACCTTTGCCATTTGCCTCTCCCTCTGCCTCTGCCTTTGCCACCTCAACTCTGACTTTGATTTCCCCCCTACGATTTATTATTAATTGGCCGCAGGCAAAAAGTTTGCCTCGCCTCGCTACGTGTATTTCAATTATTAACACTTGTGCGCCGGCATTTCTTTACACTTAATTGTTTAATATTTTACAGCAATTTCAGTTTTGGCAAAAACTTCTGTTTTTAGCGTTTATTATTTGCATAAATACAGCATAAATATTTTCTATTTAATTAAAACTTTTCCCTTTCACATTGCAGCGCCCCACGCCACTTGCTATAAATAACAACTTCTGGGCGTCAACATGATTGACGGTGAGTTTTTGTTTCTAATAGATTGTTTACAAATTACACACTTTTAGAGGTGAACTAATAGGAATTCAAATATTATATATACGTCATTTAGTGTTAGTGATGAGGTGACGTGGAATTTGAAAATGAAATTGTTTACACTTTATTATCAAGAATATTACATTTAAATATGTAATATATTTAAAAATATATATAACATTAAATTTATTTTTTTTTTGTATTTTATATTTTATATTTTATATATATTTATATATATTATTAAAACAAATTATTATTATTTATTGAGTTCTCATATATGTAATTAAAATATTTATTGTAATATATTGGAAGCTTTCATAATTAATTTGTTTATAGATTAATTATTAATAAAACTTATTTAAGATTCATTTTATTTATGTTTTTTAATAGAGATTACAAAAATAATAAATAAGAGAGTTTTTGCCTATGAAACCAAGAAAAAAGTCTTAGAAAATATCTATTTTTAAATACTTCTATAGTATGTACAATATTTAAATTTATTAATATTCAAAAAATACACCTCAAAAATTTAACATAATTTCAAAAGCATTTTTTTTATACTTTCATTATTCGAATGATGTAAATAAATAAATTTAATAATTTTCAAAAAAATACTTTGAACCTATTGAAAAAAAAAAAAAAACAAAAACAAATTTGTTTACAGAATTGCAAAAGTATTTTATTATACTTTCATTACTTGAATAATATCAATACATAAATTTCTAATAAATCACAAATAAATTCTTAAATTATAATAAATAAAAAAAATTGAGTAAAGGATTAGCCCGTATGACTAAATATGAGTAAAATATATAAATATATGTATATATATATTTATTAAATATTATAAATATATTTATTCATATTTATTAAAAAATTAAGATATGAATATATGTACACATATATTTTTTTTATTAATTATTTAATATATTTACCTATTGAATAATATAAAAACTAATTTAATATTTAACCCGTAATGATGGAAAGCCTTTTAAGTTATGTCAACAAAAAACGAGCGCATACAAACAAAAACAATTTTTTTCACCCGCTTGTATTATAATCAATTGCAAACATTGATTCAATATTTAACTTGAGAGTTTTGGTCAAACTAGAACAATGGCTTTTTAATTGAAAAATATTGCACACTATGTAAATAAATGATGAAATTGCGCTTTTTAACGAGCCAAACAAAAAAAAAAAAAAAAAAAATAATAATAAATAAAAAAAAAATGACTCGAAATGCATGCATAAAAAATAGATTAAATATTAAAATTAAATTAATAAAATATGCAAATATAATCAATATAAAACATTAAGATTGGCGCAAAAAAAAACGCGTATAATTATTATTAATGCTTGCCTTATTGGAATTTAATTAATTTCACCAAACATATTTCAAATAAATGCCATTGTTTTCAATTTTAAATAGTCAGACATACATAGATATGTATGTTAATATACATGTGTGTGTGTGTGTGTGGAGCTCTAGCAATAGAATTAAAGCGCTTTTCGCTGCGGTCACAAATCGCTTTTAATTGTTGCCGCTGCGACAGTTGTTGTTGCTGTTGTTGTCCAACTAGGCATTAAATAACGCTACAAACAACAACAAACGTTTGCACTTAAAAGGCAACAACAACGGCGAAAATTGCATTGCATTTAAGCGGATTTATTTTTGGTTTTGTGCGCTTTTCCAATTGTATTTGCTTATGCTTTAATTTAGCATTGAATATGCAAGCCGGCAACTTCAATCTGTGCACAAGCACATGTGCATAAACATATGCATATGTATGTATATATACGTGTGTGTGTGTGCAGCCACGCCCACACACACAGACATCAATTGGCTCCAGCAAACAGCAGCTGCAGTCTCAGCCCTGGTTTCTGGCTTGACTCTGCCCTCCGTTTTGTAGCATACTTTTGTGCTGTTTGCATTTTGTTGCTCTTCGAGTCAGCAGCCGCAGTCGACAGCGACAGCGGCAGCGGCAGCGGCAGCGCTAGAATGGCAAAAAGTGCTTTGTAAATACGCAGCCAGTCGCGTCGTGTAGTATTTAGAGAGGCGCAAGTGCTGCGTTCAGCCAACGCTCGAACCAGTTGCTGCTTCCTATAATTGTGCCTTGCATATGTGCGTGTGTGTGTGCGTGTGTGTGTGCAAGCTGTTTGTATAGCAGCGTCTTTTTATGAACTTGTTAACAATCTAACGACCTTTTTTGTGCTCACGGAGCCCTTGCTGTTGTCGTTGTTGTTGTTGTTGCTGTTGTGGTGGTTGGCAACGTTTATTCTAACCGAGCGAATCATATGTTTGGGCATAACAAATATTTGCATACTTTTGGGCTGCTTATAAAAATAACATAATTTGATTTTGAGCAGAGGATGTGCAAATGTGATTTGTGCATATGCCAAAAGTGTCTGTGTGTGTGTGTGTGTGTGGGTGCATGTGTGTGTGTGAGTGTGCTTAGCTCTCAGTCAAGCGCCAGACAAATGCTTGAATAGAAAAATGACATCAAAATGGATAAGAAATAATTCAAGAAATGAAAAGTAAAAAAAAAAAAAATTCAAGAAATATATAAAGAGAACTCTTTTAGGCAATGCAAAATAAAATATAAATATATTTTCAAAAAATAGAAATAAATAAAAAATAAAATACTTAAACCTTATTTACAAATATTTGCAAAGATATAAAACGAGAAATTAATTTTTTTTAAATAAATAAGAAATCTTTAAACTTCAAAGCGTTATTTATAAAATCAATAGAATTTCTTAGCTAACAAAAATCAGGCCTAACATTAGCTCTGGCAAATGGAAATCAGTTGAGAGTTTGACAATGTTTTCATTTTGAATTTGCTGTAATTTCAAGGCAAGAGTTCGAGTTTCGAATATGGGCTAAATGCTCTGCACGCATATTGCATGAGCATATTGGTCGAGCAGCGACAGGCTAAAAGAGGCGAATAAAAACAACATTTGCTGGGCGGGGCTGTTTAAAAGTTCGGACTTCAGTGGAGAGCTCATTAATTATTCATAGTGTTGAGCAGCAAAGTGTTTATGTGGCAAACGTTGCCCACAAAATGAACAGCATTTGGGAGCAAGGACACTGAAAAGGGACCCAAAAACCAAAACAACCTGGCAACAACGAAAAGAGCAGGAAGGACAAACAAAATTATGCAAATTTAACTTTTTTTCTCAACATAAAAATAAACTAGCTAACACAGGAAACAGAGGCAGAGGCCCAAACCTTGTCCCAACCCCACACACTGTATAGAAAATTGACAATATTGTTAACAGCTTCTTTTAGAGCGCAGCTGATTAGATCGAAATCGAGCAGTCGCCTCAATCGGCTGGCCACGCCCACTGCTCTCAATGGAATAGAGGGAACAATCATTTGTTGTTGTTGTTGTTGTTGTTTTTGTAGTTGTCGCAACAACAAATCCTTACGTGCTAAATGCACATTCGACAAACAGAACAGAATAGAATTTGCTTTGCCTTGTCAACTGCCATTTGTAAACATTGGGCTGGCTGTTAATGGTCAAATTTTAAAGCTTTTTTTTTTTTTTTTTTTTTTTTTTTGCTTAGGCCTCACGTACCCAAGCTATATATAAATATGTGTGTGAGTGTGTGTTCATATGTTTGTCTGTGTATATGCGGCTTTTGTGTAAATCGTTATTGAATGCCCAAAATTTCGAATTGCACCCAGGGCGACAGTTTGTGTGTTTTGTCTGTAAATGTACAAAGTCCAAGTGTGTGTGTGCGAGTGTATGTGTGCGAGTGTGTGTGTGTGTGTGTGTGTGTGTGTGTGGCAGGCCGTTGATGATTTGTTTTGTGATTTGAATGCAGCAAAAGGATTTTAGTTGATGTCCAGCACTTGCGTGCATTTAAGTGCCAATTGGGGAGTAATCTTTATTCCAGCCACTGATGGATATATCCAAATTATACTAAATTGCCTTTTCTTCAATTGATGAAACTAATTCAAATAAATCGAGTGCTTCAAGCTTGAGAGAAATAAGTAAAACTTACATAGAAACAAATAAACAATAATTAAATTTGAGTTTTTTATTTATTTGAAGTGCGAGTCTTGGCTTTAAGATAGATCAATTAACATTGAAGCTCAAAACTAGATATAAATTAAAAATTATATATATTTTGTAAAACGAGTAAAAAATTTTATATATTTTGTTTATTGTCATTTGTGAGTTTTGTATTTTAAGATAACTCAATCGGCATTTAAGCTCAGATCGACATATGAATAAGCTATTTAATTTAATAAAAATATATGCAAAGTTAACATAGGGATATCATTTATAAAAAGAGAAAACATTTTTAATTTGCAATTTGATATATTTTATCTATTTTATTTTATTTAATGTGTGAGGATTTACTTTAACTAACTCATAACTCAAGTGACATTTAGTCTCAGATCTGAATACAAAAATTAAAAAAATTAGAAATTTATTTTAAACTATGCAAAGCAAGTATATATAATTTATAAATAAAGAAAACTTTTATCATTAGTAGTTTTACATATTTTTGGGTTATTCTTTGAAATTATAATTATTAACATTAAAATTAATTATAATTACATATTTAATATATTCTTATTAATAACTTAATTTATTATGAAAATTAGAATTTTTTTTAATATATTTAACATAATGTAAATTTAATATATTCTAAGTATTATCTTTATTATAATAAAATTACTTTTTTTAAATGATTTCATTTATTAAGTCACCTTAGATAACAATTACCCCTTTGTGAACTTTGTCATCTATAAATAAAATTACTTTAAAAAAAGTTTCTACATCAATTTTCGTTAAAATAAAAAAAGCAGAAAAATAAATGTAATTTATTTTGAAATATAGATTTTGTTCAACAACGAAAATATTATTATTAAAACAATTATTTTTAGGCTGTGCAAACATGTACATTTTTTTTTAAACACATTTTAAGAATCATTATTTAATATTTAATTAAAAATATAGATTTTGTTGCAAAAATTTACTTTTTTATATATATATTTTAAAAATCATTATTTAATATTTAATTAAAAATATTATTTAAATTGGTATTGACTCATAGAGCTTTTTTCTTGTACTACAAAATATTATATTATATTATATATAATAATTATATAAAATAATTTAAATTGGTTAATTTTAATTTTTTTTATTTAAAAAACATTTATTCTTTTTAAATATATAATGACAATTTCATAAAATAATCTTAATTTTGAGTAGCTATAATCATTAGATTCATTCATTTAAATTTATATTAACAATTCCACAAAAAAATCTTGAATTTGAGTAGATATAACTTATCCTATCTGTTTGTATGAACACAGCGATCTCTGGAAGTTACAAAACCAACGAATAGAAATGCTAAATATGAATTCCTCATACTTCGGATTACGGATATGATAATCAATGAACTTTGATTTGGGTTTTCAAGCAAAACTATTTTAATATCAAAGCTTGGCAATTTGTTGTTGCTTGTGCAATATGTTATCGCAACAGTTAGAATAGTTCATTATGAGTTTAATCTGAGCCTATATCAAATGAATGAACACAAAACTGTCTTCAAACGAAATGTGAAACATATTGCATGGATAGCTATGCTGGCTGGCGGGCAACAGATGTTGGACGAGTGTAGGTAGGTAAACAATGGTCACATTGATTAGGGTCAGAAAATGTTGTTTGCAGACGCAATCAGATGGTGGCCAAGTTATGTGAGTCCTTTAAGTTGTGGCCCACAACATTTGCATTCATCTATACGAAATAGGTAAAACTCATACAAGTTGTTAAGCAGCTTTCAGTTTTTGCCAGTGCTGCCTGCATATATTAGGCCTATGCGACTCGTAACTCTGTCTAGTTTGACCAGCAGTTGAAACTATAAAAAGACTTTGAGTCTTTTGTGCGGCTCGTGCTGAGTGTGGCTTGGCATTCGCAAAAGTTATAAATTGCTTGTTAGTTCAGTTTTGACAGTTTTGTTTCAAAAGATTGCCAACACACACATATGTGTGTGTGTGTGTGTCGTTAGATTGCTTTAAAATTTTAATATTTATTAAATGGCCAATGGCTTAATAATGGAAACATTTAAATATTTTGTCATATTAAATGCTGTGCAACGTGGCGTATGCGTTATATGAATGTAACACTTTAATCCAATTATGCAAAAATGCAACAAATTTATTTATTTCAACATAAATGTTGTTTTGGCCATTCATTTAATTACAAATTTCGAGACTAGCTCTAGAGCTCGTGACTCTATTGGCATTCAGGCCATTCACATAAACTCAATTCGATTCAATTGGATTGAATTTATTTTGGGCTTATATAGTATATGTACATGACCAGGCGTGCACATCGAAAAACTTTCTTAATCAATAATTTCACACAAATGCAAAAGAAGTCCAAGCTCAGACCGACGCCGCGTCCAGCCCCCATTGGGTATCCGGTTACTTGGCAGACATTCGCACTCATTTAACAATTTCACGCTTCGTTTAGGCACCGTGCGCGGCAGCATCGAGAGGCCCCAAGGCACGAACGGACGCGCTGCGTTTTGTGATTCGAACAAATATACATATATACATGTACATATATATAGATATATAACTTTATATATATATATATAAGAATTATATATATATATATATATTTTTGAGGCTTTTTGCATCAAAAGTTTTTGGGTAAATAAAAGAGGATTTGCATGGCTTCTCTTAGTTAACCCTTTCTCGCCCGGTGTGCGCGCTCACAGTTTTACTGATAACCCGTCGACATGCTACTACTCGTAGCTACCATTCATAGCCAACGTCGTCCTCCTCGTCCTCGTCGTCGTCCTCGCCCTCAAATGTTGATGGTTGAGCGCGCACAGTTTTCCCTCAACGGAAATGATGACATTTCGTCCAACTTTGTGCAGTCGCATAGAAATGCGGCGGCAAAGGGCGTTGTCTAAAGGTGTCTAAGAAGAGCATATAGAAAAACATTTTGCGCCGGTTTGTTTGTGTGAGAAAATGAAAATTTTCACTTGCCGCTACTACAACGACGAAACGGAAATTGTTGAAATGCTGCGCGTTTTGTGCGCTCGGCTGCCACAAAATTGAAATTGTGGCCAAATGTTGTCGCAATCATTTTTATTGATTTCCTCTTACACAGTACACAGTAGAGACACAGCAGCAGCAGCTACTACTTTCGTTTTATTTGACTGAGTGCGGTCGGAAGGAAGGTAGCAAAACGTTATTATCAATTATCATTTATTATTGTCGTGGCATTTTTCAGCTCAGTCTGCCTGGTTGCTATTCCTTTTACCTATTTTCTTTCATTTTTTTTTTTTTTTTTACTATTTGCTCATCTTTTATTCGATTTCTGCAGCAATAATATTGTTGAGCAATTCACTGTGCTGCAATAATTGAATGGGAATACTTTTTTTTTATCAGCTAGCTATCGTCTCTAGTCTTTTGTTTTAGCCACACAAAAACAAATGTTTAAAGCATAAAAAAATAAATAAAAAAAAAATATTGTTTGCATCGGCCGGGAATCGAACCCGGGCCGCCCGCGTGGCAGGCGAGCATTCTACCACTGAACCACCGATGCTTGTGCTTTGACTACAAATCAAAACATATTTTTGACTGACAAATTCATTATTGTTATTTTTTTTATCATGAATTTATTTACAATTTTAAATTTGTTTTGCATGCATATTTATGAATTTGTTTTTGCTAAGCAATACAAATTTATTCGTTTGATTATCAGATTTTGATTTGTTTTGTATGCAAGAATTAACTTGACTGAAAATAATTTTAAATATAAATAAAACAAAATATATGACACGAAATAGACCATGTTTGTCAAGCACAAACTATTTGTATATGAGTATGTAAATAGTTGTTTTTGTGGCTAATGGCAGCTGTTTTGCCAGTGTTCGCTGTAGCGAATACTCATTAGAAAGTAAATACAAAATTAGAAATTGATGTCAATTTGAAGTAAAAAGTAATTTATTTGGGTTAACTCTAATTGATTTGGCTCAGGCGAGTAATTAGGTTGATGCTGTGATGCGAATTTGCCAATCAAACTAGATAAAACATCACTAGTCTGTATTCTTTTGGAATTTTTTTCTACACATATATAATTTGTTTTTGCTAAGCAATACAAATTTAGTCTCTAATCATCAGATTTTGATTTGTTTTTTGTGCAAGAATTAACGTGACTGAAAATAATTTTAAATATAAATAAAACTAAATATATTTGTGAATATATTGAAGCTCGTTTTACAATTGCAGATTCTGCTTATGGATCAACTTTTTTATAGCAACAGGATTCCATGGAATTCATAATAAAAATAAAACTAAATGTATTTGTTCAATTTAAATTAAATTATTATTTGTTCATTAATAATTTGAAAAGTATTAAAGTTGAGCTTAATTCAATTCATTGTGCTTATCTGGACTTTATATTTATTATTGAATCTAAATATTATTTGCATCAAATGCGTTTATTTATTTTTTATTATTATTTTTATAATTTATATGTTATACTTTTATTTAATTATTTTATTTAATTTGTTAACTATATTAAAATTAGAAATTGCTTGGCAGTTATGCATATTGAACTACATAGTAATTGTCTAGACTCTAGATTAAATAAAAATTTTCAAAAAATTATTATTTGATTAACTAATAATTAATTTGAAATTTAGTTTGCAATTTTGAATAAAAGTTGGAAAATTATGATAGAAAGAAATTTATTGTTTAGCATTAACGACAATATAATATTTATCCAAGCGAATAATTCAATATACTTGAATATTTCTTATTTAAATCTGTATTTTGTGACTTTACTTTATTTATGGGAAGCACGCAATAAAAACACAACTGTTCACCTACTGTTTCAGTTTAAAACTGATCTTTATTCCGATTCTGTGGAATTGCTGAAGCTGACATAACTTGAGCGCAAAATGAGAGCGCGTAAGTGGAGAGAGCAGAAATATGTCGACTCATATTAAATCATATTGCACCTAAATGTTCTCACTCAAATGCGAATGTTGCTTTTATCAATTCATAATGCACTCAATACTCACTCAATTACATATGTTGAAAATTACTATCCTTTTTTTTCGCTCTGGTAAATCCTAATGGGCGCTCCATATTCAGAGAGGCATAGAGCTCTAAAACTATGAAAAAGTTTATTTCTTCTAGTCCTCCTGCTCTCAGTCAGTGTGAAGTATAGAATTTGAGCGGCTTTTCTTACTAATTTATGATAGAAGATATATAAAATATTCTTGTGTTTTCTCTTTTCCTTCCTTTTGAGGCTGACGCTCACTCATCAAACTCTCGTTGACTAAAGTTGAATCTTAGCTAACTAACCATCTCAAACGATGGTTCTTAAATAAATATTGTTTCTATAGATGGTTCCTCTGCCTCTAATTGCTATTGATATGGTGTAATATATGCTCTACTATACAGGGTGGTCCAAAAATCAAGCAAGAAGTAATATTGATAGAAAACAAAGGCTTATCATTAAAAAGTGTATATATTTTATTGATTTATATAGTATGCTGTTATAGTAAAAGGCTATGTATGATGGTCAGATAATAGGGATTAATATTGCATGACAATCTTATTTATTTATTTATTTATTTTTTTTTTTTCTAAGATATGTATTTGTTGTTTCCTCATTTTGATGTCAAAGACCCTGAGACTTCAGAAAGTTGAATTTTTTTTTCCGTGGGGCTTTCTGAAATCTAAGATTTATTTCAATAAAGCCACGGTCGCTCACGCATTGAAGAATGAAACTTAGCGCCGTATC